>LR994587.1:5755270-6208112 GCA_905187575.2 Celastrina argiolus | reverse complement strand
AAACATGTTACTGCTGAATTTTATTTTATTTCTCCTCACAATCAACTTAAAATCATATTCAGGTCTTTTATTTGCTGTACAAAATCAATTACTTGTACTTATAACAATAATTTAAAAAAATACAATAACATAATGTCAACAAAATACTAAAAATATAATAACAATAATTGAACCATTTCATTATCGACAGAACCTCCATATTAAAATTGATATTTATTAAAATAGATCTATAAAAGGTAACATTTTACTATGCAGCACAATGAAAAATGTATGACAAAAAGTGCTCTACTTTTACACAACTGTTTACCATCAAATAGACATTTTGAAATCTACTTACGCTCAGTAATGTAAAATATTAAGAGGAAACACTACGAAATTTTTTCCATACAGAAATAGAGGTCTACGGGATTCCTGTTTCCTCCCTGGATAATGCTGCTAGAGTAACAATTTTTTTCCTGAATATTTATGGATATTGTTTGTACGTCCCTATTTTTTCCTTTTTTTAACAAATTAATTATTTAAAGAGATATGGACGTTCAAAAACCTACAAAAATGGCCAGACTCTCCGCTATGTTTAAATATCTAGGAAACAGATTTGGCTACAATAAACAACAAAATCAAAAAATAGGAACCTAGCTCAATTCTTTTTTTAGCTAATACAGAAAAAAATATTTAAATCGGTTAAGTTTTGGAGGAGGAAACAGGAATCCCCTAAACATAGATTTCTGGTACTTTTAATAGGTAATTTCAGTCCAAGTTGCAGTTGTCTCTATCGCGATAGTGCTGGCTAGCTAAGGCACTGCGTGACAGCAATAGATTTTATAAATACCTATTTTGTATTTCTCTCAACCGTGGTGTTTACTCTTAAGGTGCAAGTAATAAATAATAATTTATTATTTCAGACTTCAGGATTACATTATGTTAAAATATGGAAGCTCAACAAAATATTACAATTGGTGTTCATTTCTAAAACTCTTGCATTTTGACATTATAAACAAATTACGCTCATTTTACTCTGTATCACTATCATCATCTCCATCGCTGTCTTCTAGTTCGGGCATCGGGAACCTCAGAATAGCCGCAATGCCAGTGAGTTGGTCCAGCTCTGTAAATTTTTTAAGGATATTAAAACAAATTGTGTTTGTTACAATATTTAAGAAAAACTATTGGTAGATTTGCCACTAAACATCTCGTTACTCGCAATAAGCGAGAGAGTAGAGCTGTACGTGTCAAATCGCGACAAATCTCGTAAATAGTACACCTTTTCCAATTTACTTTGACTTTCAATCTACCAAAACGATATGAAGTAGGATTAATTTCCACATAAATTTATTTTATGAAATTATACAGCCTATGTATGGGTGCCAAGTATGTATGGGTCTCGTATATAGAGTTTACTGTGAAAGTACAAGTGCTGAAAGAGGTACTTTATTTTAAATTATTGTATGGGCAAATTTGTGATGTTGGGGCATTTCTCATACAAACAATAAAGTCAAAAGTAAGTCTTTCAGCGCTGGTATTCTCACACTATACTTTTTATAGAAGGCCATTCACATCCTAAAGTATTACCACTCACTTATTGTACACCTTGTATTTTATTAAATACTTACGTTCACCAGAGACATGCATGCTGGAGAATATCCTTACATCGGAACCATTCTCTCTCGCCGAATCCACTAAAGCCACATACTCCTTTCGGGTCTGTATTTCTTGACATCTAAAAAAAATATCTTTAAATTTACAACTTGGTACAGTACAACATTCTTAGTCTGTAGGCGTCAGCATCGAATTTTGCGGGTAGCGGGGCGGGAGCGGCGGCAGCGCGGGAGCGGCAGGATCTTTTACGTAAAATCAAATGGGCCGGTTCCCGAATACAGCGGCGCGGGAGCGGGTAGCGAGTACCGCACCCGCGCCGCCGCCGATCCCGCCCCGCTGCCCGCAAAATTCCAGGCTGAGGTTTGGTTTTTAAACATTGTCTACCATAGAAATCATCTTCCCCCTAGAAAAGGCAGTGTCAAATTTTAGAGGTTAGTTATGTTTTTTGGGATTATGCAAGTAAATAACGTTATTAACCTGATCCTGTTTCTTTCAGCCTGCGTTCATACATAAAAACAGGATGTGATAGAAATTAGTTTTTTTTTTGTTGCTTGAAATTTTTTTGTTGGTTGGTTGAAAATTCCGTTAATAACGTTATTTCCTTGCAACTGGAACGCACCCTTAATAGATCACTCATTATAAACGTTGAGCACGTATTTGTACTGCACACTACATTTTCATAACGATTATTGCACCTATTCGACGCTAGATGGCGCTTGCAATGTTCATAAAAACTAAAAATAGGTAGTGTGTATCAGGGCTTGAAAGCGGTACAGATATAAAGGTATTATACCGGTACTAAATTACGGTATCGCTTGAATTTAAAGGTTGAGTCAAAACGGTTAAAATTCACCATTGCGGTATCGCAAAATAACGAAATATACCTTTATTCTTTTACGGTATGGTTATACCTCAGTATCGTTATATTTTGTCGCTACCGTAACCGAAATCATTTCGGTACCGAAAAAATTCATAGCAACGTCGCACGCACTCACACGGCGCGGCGTTGTCAATTCGAAACTTTACACAAGCTCAAGACTACCTACTAATAAAACCGTTATTTTACCGATTTAGGTATCTGAAAAAATATTGATACCATAATTTTGAGGTACCGAAATAATAGCGGTACCGTTATATAAGGTTACCATAAATTAAATGTATGACGTCATACCGTTTACCGTTTTTACCGATATTTTTCGGTTATTCAAGCCCTGGTGTGTATGAGCTGAATGCGAAAATCTCCCCGTGCCTCCTCCTGTCTCCCCGGATTACAGTATGCACTGAAATCCTACACTGTGTGGCCTTGGGTCGCTTTTTATTTGATTAAAAATATACATAATATTATGAGGCATGTTCGGGGTATGTATATTACTGTGTTCAAAACAAAAATTTACAAATGTAAATCCTTCTATATCTGGCCGTGTTTATTGCCTG
This sequence comes from Celastrina argiolus, assembly GCA_905187575.2. Taxonomy (NCBI): domain Eukaryota; kingdom Metazoa; phylum Arthropoda; class Insecta; order Lepidoptera; family Lycaenidae; genus Celastrina; species Celastrina argiolus. Next base: position 6,205,082 of record LR994587.1, on the reverse strand, counting down.
CGCAGAGGCAGTCAAGTTTCATACTATGCGCATGTCAACTAGTATTGAGCAGCTAAATTTTTTTTTCAAACATTAATGGTCACTAAAAATAAAGACTTACTTGGTGTTTCACACATGCACCAAAAATTACATGCATTACACTTCTGCTTTAAAATCCGTATCCAGTTCAATTTACCTGAACAATTTGTCTGAAATCATAAGTGTCTCAATAGCCAGTGCCTCGTTTGCCCTCTCAACATGTTTCTTCCCATAGAACGCCTTGGCTGGTTCGAGTTGAAGCATGGTGTAGAAATTCTCTAGGAGTTTCACCTCACTAGCCGCTTTGGTGTCTGAAATCTTTGCTATCACAGATGGCTCTTGTAATACCTCTGTAAATAACAACATAAAAATACTATATTTATTTTTATCTGAGTCACAATCAGATGTTTTGGATAAATAATACTTGTTGTTTAGTTGATGCTTGTATATTTCTTGCAATTGTCTCTATACAGTGTATTAGTATTGTAAAGTTTCTGTTGTCTTGTTGATGTTATGTTCAATCCAAAGTTATATGATAGGATCTGATTATGACTATGTATTGAGTAAATTGGAGCTCTCTCTGTACTAATTCTATCCAAATGACACTTAAAAAAGTACCTTTCAAGGAGTGCTTGAATCCTGAAGAAGCTTTAACCAACAAAAACTTTGATTTGTTATCAATAAGGAGTTTATTGTCAGTCTTGATTGCCTGCTGCATCATATAATCAAAGAACTGATCCTTCACAAATCCAGGGGATGCCAAAATTATACATTTGACAACACTGAAATCAATGTGCCTTAAAATCCCCTGCATGACTGCTTCATAAAATTTCGCCAAACCCTACAAGATAATTCATTAAAACAGTATAATATGCATAAATACTTGTATATAATGTACTTGAGCAAAATCAGTATGCTAGCCCACTTTTTAATAAAAATATTTTCTGAATAAGTTATACAATGTTGTCCTTAAAACTTTGTCTGATAGGTAAGAAAAGTCACATGAGAAACAAAGACAAAAAATGTTATAACTTATCCAGTGTGTAAAATGTAAATATTTTCATGTTTTAGGTAGTTATGTCTTGAAACAAAGAATAAAATCTTAAAGCTTGCCTTTTCATGTTGTTGCACAAATCCTTTTCTTTTCCTTGGTATTGTTATGTCTATTTTTGATCTCACCAATGTCATAGAAGGTGTGATTAGACAGACATGAGCGAGGCCCTCCTGCATCACAACTGCGGCAACATCCGCAGAGGCAGCAGGGTCGCATGCCATTTCGACCCTTTCCAATGCTACTGAATCCCATAATAGCTTTTTCAACATAAACTTTCTATTTAATTCTAGATCTAATGTGTGATATGCACCCATCTGCAAAAAAAAAATTCATTTACACCTTTAACTAGTAATTATTAGACTTTTAAAGGAAATTCCTCCTCCATGAGTATAATTTAATATCTATTAGAATATATTATATATTTTTGTTATACATTAGATAAATTTACATCAAATTTAATTACCTTTACATATTGATTTTCTACTATATTTCGTCCCTTTAATCTTAGCACACATGCTTGTGTATCAAAATCTATAGTTTCCACACTTATGGTTAGAGTCGTCCTAACTCTACTGCTACTGGAAGACCCTGTAGAGGATTCTGTTTGAACTTTTCTCACTGTAGAGGCATTCACAGAGTCACCTTCTGCGATCAAGTTATATGCGTGCCACATATCTTCCGACTCCTCAGGGATAAGCGCAATGCACCTAAAATATAACATTATGGATACAAAATATAAGATATAAGTTCGTACTCCCCACCCTTATGGTTCGTAACTTACCCTGATCCATCTTTTTCGATATCTTTGAAAACAAGTTTCATTTTGAATTAATGAATTAACGATTGCATTCTTACAATATTTTGGGAACGGGCCATCAACAGATGGTTTTAAAATATTTTAACACAGAATTATGAACGTTTCATACATTTATTTTGCCAAAAACCTAAATTTATCAAATTCAAAACTCAACCAACATAACCTTTTATTTTTAGACAAATGAAAATGACAGCTGTCAAAATGTACAAGTGTCAACAACTATTATTACTACCTTTTTTTTTTTTCTTCTCTAATGGCATGCACTTTGTGCATAGCCAATGACAAACGGAAACTATTTTTAATCTATGGGATCCCTTCTGTTAATTAAATCATCTTAGAGATTAATTGCAAATGGTCACAGGTCAAAAGTGGATCTGTATGAGTCTAACTCTTGAGACTTTAGTATCGGTCGCATATTGATGAACATCTTTATTGTAAAATGTACGAAGTTTGCTAGTCCCTATAAAGTATATAATTATTTACAACAAAACCTACTGCCTAGTTACTAGGCTCAGTAGCCTAGTAGCAATAGGGTTAGCTGATAAGTTACCATAGTATCTAGGTACGTTTCAAAGTGTCTAATCTGTTCGATGCTCCTCTGATGAAGGTGATTCCCCATTATGAACCACCTATGACCACCATAACGTAAAAGAAATGAAAATAAAGTAGTGGTAAAATTACATACTCGGCATATATGCAGATGAACAGCTACACATAGAGCCTTAGATTTTTATTTCATACCTATTTATTATTTCTATAATAATATGTACATATGTTTTGATAATGTAGCTATAGATAAAGCACTGCACTGCACAACCACCAAATTAACATTTGGCTATTTCCGTATTCATAAGGCTCGTGGCTGCCATGTTCATGGAAGTAGAATGCTATTTATCTGAGGATTTTGGTCAGTCTCGGACAACATCATCCGGAATCACACCGGCTTGAGATAAAACTACGCTGGAAACTTCAACTGTATTGTAATAACTCTGCGTTATTACAATACAGTTGAAAATCGAACACACGGCAATATAATGCAGTAATCTAAAAGCCCGATGCTCGGGTTCGAATATTATAATTATTTTTTACATAAATCTAGGTTTGAATTAGGGTTCGAGTATTATAATTATTTTTAATATAAATCTAGGTTTGTACCAGATTTATGTTAAAAATAATAATAGTTACCGGGCCCAGGAATATTAAAAAATGCTTAAAAATGCTAGATATTATGCATAGCTAAAAACAAGCAATGTATAGCAAAAATTTGAAGCACGCAGCTTGACACATTTCAGACGTTTAAACTTCAATGGATGCGATGTCAGTGTTTTTTTCTGGCGTGTATCGTGAACGTCATATTAATGCTCCTTTCGAATTTTATGTAAATTATTATAATTTCCTTTATTAAAACTGTGCTTAAAAATTATGTGCTATAATCTTTACAAATGAAACTGTGCTAATCGAGGATTTATATAGTTTACATGTGATTTGTGTTGTTTAGTGAAGTGAATAGTGATAACGTTGTCAAGCTCAGCTGGTCGGAGAGCGGTAAAATTTTGCAATTTTTTCTAAGTCACGGGCAAGCTCTTTTTGTGCTCCATTTCCTCCGAAAGGTATGCTATTATATTTTTCTTGACGGCGCGTAGAAGATATCACAAGTTTACGCGAGATACTTGTGTTTAAAGAAAATTTACCAACCCAAGGGTTCTACTACTTGCGTTTCATTACGGTTAATTATTATTGTTATCGGCAAATAATACAAATAATGCTAAATTCTTGTATATGCGTATTTATATTTGCGTTTACGATATGGCCGTGATCCAGATCGCGCGTCCTCTAATTACGCGGGAACTCGGTGTATTTTTAGTGTAACAGTTTTAGCTTTTGAATGTTGTCATTCTTTTAAATATTTTTGCAGTGTAATCTTTACAAACGCGTTTATTGCAACAATACAATACCGTAAATAATATGACGTAGTGAATGTTAGTGAAAAAGTGCAACAAAAATGAGTGAACAACCAGAAGCTCCGGGTGATAGTACAAACCCTCCTATTCGTACGTCTGTGTCCTCTGAAGATGCATCATCAGTCAGCACTACCTCTACGAGGCCTGCAACGCTGGCCAAACCGTCTGGCCTGAAGCCTCCAACGAAAATTGGAAGACTGTGCTCTAATTCTGCTCCAAAACCAGCTGTTCCTCTGTCTCCAAGAACTGGTAAGTCACATATTAATTTTGACACCACCATAGTAAAGATAGCCAAAATTACTTTTGATATTTGTTTGATACATTTTATCTCTTTTGTTAAATTAATAAAAAGGATTAGTGTGATCTTTTGGCTATTTTTATTATGTTACAATTATTAATACTATCCATATCTGGATAAAATAAAAATAACACTATCTCACAACAATATATTCACATAACAATATTTTTTAAGGAATACAGAAAAAAAAACACTAGGAATTATATTAATATCTGTAATTCAGGAATTTAATTTTTTAACAATCAAACTGCAATTGACCAATCATGCTTGATGTCACATTTCCGTGGTCACATTCTGCTTCATGTTCAATTTATTTGTCGGCTTTGAGATCATCAAATTATTATCTGATCAAAGGTAATCATTGATGGATTTGACTTTGTCCAATGCTCTGATGACTACATTGAGATAATTAGAGTACAGCTTGCTACAAGTAATATAATAATATGTAGGTTATTATAACAGAATAGATATTTTTATACAACAGGTTTGTTGAAACATGATAATAAAACTCTAGCACTGAAGTTGTTTAGTGCTATAGTATTTTAATACTACAGTGTTTTTAACCCATATCATTTTAAAATACTTAGGTACTTTTTAACGGGCTTCAAAAAATGAGGTTTTCAATTTTTTTTATGTTCCCTTTACTTTACTACCCTTACTCCTTTACTTACCCTTTACTCAAAGACACCTGGACTGATTTGCTAAATTATTTATTGTTTGATAAGATATACTTTCCAGGTTATATGGTTCCACAGATCCTTACCTGATGATGGTATCCTTGAGAAATTTATACTTTTTAGTTGTTGAAGTCAGTTTTTTTAAACATAGTTTATGGTTTATTCATGTTATGCCCACATAGTCTGTTTACGAATTACTGATATAATATTTTTAGAGCATGCACATTAGATTTGAATTTTTACAAACTACACATTGCAAAAAATACCATGTTGCCACATTGCCCTTATCCTTTGTGCCCTTATTATCCAAATATCTCAGATATTATTATTATTGGGTAGACAGCAGCTGTTGAACACAGACAATGTATTTTTGTTGCAGCTATACCAACAAATTACCAAATATTAGAACTTGTATTACCTACATTATATTATTAAATTTTTTGTAAAACCCTTTACAGTCCGGTGTACATTTGGGCAATTTTTCATAAAATATACTGAATGATGTGAAGGATGTTGCGCTGTGCACTAAAAGAAAGCAATTACCTACTCTGCTATTCTAGGCATATCTAGTTCGCAAGTTGCAAAATAGATGGGCATTTACCCTCTGAGTATCTACCCACCTACCCAATACATCTACCCAAAATTATGTTAAAACTCTATACTTTTCCCCATAATTCATTTTGACTGACTTATTTTTTTAATTTTATAAATAAGTAGTAGGAATATAATTATTTTTAAAAGAACAAGCTTAGCTATTATAATTAATAAAATATTTCATTAGGCTTTATTTTAAGGTAAGGTAAGCTTGAAACTGTGCTGTTAGTTAATTATTTACGTAAACCTAATTAATCTACATCATATTAGACCGATTTTTAAACCTGGAATTGAAAATGGTGGTGTACTTCATCTTCCATTTGACAGTATTTACCTAATGTACCTGGTATAGCTGTTTATCCGAATGGGTATCTAGTATTTTCCGACTGCCCATCTCTAGACTCGCGACTCCCTCGTGTTTGTTTACTCGTCTCACATTAGGTCACCTAAGATCATAATATTAACATTATTATTACCTGCAAATAACGATGATCTAATGCTGTTACCTCAGTTTTGTCGTCATATTTCATTTTATATTAATTTACGTAGGTATTTACACGTATACGGCGAAACTAGTTCCTACATGGCTATCTAGCACCTTAGAACGAGTTTTACACATAACTTAGAGTTATAAGATTTACGCAATCTTTTTTATGCTTCAATTAATTATGTGTTTTGCATTGGTATTTCGTATATTTTTAGAGGTCACATAGATTCCGTAGAAGGTCGAAACACACGAGGGCATGTGTTGCTTTAGGCTATGTTATCACTGTTTTGGCACGTTTGAGTCTGTGACTCAATACCAACTTATCTCTTATCAGTGGCAATACTATGAGGCCTATTTGGTCCAGTTAATCAATCTGGTCTGTATTATCTTTATTATCTTACTAACCAAGTTATCAAGTACAATCAACGACATTTCTTTACCATCTTGAGGTTAATGTGGAGGGTTATGCGGTTAACAACACTTGTTTACTATATTGAGGGTCGTTGCTCGGTAACTAATGCATTCAAAGGACACGGTAAAAAATCTATTTATAAAAGCCCATAGTGAAACAAATGTTTGCCAATGCATTTTATGATTACCTACGACTATTGCTTCCGGAAGTTTCGTAGAGGCGAAAATTAAGCTCCATACAACACTAATCTGTACAGCTACACCTACAACAGCTTACTACATACTCCTCCAGGTTATACACCATCAAACACATACTCTATAGTCTGCACCTACAACTCCACCTATGATTTTATTTTGGTGTATACAGGGGGTTGCCCTTTAGGCTTTTAGTGACATCAAATTTGATTTAAAGTGAACATATGCAACCATTTCCATACCATCGAGTCTGGGTCAATTTATGACCATCACCTTTTAACTTAGAGTTTATCCAAACAACATACAATATGACTAGTAACTTGTATGTCGAAATACCTCCGCTCACCAGAGACCTTTTCGTACGATTCGCAACGTCATTCTAATGGAGATTGCTACGGTATATTTACTATCAAAGTCCCGTTACTTTGCCGTACAAGAAAGTTTATTCCCTACTTCCCGTTGCTCATGAGCGGTTGAACCATTAGGTCGTTAATGCCAACGTGGAATCGGAATATAATGCAACAAATTAAATGGCCAACTTTGAAGTTAGCTGATTGTCGACCTGAAGTGTAATGTAATTGTATAATCTTTTTGGTAAAAGATGGCCCCATGCGAGTTTCTTACGCCGGTTCTTCTTGCTGGGCTAGTTCCCGAACCGGTGGTAGGCATCATATAGAAACGACGTTCAGAAAACATTTTTTTGTAAAATTTACTCTGAATAAAAAAAAAATTATTTGATTTGTAAATGCCGATGATGTGAAAAGTCTTTAATTCTTCAAATTGTACTGTTTCTATACCAAATATCACCATAATTAGTTCATCGTTGCAAACAAACGATTCGATTTTTCCTTAATTATTATTTTTATTAATACAAGTTTGGAATAATACCTAATATTACTTATGAGTTAATGAAATTATGCGTTACTTTGAAGAAATCCATAGCATAAAATTAAAATATATTATAACTAGCAATATCCCGCGATAAAATTATAACCACAACCTGGAAGCAAATGAGTGAGTGTACGTACGCATAAGCATTAAACTCATGGCCTATTTGCATAGGCATTAAACTCATGACTTATTTGAATTTTATAATATTACTTAATGTTACAATGTCAAAGTGTTAAGGCAAGTGAGTATATAAGTCGTTTTCACCCGACGGGGATCGGTTCCGGTGCGCCGGACCCGCGAGGTTTCTCTGCATGCATGACTATTTTCTTTCGCCGCCATCGATACGGACGTTGACCAATTGCAACTGTGCTTTTTTTTTAGAAAGCCGCAGCGAATTCAATCTTTCACGATTAGATATTACCTTCATTGTTTCATCATCATCTCTAAACTCGGTATCAAACGCAATGTCAGCGTTTCCAACTTGGCGTTTTCCACTAAAACCATGGGCCTTACCATGCCTTACTCTCCAAACTGATTCGATTTTGATTCAGATTCTATAGTGCCGAATAAATTGACGTTAGATTATTTTAATTCTCAGTCGATTGATATAGTCGGGAATACAAAAAGTTACGATCTAACAATTTTCTTTATCCTGGTTAGTTTCAAAGTAATCTACCAAATAAAATACCAAAAGTCGTTGAGATCGATCTGATTCGATTCTCGGTTGTTTCGGGAGTAATCCTGCTGTATTGGGGTGTTTTTAGGTGGACAAGTATTTGAGAGTTATTTTAGGGATGTTTTTACATTTTGGGGATTAGGGCCCTGATTCAAGATGTTTATCGCTTACGAAGTTCGAAAACAAAATGTCTGGGATTTGTTATAGACTACGGTTAATGACGAGCCAATGCGTTTATCATTTACCGAAACTTATGTCAAATTCCATACATTTTTGTTTTCTAGTTTCGTAAGAGATAATAGTGATGGTGTTTTGATTAAGGCTGCACTCGAATCGCACTTGGCCGGTTTTTACGTAAGTTTAGGGAGAAATAAGAGTTTAATCACTCATTAAATCCTAAGGGCTTGTTAGATATAAGTAGACCGTACAATATTCTGTTATTGTCATTTTATTATAAAAATATGATACGCATTACCTACAAATGGTCAGTGACCTCATTTTATGTGTCGTACAGCGTACTCACCTCATCTGTAACAATATGATACTTATTATTGTATCAACTTACCAGATAAAAACTAGATTATTTCACAGATATAAATAGGCTTAAATGAGGTCATATATTCAAAATATTAAAATACGTACGTACTAAAATGTTATGTAAATGGATATAATATAGGAAGTTTGTTAGTATATTTCCAACTACATAATGTTATTAATGCTATTAGCATTTGTTACATTATTTTAATGTTATCCTCAAAAGTACCCAAATGGATTTGTAGAAATGCCTAATGATTTTAATTAAATTATCACTTTCTAATGAGGTAATATCCTGCAAACTTAATATGAAACCTAACGCTTTCCTTAATAATCTTATTTGAAGTCAATAGATTTTAATGATGAATTTTAGTTCAGCCACTTGCAAAATATGTAACATACAGCAACTGAATTTAATGCTAAAGATTTTGCGAGTTACTAAATCAATACCAGGAAAAAAATTGAAAAAAATTACCGTGGTACATCCACCATATTTTTTTTCAACCCCTAAGATATTGTAAAACTATACAGGCTGTAATATTGATGAGTGATAATACTTTAGGGTGTTTGGGTTCCCTATATATAGAGTTTACTGTGAAAGTACCGGCGCTAAAACAAGGTACCTACTTTTTTTCAAAATATTGTATACATACGCAAATTTATGATGTTAGGGTATTTCTCGAAGAAACATGAAAGTCAAAAATAAGTCTTGCAACGCTGGTACTTTAACAGTATACTCAACATAGGAGTCAAATACACACCCTAAAGTATTATCACTCACTAGCTGTGCACGCTACTTCGTTCGCGTGGTTTTTGAGTGACCGTTTATGCAGCGCACGCAACGAAAGTCCCAAATGTGAATGATTTTCCCCGTTTTTGCAACATTTCTCACGACGCTTCGCTCCTATTGGTCGCAGCGTAATGTTATATAGCCTAAAGCCTTCCTCTATAAATGGACTATTTAACAAAAAAAGAATTTTTCAAATCGGACTAGTAGTTCCTGAGATTAGCGCGTTTAAACAAACGTACAAACTCTTCCGCTTTATAATATTAGTATAGATTTATATTACACCTTGTAGAAGTCTGACAATGAACTCGCAAGATCTTTAGTTTTCAATAAAAGAAATCGCCACTCATGTGCGCCTGTGCGTGGTTAGTACACCAACAACTTTATCATCTTGATAGTATGTGATAAGTGATAATACTTATAGCATCAGTGTGATGATAACATGTATATCAGTCGGCATTCAGGTGACTGATAATACACTCGGTCGTATACGATACTAAATAGGTTAGCCGATTGAGTATCAGATGATTATATTTATAAATATTAATATCTAGTGAATTTAGAATTTGATTTTCCTATGTCCGATATCTCGTTTGGAATGCATCTACTTTACTTTTATCTCTAAATCACCTAAAGGTTGACTGGTAGAATATGCCTTGAGGCATTAAGTCCGCCTATGTACAAAATGTGCATGATGTATATAAATAAATAAATAAAAAATTATACGACATGAAGAAAGGGAATTAATAAGCCTGTATGAATCCCTTTTCTTTTAGTAATCTAGAACACAATATCTCAGAGTATATCGTTTGTGAATCAAAATTAAAACATTTTATTTTCTTTCTCTTTCTCGTTCTTTTAAATAAAAATTAATTTTCTATTCGTTAGTCTCGCTAAGAATCATGGCTGAGCGAGCCGATTCGGCTATTTTTGGTCTTGAAATGTTCGTGGAAGTCCAGGGAAGGTTTAAACGGTTTGTATGCTCAACGACGTGGGCACGGGTCAGATATTTGAAAATATTTTGTCAAATACTTTACATACGAGATGATTCATGATCCGTTACTAATCGGGCATTTGATATGCATATCTCAGTAGTAGCTCGTACGTTGACTAGTAGAAAATTTACCTATTTGAAAATCCAGCATGGTAAACCTGATTGGTATTTAAAGTAGAAGAGTCGTAGGTTTACACCAACTCTATTCTTATCATCTCCACTTTTACCTTTTGAAGAACTCATCTAATTTCGTACCTATAATAGGTATATCCTATAAAATTAACCAGCATTCGCCATTAAGTGCATTATACATAATTAGTGATAATGCTTTAGGGTGTATATGGGTTCCGTATATATAGAGTTTACTGTAAAAGTACCAGCGCTGAGAGAGTTACTTTTTTAAATTATTGTGTAAATGTTGTGGCATTTCTCATAGAAACATGTTATACGTATGTAATACATAAATACAAAGTCAAAAGTAAGTATTTTGTCGCTGGTAGGTACTTTCTCTATAAACTCTACATAGAGGGCTCACCTAAAGTATCATCACTAATTTATTACACCTGTTATGGTGGTAGGAACACCAACAAATAGGTTCTACCTTATTTCATCAAATATGTAGTATCTGGAACAGAAAGTAGCACAAAGACTCAGTCATCAAATTAACTTACTTGCTGCGGTTCATAACAGTATTAATAACGTAAACCTATTAGTGACGTTCTTAAATAGATTGAAAATCACATTAACTTGAGGCTGTATCGATTGCTAATAAACTCTCCGGCAAATAGGTCAACTTACCGCAGCCTTTCAGATTACAGAATTTCGGAATTCGTACCAGCGGAACACGCAGATTTTTCGGGTTTTTTAAAAAACTATATTATTACTAGCTGACCCGTGCCCAGTTCGTTGATCATACAAACCGATTAAACCTTCACTGGACTTCCACGAATATTTCAAGACCAAAAATAACCGAATCGGTTCGGCCGTTCTCGAGTTTTAGCGAGACTAACGAGCAGCAATTCATTTTTATACTGAAGATATATAAAATACTAGCTGACCCGTGCCCACTTCGTTGAGCATTAAAAAAAAATCATTTAAACATTCCCTGGACTTCCACGAATATTACAAGATTGAAGAAAATTGAAGAAAAATAGTTAAATCGGTTCAGCCGTTCTTGATTTTTAGCGAGACTAACGAACAGCAATTCATTTTAAAATAGAGGACTAGCTGACCCGTGCCCACTTCGGTGACAAACCGTTAAAACATTCCTTGGACTTCCACTAATATTTCAAGACCAAAAATAACCGAATTGGTTCAGCCGTTCTCGAGTTTTAGCGAGGCTAATGAACAGCAATTCATTTTTATACTGAAGATATATAAAATACTAGCTGGTATATCAGGCTATCGCTGTCTACTGCTGTACATAGGCCTCAGGTAGTCTCCTCTCGTCACCCAAATTGTAGTTATCTTCTTCGCGGAGAGCAGTTACGAAAACTCGTACTCAGCTCTGCCCTCGTTACGAAAAACAGAGTAATAGCTATTACTGCGTTTCTATTCTGGACGCCAAATGAGCTGCAGGTCACAGTGTATCTACTTCTATAAGTAGTTAATGGAATTAGGCCTTAATTTGCGGAAATCCATGGCATAAAATTTAAATATATTATATCTAGCAATATCCAGCAAAAAAATTATAACCACAACCTGCTAGCAGATGAGTGAGTGCGTACATAGGCATGCGTTTGATACTATATAAGTAAAAAAATATACTTAGCTGGTGGACCGTAACTCACAGGAGGACTTATGTAGTTAACAATGCTAACATACTGCGCAATTATAAAACAATACCACGATAAAATTATTGTATTTATTCATAAATCATAACCCAAAGATCTCTGTTTGATAAAGATTAACGAGACCGCCTCACCTCCGAGCGAAGATCCCGTTTCATCGAAAGTAATGTGTACTATGTTCGGTACCGTTACCTTAAAGGTATTTTCGTGTACCGGTTTCGTTCGACCTTCTAGACTTACGTAACGTTGATTTAATGCGACACATCAATCAGTGCTTCATTATTCAAGTAAATAAAATCCCATGTAGGTAGTTAGGTACTTCTGGTCATGATAATTATCTAGAGATACAGTAGTTTTAAAGCCACGTGTTAGTGTATGTTCTAGTGATCATAATATTATGGTGGAAGAAGGTACGACACGCGACACGGTGCGGCATTAAACTTGAACTTTATTTATTGAACAGAAAGACTTGCAATGACGTATCTTTTGGTTATAGATAAAGTTCAGTTTTGATCGCTATATAATGCGGCGGCGTATAGCATCTCGGCCTGAAGTAAACATTAGAACTCAGTGTGAACTGAAGCTAGAATCGTCATGTGGATTATATGATTAGATTAAATAGAGAATTAGAAGTCTAAGAACAACTAAGAACAAAAAGGTTAATTACTTATAGTATTTCAAAACAATCCACATATACATACATACATACATATTAAAAATAGCCAGTAAAAAGGTTATTTCCCTGATAAAATTAGTCTCAACTCTCAGTGCGTCACAGCGCGCGTCATAGCAGCGGTCACAGGGACTGCTTTATGGCAATTTGTAAACACAAAGGAATTATTGTTTCCATTGTTCAAAATCAAAAATACTTACACGAACAAAATTTGCGTTTTCACTCAAAAGCTGACCGTAAAAACTCAATATTTTTTAAAAGCACTGGATGGTGTTATCATCCTCATTTTTTTGTTTCTAATGTTAAAAAACAAAAAATGCGTTTTTACTCAAAACCTGAACACAAATTCTCTACAATTTTTAAAACAGCGCTGGCTCATTTCTTTCTTTTTTTAAATATAACGTCTCTTTTGCCTCTTAAAAAATTAAACGTGCTCGCTGGTTTCAAAATTTGAACGCCCGTATAGGTTTTATATTTTTAATCTGTTATTATTAAATAAAGGCCTCTTAACACGAATTGCTTCGGGTTCTGAACTCTGGAGAGAAGTGACCTCTATTATCTTGAAGTGTTTGGAGAACTAGGGCGATACATACTCACCTCTGCAATAAGCCGTGGCAGTCCTCTATAGGTATAAAACTTGTCTAACCGAGATATTTGTTAAAGCAATAAAATACAACGATTATTAGTTAAATAACTAGTTAAGAAGTAAATTATTATTAGCAGATACTATAATATTTAACTAATAACTATAAGGGTTTTAAGTAGTAACTAGAATGCCAAATGGCTGTAGCCTGGATGTAGGACGACGTAGTTAGTAATGCTAGAATATCTAGTTCTGTAACTATTTTTAGGTCTGCGTTTGACATATTATTATGGCATCAATGATACTATCTTACATTCTCAACATCAAAGGTACTCGACCTCGACAATCTAAACTCCGAAGTAAACACTTGAAATAACAAAAAAAAAAAAAACAGCCACGGCCGATACGTCACTTAATGTATCCGTAAAGTTAATTGCGTTGCCAGTTTATTAATTTGTTACAAAATCCGATTGTGAACAGGAAGATATTAACAGTGGGGCCGGCTTGATGTTTGGAGTTAACGAATCCTGTCAAAAAAAATCGTCAATGTCTGCCCTTACATAGGTAATTAATTCCAATAGATCAATATTGGACAGTCGGCTAATCATGAATAAGCGCTATTTTTGCTGAACTAGTGCCAAATCAGTTTAAAACTGAGTGTCGATTTTATGGATTTAAGTGAAATCAGCTAGCAGAATTCTGTTTACAATATTCTCTTCCAAGAATCAAGAGCAGCAAACGACAGATCGGATTGGAATTGATTAGATCGTAATTATTTATACAAATAATCGACCATATCTGAGAATCAAAATAAACAAACGTCAATTTATTCGGGAGTACGCGGCACGATCTAATCTGAATCAGAATCGAATCAGTTTGGAAAGTAAGGCCCCTCCTTACATGTAGTTAGTAACACAATTGAGCAGGATTGACATATTGCGTCCATCTTAGTGTCCACAAATATTATCATCCTACTAAGACTGCTTCTAGTCCATTATATCACTGGCTAACGACTTACACATTTTATTTAAAATCCAATTGGTAGATATTTCAAGAGCCTGTCGAATTGCCAATCCAACGTGAGGATACATTATTCTTGTTTATTTTAAGGCCGCCAGTGTATTTTTGCAACGTTGTCGCAGTTTAATAAAATGTCGAATGTTATCAATTGTGAGCCGCCGGCCTTGGTCCAAACGCTTACTACAATATAAACTTTGCCTTAATGTCAACCGCACACGATTCTGCATTCGTAAGCGTTCCTTTCTAAAGTCATTGTGATTTGCAACTACAATGCAGTTGAGAGTACTTTAATTGCCGTATTAACGCATTCATAGTAAATGTTTAACCACCAGGGTTTTACAAAGTGGGTACTATGGAATGTGGAATATTCATAATAGAATAATTTCTACATATCAATTGTTGCATTCCCATCAATTTGAGGCCGCCCCTGATTCTCGTGTTTTGCAGTCGGTCCTGCTTGTGCACGCATGAAGGTTGAGGCACAAGAAGCAGGGCCATTCCCGCGTTGGAACAACAAAAAATGTTGTTTCCGACCGTTCGCGTTGGGACCATGCAGGCTGATCGCCTGATTGTCTGATAAGAAAGATGATCCATGCGTCGGATGGGCATGTAAAAAGTCGGTCCTGCGCCTGCTCTCGCAACTCGTGTCGGTTAACCGTCCCACTGGGCTATGAGAGTAAAAGGAAGAGAGAGTGTCCTTGTGTATTGCGCACACACTTGGCCACTATAAAAATGACTCCCGCGTAGCTGGCTTGGTTTCAACGAAGTCGACTACCGACACCGAAATTGGCGAGGGGAACTATTATTATTATGGGTTCGCAGAAACAAATGACATATTATGTGTAACGTATGAAAAATGTCAGCACTCAGCACCCATACAATTCACATTCGATAACGTAACGAACACACAGCTGTCAACTGTTCCTGGGGCCTAACTCTCCAAACTGATTTGATTTTGATTTAGATATGATCATGCCCCGTACTTTCTAATAAATTGACATTTGTTTATTTTGATTCTCAGTCGATCGATATGGTCGGGAGTACAAATAGTTACGACCTAAAAATTTTCTTTATCCTGATTAGTTTCAAAGTAAATCACCAAATAGAATACGAAAAACCACTGATATCGAACGGATTCGGTTTTCGATTGTGTCGGGAGTAGGCCCGCTGCTTGGCCTGCTGACTCCGAATTCGTCGGAATCAGGCCAGTCAGACGGAAAGCGATCTCACCTGCTAACGATGACTGGTGAGGTCGAAATGTCAAACCAATTCGAACGGCTAGTTATACGCTTCGTGACCAGTCAGCATTGGATTTCACTGCATAAGGAATGCCTATTCTTTACGCTATCCGATTCGTTTCGTGATACAGCTCCTACTAAGTGGATGCAATTTGCGCCAATTGTCGGATTGATTTATGCATCTATTTTCCTGGAAAACATTGAGCAAATCTCAAGGTTGGTAAGGATATTCAGAGAGTTCAAGGTTAGGCAGATTCAAATCGAAACACATGCAGATTTAGTTGTTTGTATAGGTAGTTTGGTTTTGGTAACACTAAAAATCTGTTTAAACCCTCGACGAAAACAGACGGGTGTTATAAGTTAACGTGTCTCTGTGTGTGTCTGTGGCATCGTACTTCCCAAACGGATGAACCATTTTGATCTAGATTTTTGTTTGAAAGCTGAGGTGATTGGTGCTGTGCAATTCTCTAAGCGACCGGTTAAGGCTGTGCGTTGTTAGTTTTTATAGTCACGAATGTCACCGCCGTCACATGGTCGGCTACAATCGTTGTCAATAGCATAAAAACGATCTTGGGGAATACCATCATCGCTAATACAGCCGTTGGAATATTGGCTGTCACAATTTTTGCGCTTAGCGATTTGTGCTGTTGGAGTTTTTGCACATTCATCATCATCAATCCGTCCATTGCTTGAAAAGTGGCAGTACTGCCCGGCCACGGCATAAGCATGCGCATGAGTGGACCAACGTGGAAAGTAGAAAACAGCAAATGAATGATTTAAATTAAGAGTTGTTTGATTTTAAATTTAGAATGATTTTAAGAATTCTTTACCTTTGGTTGCTACACTTTTTTTTTTTTTTTTTTTGATTTCGCAAGGGAAATGCATTACGCATCCCCCCGGGAGGGTCCCCGAGGGGTATGTGGGACTCCCAGCTCGCTACGGCCGGTTTACCCACTAAAACCACTTGCGGATTGCCATCAGCCGTTATGTTGGGTGGAGTGCCTGGATCTGTCTAAACACAGGCTACTCCTCCCTCGACCGGCCGGTTCACCTCTATAGGGACCGGACTTCCATCAAATTAAGAGAGCGCTCCGGCAAACTGAAGCGCTCTCCTCGGCGCCGAGACTGACAAAGCCGGGGAGGTTACCCATCCCTCTACCCTGAGCCCCGTACTAGACGTGAGATGAGAGGGCCGCAAAGCGACGCCTCCGCACCCCCGTCCTGCGCCGGCGAAGCGGAACAGAGGACGGGTCCATCTCTCTGTCCCGCTCCGAGGCCTCCTTCTGCGAAATTACGTATTCGCAAAAGGAGGCCGCCGCCTTGGTTGCTACACTTAGCCCAACCTGTAGCAATCACTATGTTCACAAATTTGTTTAGCTCGTATACGTTTCATCTTATCAACGAGATAGCGGCCGAAATTTGTTATCTTCGTTTCCCAACATTCCGTTAACTTAATCCATTGATACACAGCTGAATTGCTCTGAACGTGTGATCTCTTAATACCTCTTAAGGACGGATCAGTGTACAAAGTACCGTGTTTTGAAATAGGCTTCTTATTTGAGGAAGTCTACCGTCTCTATAAAGCGAGATTTGTGAGCTTCGCTTTGTCTCTATAAAGAAATAAATTAACGTATAATTGTTTTAACGTTATTCGTGATTAACCTATAGATGCAATAATCTTAATTAAAAATTAAAAAAAAACCGACTTAGCGTGTAACATGCCTATCACACCTAACAAACGACCTGATGACCTTGAAGAGCTGAACCGGTATCCACCAAAGAACACTCGACTGATATTAAATACCTTTCAAACAAAAAAAACCGCATTAAAATCGGTTTATCCGTTTGGTAGGTACGATGCCACAGACAGACACATACACATTTACGCAGACACGTCAAACTTATAACACCACGTCGTTTTTGTTTCGGGATAAAAAAATAAATAATATTTAAAATTACATGAAGATTAGGTTAGGAATTAGGATGGGTACCTGGTAAACCGGCCCCTGGCTCATTCAGCACCCGTTGTAATCCGACACATTAATTATTTTGATACTAGGTAGTAGGTATATACCTGTTATATACCTGTTAATATTTTATTTAAGGTACCTAATGGTAGAAGATACGATGAATATGAATGTAATCAATTGTAAAAATACATCGTTTTATTAAAAACCTTCAAGATCATTATGTCAAACACCTTCTATTGAAATTCATAATTTCAAGGTTGAGGCTTTTTTGTTTGCAACATGTAAATATAATACGTATAGGTACGTCATTGCTACGTCGCGTTATTTAAATAATAATAATACTTCCATGGATTATTACAATGTTAGTAAGTTGACAATAAAAATCTTATGCCTTTTATCCGTTAGTGATTTAATACCGTATTCTCCGAGCGAAGTAATCACTCTTTAAATACTGTAGTAGTACCTGGAACTGACGGTGTTATTAGGCAACCAGCCTGGCACATACGCCATTCTCAGGACATAGTCCTAATGATCGACAGGTCATAGGAAACGAATGGTCTGGGACCAACCATAAACGGATTTCCTCAAGATGCTTTACTTTACTGTTAGAGCGTCCGTCCGTATAATGAGAAAGTCTCATTGATAAACAAGGTGCAAAAGTGCCTTCTATGTAGAGTTTACTGTAAAAGACGTACTTTTGACTTTCACGTTTCTATGAAAAATGCCCCAATATCATATATTTGCGCATACAATAATATAAAAAAGTAACTCATACAGCTGAAAGAGTTACTTTTTCTCTATACTTAACTCTATATACGGTACCTATACATACCCTAAACTCTAAAGTATTATAACTCATTAATATTCAGCCTGTACACGCCAACATGGGAACTGTATATCATCATATTCTTGGACCTTCATGTATATCACATTCTTGGAGGTATAAAAGCTAGTTTTAAATAAAACTTGCGTATGTATATCTACATGTATCAAAAGTTGTGCCAGTACCTAGGTAGACTGCTGAAAATAGCGTTCATTGTAATTGTCAAGAATTTAATTAATATCGGTTCTGGAAAATTCTTTTCAGCAAAAGGCGGGTGCGGTAAATGCATACAAAAGAAACTGCTGATAATATCAATAATATTCTCGCTCCACAATAATATTGTTCGGCGTAGTTATTCAAGGTCATCGGTGCATTATGTCTCAGTGATATCACCGGTTTAACAATTATCTATAAATTGGTTTTATTGGTATACCTACCTACTTGTAAGCACTATCAGTTAAAAGTTCTGTATTCCACATTTTTAATCAATATTTCTTAATATGTTGGCTATTTAGGCAGGTCAATTTTAAAATACCTTTTAGCTATAAAAGTTTTAGGTGTACCTCATAGAGAAATATGAAATTTATTTTCTTCAAGTTTAAAATCAGTATTTGACGTGTAGCGCCATCTTTTGTTGAGTAACCGAATCAGTATAATATTGGAGCTTGAAAACGGTTTTGCTTTCAATAATGGCGGGTTTCTTACGACTGATCGCGTAAAGGTAGGTTAAAATTGCCATTTAAATGTATAAAAAAGTAAATAATTTTCAAACTACGAAGTAAAATAAGAACACAATATTATACTTAATTGTAAATATTATGTAGTTTGAAAATAAATTCAAATACCGCTAAGGATAACTTGGACTGTAGAAATTCAAATACATTTTGTCGAATATACTTAGGTGCAAACTCTTTTTTTATTTTAAACTAAACTAGGTACAGCAATATAGGCCATAAGTAAAGTGACATATCTTCAAGACAAGTTACAATTGATTCCCTCAACAGGCGCATCTAACTCCCGTGAAATTAATTACACTAGATGAGACGAAATCGAGTTCGAGTTAATTGACCCCTTGCTCTTTCACCGGACATGTCACGTGATAGTTGTAACTAATACAAAGTGCAGGTGGTGCAGTGTTGAAATCATTACCGGCAAGTGTAGCGGAACGTCCGCGCATGCGAAATCGAGTGCAGTTGTAGGGGAATGCATTCGAGTGCGTATTTTGAAGGCTTAATGTGTCGTGAAGATTATCGAGTTTTGGCTTGATATTACTGGACTAATATCGGAGCCTTACTATGAGATAAATGATATTGATTGGAATAAAGACCCTGATCGAAGTAGAATTTTCTTTTTACAGGCTATATCAATTGGGACAGTAACATAATGCAACTAATATTTTAATATCTAAGATTATTTTATACCGCTACTATTAAACAAATAGCCGGTTAGCTACTCAATGTTTTAAATATTCTTATTGATAGTGGGGATTGTGTACATACATTGCACAAAATACAAAGTGATTCATGGTTCGTATATTTAGCCGTATATGTGTGAAGAGAATGACGCGTAGAGCTTTTTTTTTGTTTTGGCACTTTATACATATAAGTACTTAAATTATTTAATTTTACTAAAAAAAATATTATTAGTTCTAAAATGACCACAAGGAGTGAATGGGGCTCGCTGGCTCCTAGTCTATACCTACAGATGAATGCACTGGTCGTTGACCTAAGACCTGACCAGGACTGAAACTCATCTGTATTGTGACTTTTATGGAGATCTTAGTCGCCATTTGTCGCGCTATGGTAAGTAAATTATATGAGGTGCCAAAACAAAAAATGCTCTACTCGTCATTCTCTTCACACTTTATTCGACTTGATATATGGACGACGAATCACACTGTATATGTACCTGAATAATCATAATAAGTTTTAAATCGTAAACGCTGTTCGTAATCCGATATTCCCAATGCGTAGTTATTGATTCTTCTAATTATGTTTGTCTTTAATATATCATCTATATGTTTTTGCTCGGGTGTGTTTTAATCCGTGTGTATTTTGTTACCGATACGTGACCAAAGGGCAAAGCGAACCGTCATGCACCAACGCGCTACGGCCAAAACAAAATCATTCGGTAACGCGATATGCTCTCGTCATGGCCCGAAATTACACGAATCAGGTGTCGCAATCAAGAACAATTAATTACCGCTAAGCATAATTGTGTTATTGTTTGAACTTCTGGACTTGAAGCCGCTACTGTTAAGTTTGCTTATGTTGAAATATGGCGAGTCTACAGAACATTAGCCTGTTGCCCAATAAGTTGCCAGTATTTTATTTTAGCCTCTCAAACTGTATGTTTAATAATCCTATTCATATGGTCTTCACTTTCCAGTTACCTTTTGAAGACCCTTATCATTATTCCTACCACGCCATACAGGCCAGGACTTACCTCTGAAGGAGAAGCAGCCTTACCCACTGCTGCCCTTATTTTAACACTAGCTGTGCCCCCGATTTTGTCCGCTAATAATGAAATAAAACCCCCATTTTAAATCATTTTCTATTAGTGTTCTGCTCTTATTGGTCAAAGCGTGACAATATAGCCTTCCTCCGTAATGGGTTATTGTAAAAGAATTTTCAAAACGTTAATTCTTGAGATTAGCGTGTTGAAACAGTCTCTTCAGCTTTATAATATTAGTATATCAATAGGTTAACATTTGCTAGGGCCATATTATTTGAATCTCTGGATTGAAAAAATCAAAGTGCTGAAAATAGAACTCTGCGTTAAGGCGAGGAATAACCGCAACTAGCGCCACTCTTTTTAAAATAAATTTTACAATGACAACAAAGATCTTATTAAAAAAGTAATCGGTTCAAACTTTAAGTAAATAGTTAAACTAATTTATTATAGTAATATATAATAGTTAAACTAATATTATATCTCGTAAGTAATAACTAAAACGGCCGTTTTAGTTATTACCGCTGCCTCGGCGGCATAATTTTTATACACGTCTTCCCTTTTCCATGTAAACGACCAACTAAACTAAAAGTTTAAAGAACTGCGGCACGCACCGCTAGCCGCTGCCGCCGCAGAGCCATGTGGAAGGTTCCATATAAATTCTAGCGAGATTAATGCATGAAATGAAACTTATTACTAAATATTAAGATAATGTTGGCGTTGATGCGGTGTCATGTGAAAACTGCCTTAGAAAAAGTTTATGAAACCTACTTATGGCGACCATATTTGCAATATGCTTCCTGTGCAAACTCGAGGCGGAGGTGTGAGTCAAGACTGTTGGAATTCCACACATCGGTCAATGCTCTAGGCTATGTCGACATGGACGAGGAGCTATTTCACCTCGCGAAAACGAATACAGAAGTCACGAAATTATACATGGCGAGTGATAATACTGGGTGGTGATAATACTGGATAATAAGGGTGGGTACATAAATGAGTGATAATACTTTAGGGTGGGAATGGGTCCCGTATATATACAGTTTACCAGCGCTGAAAGAGGTACTTTTTTTAAATTATTGTATGGGCAAATCTACGATGTTGGGGTTTCTCATAGAAACATGAAAGTCAAAAGTAAGTATTTTAGAGATGTTACTTTCAAAGTATACTCTACATAGGAGGCACATACACACCCTAAAGTATTACACAGTAGTACACTCATTTATTTTAAACCTTGTATACAGTACAAAAAACTTTTGATTGTATAACTATTTCGACTACTGTCCTGGAGCCGTATTATGATCTTTTACAATATCAGACTGGTTCCAGGCAATTCAATAATACGGTCTTAAACTGCCTTGTTCTTTTTCATATTACAACGACATGTTATTCGGAATCGATCCAGTTAGTTTGTCTGAAAGTGACATTCGGAAGCAAATCAAGTGTCACGTGTCCGCTGACTAGCTGTCATCATGCAGTTATTATGTGATCGTAATATGAAAATTCCAGGCAGCCTTATTGTATGGCGTAAACTGGCTTGAATTAAGAGCTTGTTTATGTTAACAGATAATTCTCGACAAGGCTTTTTTAACTTAGCTGCTAATGCTAATAAATACCTTAGATATCAAATTCCTAAGTGGGCAGAAATACATTGTATGAAACCATTAGACTGATCACACTTCTTAGTCACTTACTAATATAGGCTAAAGATTTCATCAGGTAGAGTAACCGAACCTTATGTAGGTTATAAATATCCTTTACTAGCTGACCCGTGCTTTAGCGAGACTAACGAACAGCAATTCATTTTTATATGTAAGATTCTAAGATTTTGCGTGTGAGTACGTGCTCGAAAAATATTTTTTTGTGGAACTGTACATTTTGTCGCGAAAATATATATGCCTTTCTCTGTGGTTTACTATAGGAATATCTGCTACCTATTGTCAAATTTTGTATAGAAGGAACTGCGTGCAAACAGACAATTTTTTATCTTTATTATTATTTATTAGTTTGCATGATTTGCTACTTATTTAATTTATGTAGAAAATTATTTAAGCTCATTGGAAAAAATGTTTTAATTTCTAGTTCATCTACTGGTTAAGAGATGGCGCTTATGCGCGTACTTAGAATTGTGATCAGACAAAAATATATTAAACTAATATTCACAAACACGTATGTGGAAACAGTTACTTATTTTGCATTATTATCAAATTTTAACTATATATATTTATTCAATACCTAATTGTCCAGTAGGTAGGTACAATTTAGTTTGGTGGTAAATATTTTCACAAAGCAAGTAAACAAAGAAAGGAAAGTTTGCAAACACAAAGTAGGAAACATACAAACGCTTTTAGCATTTTCTTATTCAAAATTTTAAAAGAAAGTGAACACAAAAGAATATTTTAAGCCGATTAACACATTCGTTGCACCTTACTACAGCTCCCACGCAATTCAAAATAACCGCCGTCCTTTTGGAAGTCGGTTAATAATAAAGACGCTTTTGATAACTAAGTTATTGTTTTTTTATTCACACAAAAATTAAGGCCATTAACTAAGACATTATAATATTGTTAGTAGGGATTAATAATTTAATAGTAAGAGGTGAAGGCATCCTTTAGAGGTATATCTTATACTAGCTGACCCTTGCCCACTTCGTTGAGCATAAAAACAGTTTATGATGAAATTCAACTAAAAAAAACAACCCCTAACTCGGGAACGCGGAACCCGCAACGCGGGAACCCGGAACCCGCAGCATGGGAACCCGAAACCCGCAACCCGCAACGCGGGAACGCGGAACCCGCAGCATGGGAACCCAAAACCCGAAACGCGGGAACCCGGAACCCGCGACGCGGGAACCCGGAACCCGCGACGCGGGAACCCGGAACCCGCAACGCGGGAACCCGGAACCCGCAACGCGGGAACCCGCAACGCGGGATTGCGGAACCCGCAACGCGGAACCCGCAACCCGGAACCCGCAACGCGGAACCCGCAACGCGAAAACGCGGGAACCCGGAATCCGCACCATGGGAACCCGAAACCCGCAACGCGGAACCCGCTACGCGGAACCCGCAACGCGGGAACCCGGAACCCGCAGCATTGGAACCCGAAACCCGCAACGCGGGAACCAGGAACCCGCAACGCGGGAACCCGGAACCCGCAACGCGGGAACCCGGAACCCGCAACGCGGGAACCCGTAACCCGCAACGCGGGAACGCGGAACCCGCAACGCGGAACCCGCAACGCGGAACCCGCAACGTGGAACCCGCAACGCGGAACCCGCAACGCGGAACCCGCAACTTGCAACACGGGAACCCTGAACCCGCGACGCGGAACCCGGAACCCGCAACACGGGAACCCGGAACCCGCAACACGGGAACCCGGAACCCGCAACGCGGAACCCACAACGCCAAACCCTTCCGTGAACGTTGCTGGTTCTGCGCTGTCAAATGGAATAAATAGTATCCTATGTCCGTCTACTGGCTCTAAGTTACTTCCTCACCAATTTTCAACCATATCGATAAAGCCGTTCTCGAGTTATAAATAATTCATTTAACTAACACGACTTACTTTAATACAAAAAGCTGATGTAAAGATGAAACTAACATAAGCTAACGCCCGGTGAATGCTCCCGTCACAGTCGGTCCAGCCGATTCGGTGATCATTAGTTAGATAACGATGATGATGATGAAAAGAAGCCTAAATTAATCCTTATAACTTTAGCTATCTACCAGTGAAAGTCTCGTTAAAATCGGTCCAGCCGTTCCAGAGATTAGCCGGAGCAAAGAGACACGCTAACAGACAGACAGACATTTTTTTTTAATTGCATTTTCGTTTTCAGTAGCAAGAAAAAAAAAAGACAGAACAGACAGACGTTAACTTCGCACAAAGACAAATGGCGACAAAAGACATAATGGTGTCTTATCATGACGTTTTCGATTTTTTTTTATTGTTCGTGAATTATGACCATGGATCTAACTCCTTCGATCTGATTTTTAAATTAACATTTATAATATATTCTTATTACAACTTATAACTTAAGTACTTTTTTTAAATAGGTATATTTATAGTTGTTAAAGATTAATCGATTTTTTGAGTAAGTCTCTAGTGTTTAATAAGAAAAAGTGTTAACTGACGTAACATTATCACGACGTTTATTTCATTAAATCATAATTTGTATATTATATTTAAGATCGTTTATCAGTGAAAGCAAATCGTAAAAAAACTCATATTGGTTATGTTGACAATAAATATCTAATAATTATTAAATAAAGTTTAGTAAATTCTGCAGTTTTAACAAAAAGAAAATATTTATTTTATTATGTCGTCGTTACAACGTTACGTCGCTCATTTTTGATAAACTGTCAAATGTTACCTATTAAAATGACCCGACTATTTATTAGTGGTGGACAAATAGTTTAATGAATCCAAATAGTTTAAGTTTATGTTAATACGTTATTTATAGCATTTCATAATTTTTATTTTCCATTTGTAAACAATGTCGTTACCATGACACCAGTGTCATATAAACTGGCAACGACGTGAATCGATTGAGCCTAGGTTCAAACCCCGCGTGACCATCACGTATTTTCTTCTTTTTTCTAATTTTCTGCTTATTTTTTTCAACATTTTCTTTCATAATAACCTTTTCGTGACAATAACGAACATACCGTAAAAAAAATTGCGAAATTGGTCAAGCCGTTGTCGAAGCGCACACGACGTAAGAAATTTTGGAGGTCGTTTTTTTACACTTTGGGCTACATTTTTGGGGTTTTAGTAAGGAACCCTACTTTTTTTAAAAATATAATATAGCCTATGTTCAGCGCTAGGAATGTAGCTTTCCAACGGTGAAAGAATTTTTCATATTGGTTCAATGGTTTCAGAGCCTATTCCATTCAAACAAACAAACAATCAAACATTACCTCTTTATAATATTAGTATAGATAAGAGATAGTACTTTTGATGAGAGCTTTCAAATGTAAGGGGTAAGTAAAGCCGATAGGAATATAGAAATAGAGTTTATAAGATTCCACTAAATTAAATTTAAAAGGGACGTACTGTACGTCGTATACTGTATAGTGAGAAAAAGAGAAGGACGGGTAGAGCATTTTTTGTTTCGCGATTAAAGATCTCCATAAAAGTCACAAAACTGATGAGTTTCAACTCAGGGCCCTAATTCTCAGTCCTCGAACTTAGTTTTTACTATCGGTCTGTCCCGCTCATGCAAATGAGATTTACCGCGCGTGCGAGCGGGATATACTAATATTCGGAACAAACTTCAAGCCCTGAGAATTAGGGCCCTGGAGCACGATTCTCGGGCAGTGGAAAAAAGTTCGAATATTAGTATATCCCGCTCGCACGCGCGCTGAATCTCATTTGCATGAGCGGGACAGACCGATAGTAAAAACTATGTCCGAGGCCTGAGAATTAGGGCCCTGGAGCACGATTCTCGGGCAGTGGAAAAACTTTCGAATATTAGTATATCCAGCTCGCACGCGCGGTAAATCTCATTTGCATGAGCGGGACAGACCGATAGTAAAAACTTACTTCGAGGCCTGAGAATCGCCGTCCTGGAGCACGATTCTCGGGCAGTGGAAAAAGTTCGAATTTTAGTATATCCCGCTCGCACGCGCGCTAAATCTAATTTGCATGAGCGGGACAGACCGATAGTAAAAACTAAGTTCGAGGGCTGAGAATTAGGGCCCTGGTCCGGTGATAGGCCAATGAACAGTGCGTTCGTGTGTATAGAAAAGGAGCCCGTAGGCTCCAGCATAGTAAGATTCACCCTTGTGACTTTTTTAGACCTTTGTATATTTTTATCGCGTTATGCTAAGTAATTTATATGAGGTGTCAAAAGAAAAAATGCTATACGCGTCCTTCTCTTCACACTATATTCGGCTTGACATGCACGAATCATCCTGTATTTGTATATATAGCAAAGGTTTGGTATGATAATATATATTTAAAAATAATGCTTAGAATTAGACAATTAGTATTAACAATAACTAGTGATGAGTAAAATTGGTCTTGGTCTTGCAAAACAGCAGGGCCAAGACCCTTGACCAATACTATCCTTAGTCTAGCAAGATCAAGACCAAGACAGAATAAGCAAGACCAAGACTGTCCAAGTCTTGATCTTGCGTTGCTCATCACTAACAACAACAATACACTACATTTACAGTAGTGTGTTTAGTAGATTTGACACAATAGCCAATCTTTATTCCCTCATGAGACACGCTGCATAATATAATAACGAAAAGACAATACTCCGTTGTAATTTCTAAGCTCTTACAACACTTTGGGCGACCGTCTTGTTTATTTTATCAACTCTAATCTCATCTTATTGTTCACCTTCCTCTATTAATTTACCTGTATTGTGCAAGGGATGTTGTCGTTTAAAAGTAAGCGTAGGTCTTTTTTTTAAGGCGATGCATAATGGGCCAGCTGGCAAAACTATTTTTTTTTTATCGGTTTATGTGTTTGAAGTTAAGGAAAACGCTTCAAAGGAAAGGTTAATATACTAACAAAATATAAATGAAAAAAACGAGATACCTATCCACCTTCTTCTTGATCTTCTCCAGCTCTTCATCTAAGCAGGAGCAAGTACCTCGGGCAGCACGAATACTCTACAGCAGAGGAAATTCGCACCGCAGACCCCCATCATATCGTTCGTTTCATGAGTAACATAGGACTGGCGACGGTACTCTAAAGTGAAGGAGTCACAATAGAGCCAGAAGGGTCGCAGTGACGTCTGGGCCTGACGAGGCCAGCCTTCGGAAAAAAAAAATAAAAACAAAATATACTAAATAAATATCAATAACCTAGATAATATTCTAAATTGATTAATATCTTCACTGGATTTAATAAATTGTCGAAAATAATCCAGAATAGAAGATTGTTTTTTTTCTAATCAATTTAATAAAAAGTCCTATTTATATCTTGAAGAATTTACTTAAATAACTAAACTGACTGCTGGGCATAGGCTGTTTAACAATATATTGTAATAATATATTATATACCATAAGGTCCATATTGTTTATTAAATTAAGGACCTGCCTTGCCGTCGCAACAATCGCCTTAACAGCAGAAATGTAATTATGCAAGATTACGTCTGAATAAAATATTAATCACGATAAGATACACTTTTTGTATTGCATAATTGCATTTTTGATTATCTTCCTTTTATATTTCTAAATTGGCTCGATCGATCGCGGGTGAAAGTGTTTTGTCTCGCCACAAATAGCCCGGTGAATGTGGGCTGGTTGTCCATCACCACGTATACGGCAAGATTCACTTTCGTACTTACATCACTTTGTTTTTATACTCGCCCGCATCCTTGAGTCGTGAGTGTAGAAAGAGGGTCCCACGGGAACTACCGGGAAATAAATAATAGTTTATGAAATACGCTTAAGAGAAAACACAAATTTTCCATACGGAAATAAACTTAAACATAAGCTTCGCTAAATGACATATGAGTTCGCTCGTTATTTAGCGATGCTTATGTCAAATCCCATACATTTTGTTTTCGAACTTCGTAAGCGATAAATAGCGATGGCATTTTGAATCAGGGCTCTGTCATTTATTCCGTACAATCTGTGTGTATTTATTGAAGTTATACTTCTTTAGGCGCGTTATGAAAAAATGATGAGAGTGAAATTTTAAGATGCGCGCGCACCTGTGACACAAAATTAACAGTATGAAGTCGTCTGCTTAACCGCTCATTAAGTCTTGAAAAATTTATATATAGATATATATTAACTATTTTTTAATGATGCTAAAGAAGTATAACTTCTCACGCGCGTACATAAGTATACGCACCCATTTTTATTATTGTTTAGACACGCATTTCTACGGCGGTCATGCTAAGCATGCTGGCCCAAAGCTACTATTTTTAAATGCAAATAGCCTTTGGCCTCGTGCTGCAAGGCCTTTCATATCGATTTCAATACGCTTTGTCGAAAACAAGCCTGAAACATTGTATTTGACAGGACATTAGTTTTTCTTGCTTAGGTCATCATTTCAAGTCAAGTGGGATAAGCGGGAAAACATAATACATTTTTATTTGAAGTTGCCTGGAACTTGCCTATATATTTCCCGGTATTTATTTGCGTGGCCTACGTAAAAAATAATACTCGTTTCGAACATAAATTAAGTGCAACTTTTTAAATCGTAGCTCTAAAACGAATAATCCGTTCTTAGCCATGTTTGGTGGAAATCGATTCAGTAGTAGTTCAGTGAATATTACACTAATAAGTTCAATTATTAAGTGTTAATATTATTAGTATGAAAGTTATTATATATACAAGTTAATGTTTTTTACGGATACTGTAGAGTTTTAATATTTTTGGCGACTACTGAAAACAAGCTGAAATGTCTGGTCAAGAAAACCGCGAGTGACCCATAAGTGTTTAAGTTTACAATGAATTACACATAAGAACTCTATTTTTTTACATAATCATACACCATATTGAGTTACGTTGTCTTTATTTCTAGAAGCAATTAAAACTTTACGGCTGCCACCGGTAGCTGTTCAGGAAGAGACGTCAAACGTCGATAATGCCTCGTATTTAAAACATAATTACGTGGAACACATGTGACATTTGAATGACATTGTAATATGTAGCTCTTGTTTTATTTATGGTGTATTCAGTATGACATTGAGAGTTGAGGCTAACATTAAAAACTGTACCTAATGTACTTAGATTAGGAAGGTAATGAATATAGAGGTATCTATTTAAAGGACATTGAGAGTTTTACTATGGACCATCAGCCACACCAACCAAGGATCGAACTAAGTAGATGTGTAATAACATGGACATGTCGCAGTCATCTGATTGAATCTGCAGTTTAATTGAATGACTAGCGCGTTTATGAAATGACGACATTTGATTGAATGACTAAAGGACAACTCGTCAAGTTGTTTAATGTAACGTTACGTAATGTAAAACTTCATTAAAGGTCCTTAAGCGTAGTCGTTGAATGGGATATACTATAATATTCTATATAGCATACTTTGTAATGTTTGGTAGGGTTATCATAAGTTCGCGACTTAAAAGGTCCTCAAAAATGAGGACGTTAGGGAGCTCCGTAACCGTAACCGAAACTATCGGATATTCGATATTAAAAAATATCCATAACCGTAACCGAATCCGAAATTAAAGTTTTGCTACTGTAAAAATGTAATATCCGTAACCGAAATTATCCGAAACAAACGGATAATCCGAAATTATTTGATATCCATATCCGTATCCGAAATTTAATATCCAATTCATCCCTGCTTCACATGTCGCACCAAATGAAATTGAAAATATCAACTATACGTACTATCTATGCAAGCTGTTTGCCGCCATATTTGTTTTCGTGACAATTTTTCCGCCACTGCTGCCGCATTAACTAAATTTCAATCCCCTGACTGATTTTACGTCCGCTCTGTTTAAAGGGCTTTGTAACCCCGCCTCCACACTACTCGCGAAGTTGAACGAAGTTAGACGAATAGAATAGTGTAGAGATTCACTTCGGCTTACCTCGTCAAACTTTACTAGTACTTTGCCGTACTTCGCCGAGGCACTTCGCGAGTAGTGTGGAGCCGGGGTTACAGTCCGCTGTAGTTGGACCGCAATAGTTGGACGTTGAGTGACGCTTTGATCCTAGTCAATTAATTAAATGTCGTCATTCAATAAACGCGCTAGACATTTAATCAAATAGCTGATTCGACCAGATGACTGCGACAGACGTATGGCATAGGTAATAAGGTAGAGATCCGTTCTTTGATATTTTAACCTATCTCCACTTTGTATATAAAACAGAATTTTGTTGCATTTATAATTTGCTCAGTAAAAAAAATGTTTTTGCAGCTCCTATTATAGGTAAATCCAACATCATCGGTGGACAAACATCCAAACGTCGTTTATTTCCGTATCAGACAAGCTCTATTGTGCGGTGCGACTTGGCACTGAAATAGCGCGACCATTCCAGTGTTCTAGATCCTAGAAATATCAATGTCTATAAATATGGAAGATAGCCTACTTTGTTACGAACTCTATTCCAGCATAATATATTTTGAATTTTTATTTTTAACCCCCGATGAAAACAATAGGAGTGTTATAAGTAGACGTATCTGTGGGTGTGTGTGTCTATCTGTGGCATCGTAGCTCCCAAACGGATGAACCGATTTTTATCTTGGTACTTTTTATCTTTTTTATTTAATCTTTTTTTTTTGTTTGAAAGTTGACGTGACCGCTACTCGCTAGTATTCCTAGCATCTTTTCTATATTTCTCATCGACACGGGAGTCAATTTATAGTGCCAAGTGCGTGCGCAATACACAGGGACACTCTCTTCCTTTTATTATCATAACCCAGTGAGACGGTTAACCAACACGACTGGCGAGAGAACAGGCGCAGTACTTTTTACATGCCCATCCGACGCATGGATCATCTTTCTTCAAATCAAATCAAATATACTTTATTGTGCACAAAAAAAAAAATATTAGATAATAAACAATGTCCTAAACAAACTTAGAAACAACATTTATTGTTGTTCTAATGTGGAAATCTACCATACGACCTCCAGGTTGAGAGCCAAGCGCTGAACCATTAGGCCACCGGGGCATCAAATCATTCTTTAATAATTCATCATTATCAGTTCGATCATTCGATCACCGCCTTGACAACTGAGAGTTACTCAAAATTTAAAATTTTTGTTCCAAGCAAACTCGGGCGAATAGAAATGGGTGCATTTTTATTAGTAGGTCAAAGCAGTAAAAGGAGCGTTAAAATGTTTTACTGATAGTACACGCTTTGTTGTCCGAATATGTTAGTTTTTACTACCACTTTCACGATGTTAGCTGATTGTGACAAAATTTTTATCAATATGTGTCTTCCCACGACTAGAACATTTACTGCTTGGTTTTTATATGTACGTGGGGTGCTGGAGTAGATAGCATCATCGACCATCTTTTCAGTGGATGTCGTAAAAGGCGACAACTACATAATGTCCGGAAATGAGCAGCAGACGGCTGCGTTTCTTAACACTGCGCTCGCCGACCAGGCGGTGCGAACCCCGCATGAAGTACCTTGCATGGCTTGGGCCCAGTAGTGGATGTCGATGAAGCGACGATTAAGATCCCTAAACTTGTATGCTCCTAGTCTACCGTGGAAATGTGTTTCCTCTACACAAGAACAAACATAACTATTACCTCCTGGCAATGCATGTAGACTACAGCTTCTAAAAACCTGATTAAATCGTCGACCAGCTATGAGCCAACCCATCACTCGCACAATTTTCGCTTACTCGCTATCACCAACTAGCTGTTCCCGTGACTTCGTTCGCGTAGTTTTTGAGTGACTTAAGCCGCTTATGCAGCGCACGCAATAAAAGTCTCCAAATGTAATTAATTTTGCCCGTTTTTGCAACATTTCTCACTGACGCTTCGCTCCTATTGCTCGTAGCGTAATGTTATATAGCCTAAAGCCTTCCTCTATAAATGCACTATCCAACAAAAAAAAGATTTTTCAAATCGGACCAGTACTTCCTGAGATTAGCGCGTTTAAACAAACAAACAAACTCTTCCGCTTTATAATATTAGTATAGATGAGCGTTCAGAATGGCTTGTTAACTCAAATGTTAGCTGATCAACCATTTGATCAGCCTATCAGAAACCAGAGGTTAATGATCTCTCATTCCTCGTCCTTTATCATTCTGTCGTTGTCATAAAGTGGTCACCTAGTAAGTACGTCCCTTGGAAAATAGTTAGCCTTCCTAGCTCAAAAGGTCATCATTTCTAAATATTTTATTCTGGTTACTTACCTAGCTCAAAAGGTCATCATTTCTAAATATTTTATTCTGGTTACTTACCTTAAACCTATTTTATAAGTAGTTGGTAAGTAATAAAATTAGTTTACCTACATAAATTAGTAATGAAACAAATATAGTGACTGCACGGTAATGACCTTGTCAACACAGCCTATTATAGTACTTTTAATTTAATCAGATAGTTTAGCAATTAGTTTAGAGCAATTGTTTGATGTTTTTGTTCAAAAAATAAATAATAATAGGTACAGGCTATATTACAATCTACTTTTTTTTTAACAATTTATTGTGTACAAGATACATTTACAATAGTTCGTACTATATTTGCGAATATAGCTGCATATTTCTAAAATAATTTTCTTCCAGCAGCCCTACGGAGGGATCTATTTATTTATAGAATTTTAACCTATTTACTTAGGATTTCATATTATTTTCAAGGGATACAGGGAGCAATCCTCCAAGTCTTTTTGTAACAGTTTAGATCTGGCAATTTCTAGTAATGATTTATGGGCGAAAATGCAATGGGTGAAAGGTATTCGAAATTTTAAAAATCATGATATGGACTATAGCAAAGCTTATTCATTTATTAAACAACTTACCCCAGAGATGCCTAAGTTCTTATCGGTAAATAGGCATTTAGAGTACCCCGTTACTATGAATGAATACGTTCAACATAATACTACTTTGCGCCGCGCAGTCGGGTAAAAAAGAAGAAAGAACATTTGCAGAAATGTTATTATCTTCAGTCTACAAAGTATAAATCAATATTCAGACAGCAAGCGAGATTTATAGTGGTTCTGCTCCATTTAACAGATTTCTATCGTATTCCTTTACTATAAACATACTAATCAATATTTTATATCTGTCCCCTTCCTACATTTCAAACTCGAGATGACAAAATCGGGAAGGTTTTATTCCATTTTCCAAAGCGATTTGTTATCGCAATAAAAATTTGTAGGTACATTTTTTTCTTATTTTTTTAATAAGAACACTTTCGATCACGTAGTCAGCATTCATCTTCTATACTTATAATAAAACTGTAGAGAGGTCAATTCTGTACATTGAATATTTTTTCAAAATACATATTGGAGGATGATTGGCGATCGATACTGATGCCAAAAATGCAATTAGTAAAATTTTTGTCTGTCTGTCTGTCTGTCTGTCTGTCTGTCTGTATGTGCGCGATAGGAACAAAAACTACTGAAGGGATTTTAACCAAACTTGGTACGATTGTAGCCCATATTCCTGGGCAGGTTATAGGCTATATAACATAACGCTACGATATATAGGAGCCGAGCAGTGACGATAAATTGGAAGCAAGTCGGAGGAATTTCGCGCGCGCGGGCTGCGGACGAACGGTTCATGCGGGGGGCGCGGGGGGATCGCTTACACAGTGACGCGAAGCAATAGAATGTGGCACTAAAGTAGATTAGAACTTGAAATAAGTACCTAACTAACAGATATTTTTTTTCTGAGAAGAGTGTTTCCACAGTGTCATAATAATATAAAAATTGTATTTTTGAACTTGCTTCACAAATTGAAATAAATTATCATTTATTGTATAAATCAACTTAATTAACTGTATAATTAAAAGAAAGCCTTTCGCGATAATCTAAAAAAACGGGCAATTAAGCGGTTTTTGGTAAACTATTTATACCATCACGGTATTAATCCTTATCATTTTTAATACGTTAGTTGGCTTAAGCATTTCATGAAGACTATATTTGCCCTTTATACCTAGCAAGTATAATTAATAGTTTAGGAGATAATATAGCAAAATTAAAATCGTTTCGCCGTGATTCGACCGCCGCATCGCGGCGCCGCGCGATACAGGCTGATGCGTGATGTCTTACATCCGAGTCGGGGTGTAGTGTAGGTATCAGATGCTGTTAGGTAGGAATTTTTTCGAAGGTCAACCAAAGGAACTCCACCCCACTGCTGGGTAAAAAATACTATTAAAATGTGCTAACAGGCAGTACCGGTAGTATGAATTTAACCACGCACAGCCGCTAACTGTGCCCCCGGTAATGATCGTGTTAAAAGTACGGCGTATGGCGTATAGATGTCGCTTTGATTTGAAGATATATGACAATAAAAAAATACTGGACGTTTGTATGAAGCGCGGCGGGAACCGCGCTGCTTCAAACATTCAAATTTATTCTTTTTTTATTTTATATTTTGTTTAAAACAAAATTTCATTTATTTATATTATTACTAGCTGTCCCGCCAAACTTCGTATTGCCTTATTAATTAATTGCTTGACATACAGACTGCAGCGCCACCTATCGGTTCCAATTGTAAATCTAAACCATTCTCGAATCTCCACGAACACACAAAAAATTTCATCAAAATTGGTCCAGTCGTTTAGGAGGAGTTCAGTCACATACACACGCACACAAGAAATATATATATTAAGATAAGATACTTAGGGTAGGTTATAAAAAACGCTACTAAAGCCGATCGGGGCGGCGCGCCGAGCTGGGGCTTAACTCTCCAAACTGATTCGATTTTAATTCAGATTCGATCATACCGCATACTCCCGAAGAAATTGACGTTTGTTTATTTTTATTCTCTGTCGATTGATATGGTCTGGTGTACAAAAAGTTACGTTCTAACGGTTTTCTTTATCCTAATTAATTTCAAAGTAATCTACCAAATAAAACACCAAAAACCGTTAAGATCGAACTGATTCGATTCTCAGTTGTGTCGAGAGTAAGCCTGCTGGATCCTCGGCGGGGCGTGCCGCTGCGCCCATGTCTAACCGAGAGTTCCGTTTTAAAGACCTTACTAATTGCAATATAAGTTTAAATTTAATAATACTTCAAAACATTAATGACAAAAACGGTAATAAGTTGAAAAAATTGAAAATATTTTTTTTGTTTCGCAATTTATCCTATGTCGTTTAAATTTGATATGAAGCAACATTTTAATAGTGCATTAAGATGTTGCTTAATATCAAATTTCTATTCCCGGGAAGTACCCTTTAGGTTTTGGTTCCCTTTCGCGTGTCGAAAATTGCGAAAATTAGCGATATAAACGGCTGAATCTTTGGGTAGATGTGGCCAAGATGCCTGTTTCTTTTCACAGCCAGAAGGGACAGTAGCTGAGCTGAGTTTTTAATATGATTTTTAGCTTGATACCTACACGTGTTAAAGTTTTGACACCCAGACAGACAGACGGACATCGAAGTTAAATACTTAACTAAATTAACGTGAAAAATTATCTGGGTCTATACGGTGCATTCGAATAATATTATCCTAACTTCGAATACCTTTGCTGACTTCTACATATTGTTCGAAGGCCTACTTCTTTTGCCGAGCTCCTAAAGGATAGTAATATATTATTATTATACCCTGCATACCAAGAGGCTTGCCGGGTACGTGACTTGCTGGATCGGGATCAACACTGGGATGCACTGAGAAGTACCTATTAGCGAAAGTTCTCAGCGGTTGCGCCAATAAACTAAAAATATATTTAAAAATACTAAAGTGCCCTAAATCACTGTTCCACGCGTACGAAGTCGCGGGCACAGCTAGTTCTTAATATAAGTAATAGAATAAAAAACACCCTTAATTGAAACTACCCTAGAAAAAACCATAGAAATTAAAAGATACATACAATACATACATACAATCCAAGCAATAAAAGCGTGTTAGAACTAAATAAAAATCGGTCCATCCGTTTGGAAGCTACGATGCTACGGACACACAGTCAAACATACATATTATAACATATCTCTGCTTTCGTAAAAGTATTCCCAATCCGATTCGTACATCACCTGGGTGATGTAGAGGAGAAGCCTAGCCCTCTTCTTCTGCTAACCAACTAGCCACCCGGCAGTTATAGATCGATAGGCTTAAATGCCATTAGTGAGAACCATTTCGAAAAAAAAGTCAAAGTATTATCTTTATTTATACATATTTATCTTTTATTATATGTTGAAAATAAAAATCTGCTATTTCTTTGCTATTATTATGGCTCATACTGCGTTGTTAATGTTTTATAATTTTTTGACGATAAACAGTTTGAACCAATTTAGATTTAATGTATATTGTTCATATCTTTATAGGTATTTGTTGCCTATCATTGAGTGACACATTTTCAATTACTTTATCATACGTGTTTTCTTTGAAATGCTTTCAATGTCTGATTGTAGCTTCTTGTAGGTTGTAGCGGTTACAAATCAAACACGAAACGTATCCTTGTTTGATATAGCTGATTCGCACTTTGAAATTATACAATTGTAAGTCGGTAGTCTTTTAATGAAAATACTACATACAAAACGGCGTGAATATATATTACACTAAGATGTAAGGTAGCCAAGACTCTCCTTTAATTATTATATTTATCAATATTACTTATGATTATATATGTTGTAGTGAATAA
This sequence comes from Celastrina argiolus, assembly GCA_905187575.2. NCBI lineage: Eukaryota > Metazoa > Arthropoda > Insecta > Lepidoptera > Lycaenidae > Celastrina > Celastrina argiolus. The sequence continues at coordinate 6,167,953 of LR994587.1, read as the reverse complement.
TTGAAGATTATTAATAATTATCTATTAATATTAATAATTACCGAAAGTCGAGGTTAAAGTGATAAATTAATCACATTAGTCGGTTTTTATTAATAATTTAACCCTAGTAGTGATAAATGTAATAAGCGGCCAAGGGTTGCGGGGCGGTATATATAAAATAAATTATTGATATAAACCTGAAGGTCAAAGTTCATAACAATCCTAGAAAAAAAATTGATATTACTAAACTCAATGCCACTAAAGTCCAAACCAAATTAGATGTTGTTTAACAATAACATGTAGAGCGGCAGATTAAATAAATTATCATAAAAAGTAGTATTAGAAAATCAATTCACCGTTTATAGAAATGCGTATGGCACGTATTAATAAGCTAGCTTAATTGTAAAATAAGAGAATCGCAAGTTACTAGTTAAGAGCAGCTTCTTCAATTCGTGTCTAATCTAATATGGGTCTATGCAGCCTGAAATAAACGTATTTTATTCATCTACTATTTATGTTTATTGTCGATATATTTGATCCTGGACGATTCACTTTAAGTAGCCGGCTCAAGCTCTCTAGTCTCTCGATTTTCTAACGAAAACGGCTCGGCTCTATCCTGAAGTATTGAAAATGCCGGCGCGGAGGTTTGGCAATAGCGCCTGTGACCGGCAGTGTTCACTCGACCCGCGACCGGCACGCACGTCACACGGAAGGAAAGAAATAATAAAAAGGATTTCATAGAGACAAAAATAAAGGATGCCTGTGGAAACCAAAATTAGTTTTTCCGGTGAGTCCGACAAATGTTTCCTTTATGATAGATTATATTATAAATGTTTTGATTTTAAAGTAGATATCTACAACACTTTGAATTATTTATTTCATAAATAATACAATATTTTGTGTCGGGAATATTAATATGTGAAACAGTGAATTCCATTATCTAGTCACCTAGTGCATTGTTCGAAGCATTTATCGTTCCCATTGCAACACGCACTCTTTAGCGAATTAGCGCTATTATCGAAGTGTTAAAACGTAGGGCTAGTTACGAGTGGTAATTAAATTTCCCTTCTGTTGTAAAAATGCATGGGATACTAAAATTTGAACCAGTATTATAAATATAATAAACATAAATAGAGCAAATTAAAATTTGGTTACATAATTGGAAACAAAATGTAGAGTTAATTTAAAATATTATAAAGGAAACCGGAAAATGTAGGAAAGATTTGAATGGCAGCTGAAATTGTAACTAATATTTTAAATAACATTTATTTTTGTTATTGTTTTTGTCCTTTTTAAATAATAATTGAAATTAATATTCCTGTTATTGTCGTAGATTTCTTAAAATTCAACCTTCATGGGGTGAATATATCTTATGTTAGGGTGCAAAAGTCGTAAGTGGGTATTGAATTGAAAACAACAATTGTAATTATTGTGGTCCAGATCGTGACTCTCGCGTTATGTGTAATGTATCTATATTAGTAGCCTTATGTAATATCACAAGAACATAGATATTGGGTAGTCATATTATATCACATTTTGTTTACTAGATCTTTTTATATTTTTTAACTTTTTCGTCCAATAGTACTGGATACAATAAACATCAAGATTCTGTTTACTAGTCAGTTACATCATTTAAATACTTGCAATTTTTACTGAAAAACTAGGTAGATATAATAATAATAAGAAATATTATGGACGCTTCACACCACGTCAATATAGCCCTGTGCTAAGTATCCGAAGAACTTGTGTTACATACCCGTAACACAAGTTCTTCGGATACTTAGCACGGGGCTATATTCCGTTGTTTGGTACCCCAAACAACGGAAATATATTTAATACTTTTTATACCATACACACATTTAGGATTTTTATTATAATATAGGTACACAAATTTAATACACATCTATGAAACAGGTACAGGAGGTCATCGCAGATGATGTTATTTAGATTTTTAGGTAGAGACGATGAAGTAAATATGTAACATAAAATGGAATAGCGATTCGAAAATGTTGGAAGCGGAGGGGAAGCCATAAAATTGATGTTGACAAACGGCAATTTGCTCGGGATCTCTATCACCGCTGTGGGCGAAATAACGAGGCCTAATTTTTCCTCAAGGTCGCTATTACAGGCCAAAATGTAATTTTACTACTATGATTAGGAATGCTTTTTTACTTCCTCCTTCTCCTTAGATCTGACCGCTTGGACTTTGCAGATATTGTAGAGATATTTAAATCTGCCCAGTAGGTGTAAATAATATAGTTATCCCCTTCATGTATAGCAGAATTATATAATGAGTAAACTATTTCTATTAACAAACCCACTGCCATAAGTGGGCCTTAGTAAACAACTTATATGCGTAATTTATTTTACATCTCTCAAATGTTATGCGTAACAGTTATCAAACCTTTTAACTTCAAATGTTAGTACTATTCGAGACTTTTTGGTTGAAGTTCAGACATGTTGCAATGGACGAAAAAAGAAAGGAAGACTTTTACGTAAACACTGAAAGCTAATTTTATACGAGTACAAAGTTAGGAATGTAACAAACATCCAAACTTCCTCATTACACAAGGCTTCAGCGGTTAGTTCAACGTTTAATGGATTGTAATATGCGCCCGCTCCCTGCGACACCCCCGTGCCGACACTCAACCCCCTTTTAATCAATAACTCCCGTCCTCTTTAAAATTGTATCCCACTCTACAGTATGTTGCATGTTAAACCCAGCGAAGACAGCCAAATATTTATCTTTCTCGGTATTTCGGTCGCGTTTTTTTAGCTCTTGTGGATGTTTTGATTTTTAACCGACTTCCGAAAAAGGAGGAGGTGAAAATTCGGCCGGTTTTTTATGTATGTACATTGTACACCGATTTCTCTGAGGTTAATGATTTTTTTTATTCGACGCAGAGTACCTGCCATTTGGTTTGGTCCAGTTAGTAGTTACAATTAATGTTCTTTTTGGAGTCGGTGTCAGCTAAAAGAACAGCATCCTAAAGTTGCTGACTTGAATCTCACCTTTGCTGACACCGACCTCAAAAAAAATCATTAATTGTATCTTTTTTATTTATTAATTGTAATTTTAGTAAAGTATTATTTTATGTTTTTTTGTTGTTTTTTAAACGTAGTTTCTTTTTTATTATTTTTTACTTTCATCTATTTGTAGCTTACACTTTTTCCGGAGCGTTAGACTAAGGTTGAAAACATTTTTGATGGCGTGATGTGCCGTATTGAGGCGACAAACATGTACATTGTACGGGTCGAACACATAAAATATTCAAATATTTCCATTTGCGCTCATACCTGGACCTTACTCTCCAAACTTTTTTTGGTTATGATTCGATAGTGCCGCGGCCTTCCCAAATTGTGTCGGGAGTAAGCATAAAAAAACATTGAAAAATTTCAAGTGAAAATGTTTTACCCAATACCCATCATCCAAATGAAATCCCTTGCCACTTCTCACGGCCCAGACTATAGTAGCATTATAATAACTATAAAAAATATTAATTTATGGGCATTGTCTATGGACGTAGTTGTAAAGACTAACCTAACTATAACTTAGTTATTTACGTAGAATAACAGCGTTTTAACCTTGTGAAGAAGCGACGCGATTGTAGAACAATAACTGTGATTAGTATTATCTACAACAATACAGCATCATGTGATGATGTGCGGGTTAAGTCACATTAGAATTTATGTAATAAACAAATTACAGTAACCATGTACTTAACTGTGATTGGTTTATTATGTAAATTTATAGTACTCTGAAAAATATCGGAGTTTGAAAATAGAATAATATTGGTATTGAGTATTAACAGTCGTTGTTAAGAGACGGCTGAATGTTTGACGTATTTTTGTGACGTTTTAACCGACTATAAAAAGGAGTTTTCAATTCAACTGTATATTTTGTGATTGTTACCCCAGAACATTCGACTTTTTTATTTGTAAGCTGGTGCTTCTCGTGTGTTCCAATTTTTACTCTGGAAGTAGTTTTTCATTTTTTGCACGAAAATAATGATGGGGCTTTTTCACAAGAGTCACAAAAATGCTTTAAAAATCAGGACTATTGATTATTATAAACAAACAAACATTTGTAATTATTTTTTAAATGCAATGTATTTAGGGTATGTTATTAAACAAATTTTAGCAGATTTTTTAACATACTCGTAGAATGTTTTAACTATTATTGTTTCTATAAATATTATTGTTTCTAATATTCCCAATATTTAATATTCGTGCCAATGCCCCGTGCGTATTATCGTAACCTTCTGCCCTTGACACACGCAATCTTTTATATAATTTTAATATTAGACAAGTTCGCACATTAAAGAAAGTTGGGTTCGTATTCGTGAGGTGAAATTCGTTGCTACGTTCACCTTTAAACGCACATTACCAGACTCGAACACGCTATCTTCTGTAAAAAACCGGCCAACTGCGAGTCGTACTCGTGCATGTAGGGTTCCGTTGATCTGTCAAATCTACGAAAAGACACGTTTGTTATATGAGAGTCCTCCTAAATATTGTTTTATTTTCATTTTTATTATTAAAGTAATATAATAACTAAATCGCCTCCGTGGTCTAGTGGATCAGAGCTTCGCTCTCGACCCGGAGGTGGTGGGTTCGATTCCAGGACAATGCAGGCTGATCACCTGGTTGTCTGACAAGAAAGATGATCCATGCGTCGGATGGGCATGTAAAAAGTCGGACCTGCGCCTGTTCTCTCGCCAGTCGTGTCGGTTTACCGTCCCACTGGGTTATGAGAGTAAAAGGATGAGAGAGTGCTTCTGTGTATTGCGCACACACTTGGGCACTATAAAATAACTCCTGCGTAGCTGGCCTGGTTTCAACGAAATCAGCTACCGACACCGAAATCGGTGAAGGGAGCTATTATTAACTAAGTATTTTGTGAAAATTTCAATTGTCTGGCTATTATAGATTCTTGTGGTATCTATAGCCCAACGGACTGTCAGATAGCGAATTCTTTATAGGGTTTCGCTTCGAGTGCGGAGCCCTAAAACATTGTCTATTACCGGAATATGATTGTCGATTACTAATTTGCAGTTTGTCCGATTTTTTACGTACATCCGTCATGCCTTGAGTATTTTGATAATGTCTGATTACATTTTATTAGTTTCCTTTCTACGTAATAGTTTTATGACTGCGGTTTCAAGTTTTATTTGGCTAAGCGCAAATGTGTAATTTTTAGCTTCAAGTACACATATGTTTCTAGATTTTTCTGTAAATGTAAACAACATTTATTAGTGAAAATGTGTTTAACCTTTCGACAAATGTGGGGTGTTATAATTTTGGCGTGTCCGTCAACGTAGCTTTGAAACGGATAATCAAGTTTTTTTGTATATATGCTGACGTGATCGACAGTGGTCTTAGCTATCAGCAGTTCAGTGCTTGACAAGTCAAGGGGTTGCCTAAAAATTTCAATTTTAATTGTAGTTTTAACATAAAAGATTGTTAGTGATATTGATATGATCACTATAAGACGATGAACCGCGACTGGGCATAAGATAGATCTCACAACTTGGCTCTTTTGGCTAGTTATGTTTTTGATGGAATTTCTTAATTATCTTCTAATAATTAGTATCCATTTTTTTCGTTTCAACTCTTTATCTTGTCCAACTAAGCTGTTGTTTTTACTGATTTAAACAGTATTTTATGTAAATGTTTTTTTACTTGATATTATTTATTTGCTTTTGTTCTTCTCTCGGATTGTTTAATGTCGTGGGAATGGAAATTTCAAAAGGAGTAATTAAATGGTTTTCCTACGTTTACGTTCGAGCCGAGGGTTGTGATAAGATCGTTACGGCCTCGAGGTCAAGTTTATAACCTTCACATGTACCAAGGATTTTTGTTTGGCCTGTTACATAAAGTTCATAATCATTATCATCATTCTATCATAGAAAGCTATTTAGAGTTCACGTAAAATATGAGTTCTTGATCGATCCGTGCAATATAAAAAAAAATGCAGGTAGAGTTTACTGTAAAAATATTGTGTTTATTTCCACTTTTCAGTTCTATGGGAACCCAAACTACGGCACTATATTATTTGCCTTTTTTTTCTCCTTCCCCACTGTGTCACTATCCGTACGTAGTACTAAAATAAAAAATAAAAAATTAGTATCGGACAACTAATAGATCCATAGTTTGTTATAAATAATACCTATTGTGTTAGTACTTGATTTTACTAGCGAGATAGTAATTATGATTAAACTTCCAAAGAGCGGACAATCCCCGGTGTCAGCAATTTCCTTCAGAACAATGTTATGGCTGCTTCGAATATGACGTAACAATTAATCAATCCGCTGTTTCGCAATACATACAAGGAAAGGAGTGTGTTGTTGATTGCACAAAACGTTCCCTAACCAAAATATTCACGTTTCACAGATAAGGTTAATTCACCAAAAACACCGATTAGTTACATACGATTTGAATCAAGGAACGGGATGTAATTATAAAATATCTAGTTCCTTTCTGTCTGATAATGTTCCACCGATCAGCGTTCAATATTTGTTGTTGATTTTAATGCCATGTTTAGTTGATCATTCGTTTGAATAGCGTTCCAGAAACCAGGAGTTAGACTTTCAATCTACGAGTACAGTACGTGTTTTTCAGATCGTATCAAAGCATATTTCAAGTTACCTTTTGCCATACACATAGCGAATGCGAGTGAACTTTTGTTGGAAACGTACCTTTGAGTCCAAAGTGAGTGGTTCTATGTTTGATATCTATGTATATTGAGGCATTGAACCCGCCTTCCTCTTACGCACAGTACCTTAACTGTGAAGCACATACTTGTACAGTTTCCAACGTAAGAGCTCTTTGTCAAAGCAAAAGTTAAAAGCGTGCAGGAGTAAATGTTTCAAGTGAAAAATTGGGTGAAATGAGGAAAAAGTATGTAGAGCTAATTTTAATTTCAAACTTTGGCACAGCTCATTTTGTAAAGAGAATTTTTAATCTAGAATTTTTCCTTTATACAGCACATCCGTTAGTAACATTATTTTAGTACACTTTAGTGGAGTGTCCAGTGTCCACACCGTAAGCCGAATATAGTGTGAAGAGAATGACGCGTATAGCATTTTTTTGTTTTGGCACCTCATATAAATTATTTAATATAACTCGAAAAAATAATTTAAAGGTCTAATAAGACCACAAGGAGTGAATCTTACTATGCTGAGGCTCGCCGGCTCCTAGTCTATACCCGACCTGACCAGGATTGAAACTCGTGACTTTTATAGAGATCTTTAATCACTCTGTAAAATAATCTGATATATTTGAGTCTCGGAGAATCGGCCTCTAAAGTGGTTTAGGTCTAGTTGGTCCCGCCCTGGAATTTGTTGACTATAAGATGTCTTTACATATTGATAAGTCCTTCCAAATAGTTTTAGGAAATAATTTGTAACAAAATAGGAATAACTTTAAAATTAAATTGAAAAAAAAAAAAACCTGTTGGGTCGCATTGTTGATGGTTACGGAATCCGCCTTAGATATTAATTCTGAATAGACATAGACTGATCTGCTGTCTCGAGTGCATAATCTCAAGTATGTATCTCGAAGTATAGGCGTAGACTAAGCCAACAGTAAACATTGACATTCGAACCCTCATCCTCATCACAGATGCGCAGGTCGCCTCGGAATTGCTCAATTACGACACCGGTGACGCGTGGTGCTACTGCTGAACAGGTGTAAACTGTGACGGTACGTGACGGATTTACAGAACACTCAGGGCTGCCAACATACTACATCCACCTGGTGGTTTCAATCCAATTCGGGTCACAGATCTAGGCTGTAGCATGTCCCTCGGGCACGCCTGAGATCATATCAAAGGGATTTAGTGTTTACCAATGTCGATCCTGGCTAGGTACACAAGAGTTGCAGTGCTATAAATGTGTAGCTGCTTGGTTGGTTTAGTTGCTGTGCGTTTGGAACAGATAGGGTTGTAGTAAGTACTCTATATAATAGTATCTGTTGACCTATCAACAGATACTATTATTATATAGAGTACTTTTGTCCTTCAATGCTATGTGCGTTACGCATAAATTGATAATAGGAATCTCGGAGAATTCTCGGTTGACATCCCTGAAGTAAGCTTGATTGATGATACCTCAAGTTCGGTCTTGTCGCCTACGGCCATCTTGTTTTTCTGAGACAGTTTTCCTGTCATTGATGCTGTCCATCCTTTCATTGACTGAAGACAAATTATCCTTTTTGTTGGCCACGTTTTTGACTTAGTTTGACAAGTTTTCAGCATCCTCATTAGTCATTGTATTCGTAACACATAAGGTTATATGCAAATATTGGTCAATGTCGTCCACGAATGTCTTTCGGCAATTGTCGTTTATCGTACATTGACTCGATTCTATAGAAAAAGAAGATTTTCAAGGGCCACAACAATACTTATCGATGGCTCCTACTATACGTATGTAGTATGTTCAAAGCACTTTCTTTGGACATCGATAATAATCGATATATTACGTAGACGCCATCGTTATGGTTTTACAGTATTATGGTTTTTCGTACAAAAATTGATTCGGATTCATTACTAATTTATATGATTGAAGTTGTAATAACTCTATGGCACGCTAACTTAGGTAACAGTAGACAGCAACATAATTGGAAGCAGACTGTCGAATCGATTGTTGTCATCATCATCATCATCTAGTGAGCTTCAGTAGATGATGATGTTGATCTGATTGACAAACAGTATCAAGCCCACGGCTTGTGTGAGTGTGAGTGGAAATGTAAGTTAGTGTGTGTTATTCTTATTAATTTTAGATATAATTTCTTTTAGTAATGTCAACATACTTGATTGAGCATTACATGATTTTTGGCGGCGGATGCTTGGCTTTGATTTTGTGACTGGATGGCCGCAAACGGGCATTTAATTAAGAAGCAAAATCAGATGTCGCAAGTGACTAAGGCTGATTTTCGAGCGAGGGAGGGTGCGTTGCAAAGCTTAGCCCAGCAAAGCGATTGTATTGGTTCTTCCTTGCAACGCATCCTCGCTCATTGCTGGTGGAAGGGCAGCTTCACAGTCACTATATCTGCTTCCGTTTCCTAATTATTGTTGGACCGTTTTGAGCGTTAGTCACAATATCAACGCCAAACATCCGGCGCAAAAAATCATGCCTAAAGAACAAATGAAATAATTTTCCAATTGCTGGTTTGGAGTGACCGTCCAATCCGCGAATTGTCACCTTGGGCGGAGGATACGGTTACATCGCGAAGCGCCGTCGTCCCCTGGAGCGTGTCACCCACACCGAATGTATCTCAATGATATCGATTTACATGAGAATTGCGCGCAGATTATAACTTATGTGGTTCTTTTATTTAGCAAAGTTAGGAGCTGTCCTATTTACAGGCTGAGACTGTTACTACTCAGTGGAATAACAATGACAGCATGTGCTACATGACTATCGTTTACAATTCGGCCCGCTACAGACAACGATAAAATTGCACAGTTCGATCAACCTTCGATTACGTGTCCCATACAAAAACAAGCCTGTCTCAAAATTTGTCCGCGTGGTATATATGCCAATAAAGCTACATTTGTTTAATTAAGAACTGAGACTTAAAACATTTCAAAGTTGATTTGGTGATTTGAAATCCCTAATTATGACACTTTTTTTTAAATCTTAAAATAAACAATGCAATATGGGCAAATTAAAATTGAGTTTTTTTTTTTATTTAGGTGTCATAAATAGGGATTTCAATCAAGCATTGTGTCAGGGGTGGACATGTGTTGGTAGTGTTCCAAGAAGAAATAACAGCTTTTTTTTTCAAGTGAGCTGATATTCGCCGAGACGGATTTCTTGTGCTGGCACGATATCTGGTAGTAGTCGAGGTACATTGCCCCAAATATTATAAAGTCTTTACATTATACGTGCGCCGATTCGGACGGTCTATTCGGTATGAATTTGAACTTTCTGTAAATGAACTTTGCAGCTCTAGTTTATCTAATAAAATCAAAAATAATTATACTATACACACTATACATAATTATATTATTATTTATATCATAGGTCCAAAGTCGAAGCAAAAATAGTAGATATCCGTAGGATGTAATGGTCACACAGCTGTCTCAGGTTGCTGAATGGCAAAGGAAGTCCAATAACAAGGAAGCTCAATGCGTAGGATAGCCATAAAGTAACCGCTGTCCGCCTGTCCCGGCTTCCTCTACCATAGACGTATAGAGCTGACAGCTAATATGGCGGCTACTTTACATTGTCTATGCTTAGAAATTTATATTCTGAATCTAGATAGATAACTATTTACTTTATTAGAAGCAAATGATTAATATTATTATTTATTTAATAAAGAATGATAACAATAAGTAACCTCCGAATTGTAAAGCATTGATTGAACTGATGATGATGATTTATAGCTGGAACACTCGCGATCACGTAAGTTTTCAAACAAAACTAGATCAAAATAGGGTCCATCCGTTTGGGAGTTACGATGCCATAGAGTCTATGGCATTGTAATTGTTTCTGTCTATGGCAGAGACAGACACATAGACACGTCAAATTTATAATACCCCTCTGTTTTCGGCGGAGGTTAAAAACTATTTATACATACATAGGTACTTAATTAAAAGCAAATGTTTAGCATCATTCATGTAAAGATCTAAAAGAGGTTTCATACATGTAAACTTGTATGTAAAAGATGGTGGACGTATTCAGTCGTTTTTAGAACGCTCTCTTTTGAAAGTGGGTAATTTATTCCTTTTGAAATTTACTGTATTGTTTTTATTTTTTTAATTCCTGACCAAACCACAGAAGTATATCATACGCTTCATGTGTAGCTGTGTGTATATGTATGTCTGTCCCCGATTTTGATCTAGTTTTTTTTTATTGCTGAGTGATGAAAGTTTTCACTAGCTATGGATTTTGATTCGGGGGTTCCCTACAATTTTTTGTTATTTTTTTCCATTTTAATCCTAGAATTTCATTTCCTAATATTGTGTGTCCAAGAATTTGCTAATTCGTTGCTTTGGGTAAATATCTTACAAAAACACAATTATAAAGTTTTTCATTATTCATACAATAATGAAAAACTTTACAATTCTCCCATACATAATACAACAATACTATGTTATATCATTAGATAACGATGCGTAGTCTAAACTACAATTTACGACACGTTACAATAGCGAAGTTTGCTGTTATCATATCTTAACTATCTCTGATAAACACTATTTTCGTTGTACAGTCGGCTGCACTAACATGGATACATCTACAAATTTGCAAAAATATGTCTACGTTTAATTTTCAAAAATATCGTCACCTTATTGCATTCAAAGCGATGTAACCAGCAAAGTGTTTCAAAATTATGAATACATTATTTTCATAATGAAGTAAACAGCAGTATTTCAGTGAATAGTATACACACTTAAATTCATAATTATGAACACGCGACAAATTTCAGTAGCATGTATACATTGTTTATTTCATTATAATGTAAACGTTAATTTTGTGTTTCAGAAAAGGCTGGTCAAAATTTCATTACATTGCAATATATACAATATTCTATAAATAATAGAGGTGATATGTTGACGGGTATTATTATTGACGGTTATTTAAAAATCACACATACATTAGAATATCGATTATATTATTTAGTGTAATAGGTATAACTCTGATACACGCGAACGGGAACGCGAAATATTTCAAAGACTACTTTCATCGGTTTTTATAGTCTACCTTCAAACTATAATATGATCAAAACTAAACAATGTTAATATCGTTCTATATTAGTAATATTGTAAATATAAATAATATAAACTAACACGAGCAACATGAAAAACATCCCATATTTTAAAATAATAATTGTAGTTTTAAATTCTCCACCTGGATTACCTAAGCTTAAAAACAAAAAACAAACCAAAAAAAATTAATTACTGAATAATGAATATTGCGAAATGCGAACGATGACTGTTGGTAAATTAACTCTGTTGTACAAACTCGTGACTAAATATTTCTGGTTTCGTTATCATCATATTATGTATAGTTTGAGGGTAGAAGTAAAAACCTGATAAAAACAGTCTCTGAAATATAATATTATGTTCGCGTAAAATTTCTGATCGATTGCAATAAATTGGATAATTCTTGTCTTTTCTTGTTTTTTTTTGGTCAGAAAAGCAAAACTATTTTTTTAACTAGCCCCTGAATAGTCAAACAGTGAATGAACTGATGACGAATTATTGCGATCTCGTCAGCTTTGAATAAAAATAAAAAAAAAGTGTATCAAAATCGGTCCATCCATTTAGTAGTTACGATGCCACAAGCAAACAGACGAACATCTATACATATAATAAATCTGTAGAGGAGTCGTGTCTGTACATTGAAGATATTTGAAAAAAAATATGATAGGGGACCTTTATTTACGCAATAGTACCCAAAACTATGATTTTTGAAATTTTTGTCTGTTTGTCTGTTTGTCTGTGGGTTTGTGCACGCTAATCTCAGAAAAGGCTTATCCGATTAATATGTACTTTTCACTAATATATTGCGGCAAGCTTCACTTAACATTTAGTGTTTGTTTTATGTAAATCGGTTCATAAATAAAAAAGTTATGACAATATTAAAAGATCATGTCGTTTTTGCTGGACGTTTGTAGGAAGCGCGCGCCGGGCCCGGGATCCGTGTCCGCCGCGCGCGCGCGCCGCTTCAAATTGTATTAGCAGCAAACGCACCGGGGCCGCGGGGGTGACGTTTATTTGTTAGTTTTAGGCTTGCTAGGTAGGAACAATCTAAGATTTTTTTTCTTCAGTTTATTACGAAAGGTATTTGTAAAAAAATAGTTAGTTCTTTTACTGTACAGTCCTTTGTGATAAGTAGGTACTGTATTATACATATTTGTTAGCGTAGGTTAGTAATAAGTAAATAAATAAAAACCGGCCAAGTGCGAGTTGGACTTGCACACCGAGAGTTCCATACAAACCTGATTGACATAGAATTTTGATTTGGTTACAGCTTGAATATATTAGAGACCTAAGTATTTGTTATAAGTTTCAATTAAACACATTCATGACAAACGGTACTAAGTTTAAAAAAATCAAATTTTTTTTACTATCTATATAATGTTACTAAAAACGTATGGTTTTAGACGTTGCTTGGTTTCAAATTTTATGATTTTGAGTTCACGGGAAGTACCCTTTAGGTTTTGATTCCCTTACGAGTGTCGAAAATGACGAAATTTAGCGACATAAGCGACTGCTTTTGATTGCATTGGCTAAGAAGTCTGATTTTTTCACTGCTTCAAGGAACAGTAGTTCCTGAGTATTTTATATAATTTTCATCACAACACGCGTTTCTGAGTAAAAGGGTCTTGACAGACAGACGGACATGGAAATGATCTTATAATATGTGTTTCGTTTTTTCCTTTTGAGGTACGGAATCTTAAAAACAGTTTTAAGATTTTCATAAATATATTGCTCTTTTTTTTTGTTTTTTCTGTCTAATAAGATAGACGTTAAAAACATCTCGATAGTTACTAAACTGTGTTACAGGGGAAAACTGTTGATACAACTCGATTCCAATCGAGATACCTTTTGAAATTCTAGCCTTTTGCGGCCTGCCCTGGATATGTGTTAACAGTGTGATTATTATGGGTTTTTTTGTCAAATATAATATTGATAGAGTATTCTCTTATACAAATCTATCTATACGCCAAATGCCGTACTTTTAATACAATTATAGAAAAGTTGAGTAGGTACCTACATTCATACAATACGTTATCCGAGAGTTATACTCAGCGTGCATCATTAGCAATGTAGGTATAATATTATTTTGCATTCTATATTATAGTTCTCATTCCGTCCGTTTAAATTCATACTACAGCCTACTTACTATTACTGTACATTTTTATAGTTTTCTTTGTCCAAATTATGTATTCGATAACTGCATAATATATAGAATTTTGATTAACATAAGTATTGTGTTTACAGTTAAACTAAAAAAGTTATGTCAATATAAGTTAGATTTATATTTGTCTTGATATTTTTATTTCTTAGTTTTTATCATGGACCGAATGGTTTTTATGTTAGGTATAACTTAGGTTTGTTTTCTTTCTTTTGGGACTTTCTATATTTTGCTACTTTTCTGTATAAAATCAGTTAGTACTTTAACAGTGAAGTGATTTATAATCAGTACCTGCATGTTTGGTTATTAATAAATAAAAAAACCGGGCAAGTGCGAGTCGGACTTACGCACCGAAAAGACCGCAAAATTTTGCGGCGCGCTGTCATTGTCGCCACACCAGCAGCGTCGGCGTGGAAACGATCATCGTCTGCAGTCGCTGCGGCGCGAAATCCATACAAATCTTAGTAGGTACTAGATGTTCGTCGTGTATGTGAGCGTACTATCAAGTAGTCCCGTTCGCATTATAGTAATTGTACACGGTCGTTTGTCAAGCTGGTAGTAGGAATTGTCAACATAAAGTAGTTTTTTAAATACCTCAACGACAGTTTTTATAACTAAAAATATTTTTAAAACAGATTTATTATAACACTGCCCTAAATCACTTTTCCACGCGTACGAAGTCGCGGGCACAGCTAGTACATAAATAAACGTTAAACTTATATCATAGTGTAAGTTTAGTTTGCATACACGCAAGCTAACCTTTTGTATGATAAACAAAATTAATATAATATTAAAATATCATAGATATACCTAGTTTGAGGGTAGAAGTAAAAAGCTAACAAAAATAGTTTCTGAAATATATGTTTAGGTAAAATGTCTGATTGACTAATAAATTTCATAATTCTTTTCTTTTTGTGTTTTTTCTAGTCATAAAAGTAAAACTATTTTTTAAGTAACACTCGAATTGTTCAGCAGTAAGCAAATTTATTTTGTTGAATCATAGCTTAAGGGTATTTAACATGATCACGTCAGCTTTCAAACAAAAAAAAACTACATCAAAATCGGTTCATCCGTTTGGGAGCTACGATGACAGACATACAGACAGACTCGAAAAATCCCTCTGTTTTTGTCGGAGGTGCAAAAAGGGATTTTTTACGAATTCAGTAGTCCAAATTTCATGTTTCTACCATTTGTAGTTACGGCTGTGCGAAAAGAAAAAGAAAAAATGAATGTATACATCTTATTGGAACATACCCCGAGTACATTTTTGTGGCATTTAAAACATATTTGCAGAAAAGTTAAAAATGCTAAAATTTTATAAGTGTATCCATATTATTGATACAATTAATGTTTACATTGTAATGAAGTAAACAATGTTTACATATTATTGAAATTTGTCGCGTATTCATAATTATGAATTTAAGTGTGCATACTATTCACTGAAATACTGCTGTTTACTTCATTATGAAAATAATGTATTCATAATTTTGAAACACTTTGCTGGTTACATCGCTTTGAATGCAATAAGGTGACGATATTTTTGAAAAACTAACGTAGACATATTTTTGCACATTTGTAGATGTATCCATGTTAGTGCAGCCGACTGTACAATATTATTTAAATCAATACAATTATACTTATAATGTTATTACATATTTACATTCGTTTGCAAAAACCATTAGTCAATTTTTACTCAACTAAGGGCCGAATTTTCAATCGTCAGATAACTTTTATCTGTTGAATAAACATGTGACTTTGACATTTGTTCCATACAAAATCTGTCAAAGTTACATATTTATTCCTGAGATAAAAGTTATCTGACGATTGAAAAATCGGTCCTAAATAAAATAGAAATAAAAATATATCTCACAGAATAAAATAAACCGGCTAACTGCGAGTCCGACTAGCGCACGAAGGATTCCGTCAGAACGCAGCAAACTTTTTTTTTACCGTTTGGGTGCGGATCCTTAAAACCATTATTTTACATTCTTTTCACTCAATCACGCCCGGTTTCTGAAAGGCTGATCAAATTGATCAATTGATCAAATCAGCTAATCTGAACGAATTGGTGAACCTCACTTCGCAGTCACCGTTTTCACCAATGAGAAACTTTCAAATTCAGAAACCGGGCGTCAGTGTTCAAATCTCCTGTCAACTTTACATTTATTACTAAATTTGACAACTGACAAGAGACTTAAACCCTAATTCGTGGATTCGATCGTTGATTTGCTTTAATAACCGGAGGGTAAACTCCGAAACTCATCTACGCTTCACAGTAGTCCGGTAAAAGAAGTATTTTAAACGCACTAAGTCCCGATATCACCAACCCACGTGAGTGATAACGGCTTGTTAAAATACCACCCCTCTTCATTCATTGATAGGAATTACGAGAGGAACAACATGATATTTAACTTAGGATTAACTTTAACATTGCTTGGTGAAACACGCCCTAAAGATTTCATTTAACATATGATTTCACAATTGTGTTCTCCTAACATCTATGTGTGTAAATGTATTCTGAATTGCCTTACAGTTCATGTATATTGTATCGCCTCTGAATAACTTTGCAGATAGCTGAAAAACAAGTGTGTTTTTTTTGCGCAGTAGACAATTCACGCTTCACGTCATATCTTTTATGTATTTTTTGTGACTTCTGCGACGTATGATGTGTATGTACCCTTAGGTCATAAAACACATACTGTATAAGCTAGACAATGTTTTGTCCTTGTCTGTCAAGTGACTTTTTTAAAGTGTCAGACAAGGAGAGAGTTTTATTACTAAGATGTATTAATATTTGTCAGGGCTCCCCCATACATTGTTTTCACTTAATTAGTATCAAGAAAATTTTTCTTGAGTAGCTTCATTTTGATAATGATGAGACGTCCAATAATTGCTTGGATGGAACTCTGGACTGTGGTAGCTAACAGAGTTAGCAAAGATAAAAAAAAATCTCAACTTTCGAGCGTAGGACCGGGATAACGTACCACGCAATTTGTAGGACAATAATTATGTCTGTTGAATTATTTTAATATTAACTAAGTAATAAAAACAAAATCAGCTGGTTACTAATTAAATAAGATGATAGTTATCGATACAAGTTGGCAAGAGGGAATTCTTTGATCAAACCATAGATTTTGTAGGACATATATTTTTTCGGAAAATTTAGATCATTATCTTGAGATTTATCCAAAAAAAATATTTTGGAATCACCAAATCCACAAACTTTATTCTTGCTATCTCTGTTAGCTACCACAGACAAGAGTTCCGTCCAAGAAATTCTTGGGCAACTCATCAAAATGAAGGAACTCACGAAAAATTAGCTTGATACTAATCAAGTGAAAACAATATAATAATATGGGGGAACCCTGACTATATGTTTCTATTATAGTGGTGTCTGGTTCGTCTCTTCTGATCAATAATCTTCTATCTAATCATCCCTCTTCTGGTGAAACTATGAGGTGCACTATGACTTCTACCCTTCTCTACCTGATATAATAATAATCAGTTTTATTAAAAAGTCTAATATGTTGTTTTATTTTAATATGTAATTTATTATGTTTGTTTTTGGTAGCCGAAAGTAGCATTTGTCTAAAATAAAATGAAGTAAATAAATGAGAAAGTCGTTATTATAATTTTTGAATTTTAAATAGTATAGGTTTGATAAATATGTAGATATAATATTCTAAACGTTTGTTTTGCATAGATAATAGCTGCTAAGTTATTTAAATAATATTATAATAGTTACACAAGTATTACATAAAATAAATAATTAATTGCATCACGAGCCGATCTGTGTATTTTAATTAATTCTTATTAGAATAAAATTATTTATTAAAGCCGTCGAAAAGGTTTTTTGTTACGTTGCCCAAAAACTTTAACCATGACTTTAATAAATACGCGAGACTATGGCAGAAAATTTAACAAACCTTGTAAAATAAAATAATTGAAGTTCCCACATATAAATCTGTAATAAAACATGCTATGGTGTTATCAAAATAACCAGTTATTCAAATCTTAAGAACTATGTGTACCGCTATGTTACTTGGCATTGTTTATTTCAATGTTTTGGTATTTGGGTACAATTAAAATGTCTGGATATCAAATTAAATAATTTGTAATATGAATAATATGACTCGTTTAATGCTCGAAAAATTTTATGTTACGTTAAAGGAACTGATTTATAAAATTTGGGTGTTTCGTTGGGTATTATATACCTACTTTATATATTTAATACATGAAATGTAAACAACAGCTGTGACGTCCACTACTGGGTGCCTACTCAAGATGCCATCGCTAATTATCGCTTACAAAGTTCGATAACAAAATGTATGAGATTTGACATAAGGTACGATAAATGACATACCAAATCGCGATCATTTAGCGTACCTTATGTCAAATCCCATACATTTTGTTATCGAACTTTGTAAGCGATAATTAGCGATGGCATCTTGAGTAGGCCCCCTGGATTTATGCCACGCCTTCAGTTTCATGGAGGGTATTTACTATTTACCTAGGAGGGTATTTGCGTCGGGGGTTAAAAACAACGATAACCAGTAACTGGTACAGTCGGGTTCATATTTGGAAACCAGCCAGCATAGGCTCGTCGATAGTTTAGAAAGCGCATCGTTATTAAATTGTCGTCGCCGCCGCTCCGTCTAGACCTATTGAATAATTCCCCATTCAGTACCCGCGGTTCCGTGTTGTATACCGAGTACTGAGTAGGTGGTGACTGGTGACACCCGATAGTCGATACTGTACCTACTTCCTCTAATGACTCATGTGGTTTGTAGATTGTTGAAGGGAGTTTTGTTATTTTGCAAAATGTCAATATTCGCTTATCATTATGTAAAGAGTTTTCCTTTGCACTGGGACGCCTTTAAATATACCAGATGTTGCGCCCCACTTCGTCCACGCCAAAAAATATCAGTAATTGCACATTTTGCCGCACCAAAAACTAACCTACGTATAAGTACTATTATACCAGGGGCCTTACTCTCCAAACTGATTTGATTTTGATTCCGATACGATCATGCCGCGTACTTCCTAATAAATTGACATTTGTTTATTTTGATTCTCAGTCGATTGATATGGTCGGTAGTACAAAAAGTTACGATCTAACAATTTTCTTTATCCTGATTAGTTTCAAAGTAATTCACTAAATAAAGTACGAAAAACCACTGATGTCGAACGGATTCGGTTCTCGATTGTGTCGGGAGTAAGCCCGCTGTACCATATTGCATCAAAATCGATCCAGTACTTTCGAAGCCAGTGTCAACAAACAAACATTTAAATCAAACAGCCAAATCTTTCCTCTTTACAATATTAGTAAAGGTAAAGTGACCGCATCGCAGACGCAACTGCAACGTCTCATCGACGCTACTAAGCGATTTTGAAAATGTATGGGATTTGACATAAGCTTCGCTAATAATAAAGACACGCGAATTCTTATGTTATTTAGCGAAGTTTAATCATAATTATATATATCCTGTACACCGTACCCTTGTATTTTCATAAAACCTTCTCATAAAGCAGTGTCATAACCAACACACTCTGACACTGGCAAATCACCAAGGAGCCATTCCTAAAAAAAAAAAAGAAGAAGAATTATACATTTTGTTTTCGAACTTCCAACCCCGTTCCACCGGCTTTTGCTCGATAGTAGGTGTTTTTCTTTTTAAAGGGTCCTCCCATGAATAATAATGACCATTTTTCACACAAGATACTTTCATAATTCTCACTCATATTTGACACATTGTCATTCTGGTATTCTTCTAAATAGTATCATGACAAGGTTGTACTGATTCGGCTGAACAGTACTTACATAGAAAAGAAATGGTTTTCGGAAACATTTTAAAGGTTAATTATCAAAGAGAAACCATCTCACTTCACACTATTAATTTCATCTGTACGTAACTTTATTACTTACCGTCCTCGTAATTGTTTGCTTTTAAAGTTATGTGTTGTTGCACAAGACCGTTCCCGTTTGATGTTCAATCAATATTTATAGTATCGCTTCGTTCCGTTTACATCAATCATACTTCCTACTTTTTATATTTATTGCCTTCTAAGTATAAATCATAGACGTGCTGTAAAGCCATTGGGTGGATATATTGAGATCAATAGATAGATAGACAGGCTTAGGGGACATACATGATATGTTTACTGGGGAGAGGGTGGATCATCTAGGAAAATTATTCTTAAATGTTATAAATACAATTATTGATATAAAATGTTATAAAAATTGTACGTATTCTTATCTGCTGCTTGATTGAGTTTTAAATTTCGAACATTTTGTCCCCGTAAGGGATGAGTTTTTTAAAACATTATTTTCAGTGTGTTCAGTGTTATTGGACTGATATAATTAGAGCGATGTTCAAAAGTAACAGGTTGCTTTTTACATAAAGGTTATAATAGTTATAAATTATTTACCTGCACAATTACGAAAAAAAACAAAATACAAAAGTAAATGTACAAAATGGCGGTCAAAAAAGTAAGGAAGAAGATGAAAGTAGGTTGTAGAGCTGAAAGCATCGCCAGTAAAGATGATATATTCGTCAGATACACTTTATCGGGATATCAGGATTAATCTCAGCTCCGGGCTTGGCCTATATACGTGAGAATGCAAGAGCCGACTTACGGTATCAGAACTAAACACTGATGTTACTAATTTACTTTCATCGAGATTAGCTATTGTTAGGGCTGCTACATTCGAATAACAAAAGTTTCGTCTGACCAAATTAGATGATGCCAGTCCCCTATTTTCAACTCTGTCTCATCTCTCATCCAGAATTAAGTAACAAATATTTTTTGCCAATCGAAAGCTGATCATAAGTAGGCCCTATCGTCACTCATTGACTCATTTGGATCTATTGTAACTCCTTCCTACCCTATGTTACTCTTGATCTGAACGATATGGTTGGGTTGGATAGTCATAGAGCCCACGGTACTGTTGAAGAGCTGGACATTGAGAAGATGGGGGGCTTAAACACTTGGCAGCCCGTGCTGGACAAGGAGAAGAAAAGGCTGAAGGTTATAAATTTGACAGCCCTAAGTATCGTGATGGCTGCTTCGTTTTGCCCAGAGTTATTATCTAGGCTTAGGGTAGCGCAGGAAATTGTTATAGAAGCCCGCAGATGCTGCGTCTGTTTTTAATGGACTGTCTGTGATGTATCTGTGCACTGTAACAGGTGCGTTCATTGCTCGTTCGTGTGCAATGAGCCATTATTTTTAATGTATAATAGTTAATAATGTATTAAGAGCTAGAATTGTAAAGTTGATAAAGCTATTTTAAATTTAGAAAACAGATGTGTTATTTTTTCATTAAGATAAGAGATGTGTACTTGTAAAGGTGTAGAGGACTTTTACGGAGATTATGCAAATTAAGAAAGCAATATCTTTTAAGAGGGCTGAATATGAAAAGCGAAGCGAGTAAGTAAAGGAGCCTGGGCTCGAGATTTTAAACATTCGAATTTAATTAAGAAAATTAAATTTTATAATATTAAATATTAATAATATTAAAGAAAGCAAAAATGCGATTGTTTGAAATATTTTGTTGGTATCCGTAGATTGTGGTTTATAATTTAGTCATTTGGCGTTCTACAAAAAGTGTGTCTACATTTCTTGCTCGAATAACATTGAATAATGTCATATATTCGTCATAAAAACATTATATGTCTTGTATGACTGGATCATCCATATTCATATGAAATCAGAGAAATATTTATAGCCAACATTCCGCCTCCACATATCAATTTTATTGCATCGATATGCGAAACTTAGTATTCAGTACAGTTAGGCTATAATCTTCCCTTATACAGCCCGCACCTGTGCTTAAACTATATTATAGCGAGTATTGACACTGCATCCTACAATCATTTGTGTGATTAATTCCTAGTTTCATATTTTTGTTTATCAAGTTTACCAATTCTTAAAGCACTGTCTTTACAGATAGAAAGACGATGCATCATGCAAAAATGTAATATTCAGATTTGCCTACACGAGCGTGAAGTTATGAAGCCTACGAGCCGAATCTAGTATGTAAATTAGTATTGCTAATATGTAATAAGACGTGTAGTATATACCGCCTATCTATATCATTGACCCTATAGAAGTTATGGGTATACCTTTGTAGGTGTTATTCGAAGGTTTATTTCTATATTCATAATTATTTATTAGAAATACGCCTATTGTGATTATTAATTTATTAAAAGGTACTTGCTTTATATCAATCCGCTAGGAAACATATTCTAGAATCTAGATCATCAATTGTGGTTTTTCAAGGAATTGAAAATAACACACGTCTACATTTTTCCTCAATATTTTATTAAATAATTAATCAGTGGCGATTATTGATTTAATTGATGATGATTCGGTTTTTAGCCAAAATGTATGTAAATAAAATTATTGTTAATATTATATCAAACTTTCAGTATGAGACCGTCATCTTGAGATTTTTTGTGCTACCTTTTTTTCTGAATCAAAATAACACATATGACCATGTTATTTTGTCTCATCAACGTTTTACCTACAGATAGGCCGATGGCTCTTAGGTACAAAAAACAAAAGCTAATATATCTTTAATAGCATAACTAATAGTTCTCATACAGAATGTGGTATGGAATATTTTGCATGTAGGCGGGTGTATTGTGGTGCTACGGTGTAAATTGTTTTGTTGACAACTTACGTCACGTTAAGGCGCATTTACAAGTTCAAGGTGTAAGAAATGACGTGCTTTGAAGTTGGTAAATCGATTTAAACATCTTTGAAGATGTCTGTTGTTTCGAAGCGGAAAATATAGATTTTTTTGTAAACTTTGTACTTTTTCTATTAGCTCCTGGTCTATCTTTTCTATTAAAAAATCTCTATTCTCTTAGTAAAATATGGCTTCTTCAAATAAATATTCTTTGGTAATTGGGATGCATAAACTTCACCCGAATTATTTACCGTTTTATTAATCCAAGATCAAATTCCATTTTGGAATGTTGCCTATTGACTCACCAAAAATGTTACATAGTTTTTATAGCTAACTAATTTCGTACGTCTCGGAAGTTGATAACTCTTCGACTAAAGCGATGATATATAGAAGAACGAGATGGCGATATAAACTTAAATATCCACAAATCATTCAAGTGACTTGAGTTTACCACACACGTTATTGTGTCTAACCACAGGCTGAATGAAGCCTGTTGCATCCGATAATTGACAGAACCGTTCTTACGGCCGACATTGTCTTGCCGATAACACCTTTACATGGTTATGCAATAACTCATTTATTACTGTAGGTATTCCGAGTCTCGGCAAAGTTGTTATATCTATATGTGACACGGTGACGTCATGCCCGGTCCTTTTGTTGTGTATGTTGACGATCTCATGGTGTCTTACTCTATTGCTATTTAAAAACATATTTTCCGTGAATTGACTAAGTTGACTCAGTGTTTGCTCATGTAAGCGAGCAAGATTCTTTGCGATACGCTCCATAAGTATATTGTGTTCACTTGTATTTTAGTGGATCCTCATTCTTGGAATACAGATACAAATTGCACTACGCTGCAGGTAATTTTGCGAGATTAATTCACGTTTCATTTTGGTATAACAAAGTTCATTGCATTTATCATTGCATAAGATTAAAATCTAGATTCTAGGCGGTGCAGGCGTGCGAATGGCAAAGACAACCTACGGCTTATCTTGAACTTCGTGACTTGGATAGATATGCCAAAGCCTCCGGCGTGTTTATAGTTCTGGAATCTACTATCGTTTTGCATAAAATAGCTTCCATCTTCGTTTTAGTATTTATTTTTATAATTTAAAAAAACTCTTTACTCGACTGCAGTATTGTTATTTTTTAACATTTGAATGCGCGGGTAAAGTCAGCAGCAGATTTTTATTGAAAACAGTGAAATGCTTAGTGGTTTATCTAATAAGCTTTTGAAGGTTTAAATCGTTCATTGCCTCCTATAAAGGTAAAATTATGTTTTCTCACTTTATTACATACTTTCAAATGTTTTATTTAATTCGACTTCTCCTATTACGAGTTTAAGTAGTTAATTAGCATTCTAAGCCTAGTGTGATTGCGGCTAATTAAGGACTATCGAATCGACGGTTCGCGTGTGTCCAGGTTTTCAATGGCCATTCGATTGTCGGACCCTTTAGGGCACTTATCTGTTGAATTATTCAAACGCTTATTTTACCGTTAATCATTTATGCAACAGCTAATGCGATATTATTGTTATTAACCTAATTATTATTGCAATCGTTACCATTTTAATTGCGTACTTGTACATTGTTAAATGTGTTGATTTTGTTTATCTTATTAATAATGTCCGATTATGTTGCTAATTATAATTATGCAATCATTTCTGCAAATTTGTCCATTGATAAATACTTTTTTAATGTGAATTTCGGCAAAGCAATTTTTACAGTACCTAACCAAGTTTTGTTATATAATATGTACATACGAATATTTACGTGTTATCATCGTGAGATGTCTATGTTGATGCATTTAACGTCGCCAACATCAACTCATATCCGCCTGGTCACATCGAGTATCACAGTTTACAAGTAAACAAGTTTTTATGTGTATGTGTTTTTTATGTTACCGCAAAAAATTAAGATTGCGTGGTCGTACGAACAATACGAATAAAAATGCTTCACGCGTACATCATGGAAGATGCAATACTTTCCAATTGCTCCTTATTTAAGAGAAGCCACCTCGAGTAAACATTACACATATGGTACTCGGTATTTATTGTATACTCCAGCATACAAATTATCGGTTATTTTGTACTCGGTTAAGTGGCATTGTTGAAATGCTCTGACTCATATCGATCAAGAAGTACGCAATAAATTCGAATATTTCGCAGATGGATCACCGCAGGTGGTTGCGACATTCAGATTAAACTTTCCACTGCACTCAACTTGTTCTAGATATTTGTGACCTAGGACTCCGGTAGCGATGTGGCCGCCAACTCGGACGACTTATTTTCGTCCCCAGTTAGTAGGTCTAGAACTGACGTTTATGCATAAACTAAAAGATCGGTGCAGATATACTCACAACAAAAGGGACCAGCAGTATATGTTTATTCATGGGCATTTACAATTAATCCCTTATATGTGGCATTAGGTGTATAGGATATACATTTCTAAATAGTAAATTCGAGAATCAAAAGAATAATTGAAACTTGACTAGAATCTGCTCATGATAATGGCAAAACATATTGAGTTTCAATGTCACAGCACAAAGCCGGCGTCGGATAATAGTTTTCGATTGGCGTTAAACAATTAATAGTTAACCCAATAGATTAACGAATGCATCTGCAGCGGCCTACTGCAATTGAGCCCACGTGGAGGAGCCGACTAATTGCCCCAAATTGACAAATTACCGCTCATTCATGGGGAAATTGTGTCATTCCTACTCAACTCCACCGAAATTTTGGGTAGGGTAATGTTCGTGTGGATTTGGTCGCTAATGAGTTGGAGATAGTGTTTGAGAAATATTTATATAGCAGAAAATTTTGGTTGGTTACCTAAATTAAATGTTTATATGATTTTTAGAAACGGGAGTGGGGGCGATGGCCGATGTTTTTTTTTTTCAATTTCTATTCAAATATAATGATAATATAGGCTTTCTGGTATAATAAAGCGATTAAAATCTGTAAATTCGTATTTTTTTCACGCAGTATTGCTTAACGATACTTTATTAATACTTATGGTAATATTTTGTCTGTAATCAAATGCGATGTTTTCGTTTTGTAGCCGATGTTTTGTTTATTGTGTCAACAATATTATTAGCGTCAATCCAAACCTAAAAAATATAAACGTTCTTGAACTTGACCGCAAAGAAACGCGTTTCTTACTTTGGCTATAGGTGTACAGAGTTGTTAATAAAATGGATAAATAATAGAGGTACACAAGAGCACACGATTACATCATCGTAAGCGAAATATCTAGACAGTCATAAAGACAACGCTAAAATTGGCTCATAAAGTAAATTGGAACCAAAATTATGTATCCTCGTTGTCAAGTCCAATCGATTCAAATTTTGATAGACTCGATTAATGTAACCTCATGTTAACTCACGTGAATTAAATATAATTCTAGGCAATTACTACATTTTGTTGATAAAGATTTATTGTGTGGAGTCCTACAGTATTGTTCATAACATTATGTCAAATGATCCTTCTATCGATATCGATCTTCTAGTCCCATTCATTTATAAATATTTCCCTTAAAAATAAAGTGTACATAACTAATAACGATTAAGTTGAAAAAATAATAGAGAAACAAAAAAATATATGTAATAAAAACAAAAGCCTTCCTTCAACTTGCAGCTTATTGATTTTCTAGAAAAGACTATTACATCCTGAGAATATTTACAACTGTCAGACGTTGCATTTCACTTGAAATACATAGTAGACTGCAAACCCTGTAATCAAAGCAATCCAGCCGTCAAGCTAAGTCCATATTCTACCATGTATATTTTACCTCATAATTCCACTACATGTGGATTTTTAATGTTAAACTATTGCTATGCATAGTATCTATGTAGTTAAATGTTACATTTGTAAAATACTAAGTTGCTTCTTCTCTTACTTTTAGGTGATTTTCATTATTTGTAAATAGGTAAAACAAAAAAAAACATATCTTTCTTGGGTGTATGCCGATTTAATTAGTAATAAACAATTAATGAAATCATACAATTCATAAGACTGAAGCTACGTCGTTGCGGATTTTCCATAACTTGGTAATCGTGACAATTCTTACATAATAATTACGAGGTTAAGGGATTTTCTAGACCTTCATACTTCATAGCAATTGGCATCGATTATCGTATTAACATCCGATTAATTTTTAATTGCTCAACGAAAGGTGATTCAATGTTCTATCCCTTTCTTCCGCATACCTCAAGTTGGGCACGTAGGCGCGAAGGGACGATGAATCTCAAAGCTTTACATCAGAATTATGATTATCAGTCCCACGCGCTTTTGCAAGGCCAACCCATTGCGCAGTTGTCGCATATGATTAATCAGATCAAGTGATTTGTGCTGGACACACGTCAGAAAAAGCCGGCAGATTGTGTTTTAAGTAATGCCCTTTTTTAGTTATCCCTACAGTTTCAGTTGTAAGTTAGTTCATTGAGTGTGTCCTAATAACTAGAATATTAGAAACTTTTAAGTATGTGGATAACAACACGAAAAAGTTTTAACAAGTTGTGAAATAATTAAACCGTGCGTTTCTCTAAGTTTGTTAAGAGTAGGGATCGGGATCTTTAGAACATTGATAGTAAGCTGTACTCTATTTCGAAGTGTTAATATTTTTCCACACTTTTTGTGTGTTGTCGCCTACACACTTTTTCATTGGTTTATAGTTATAAACGTAATATAGGTATATATATATACATAGTAATATTTCATACATAATATTTTTAATATTTTGCATGTTTTCAATTCATCTTGCTTTATATGTTTTTATTTTTGTTGTCATAGACGGAAGCACGTCGGAAACGCCCAGGAAGTTATCAGAGGACTCCTCGCGAAAACATTTGTCAGGTGAGTTTTGTCTTGTTGCAAATCATTCATTTTTATGATGTGCACTATCAAACGTTTTCATCGCATGCGAATGTTAAGCATGATTTTGCTTTTGATTGATTATTATTATACATGCACCAAACGGCAAATCGCACATCTTTTTTGTAAATAGAATGTTTTCCATTATTTTACGCATTTTTAAATTCATCGCGGAGCAGATTTGATAGAAGAAGACGAAGTTACCTGCAGTCTGCCGGACAGACCGCGCTCTCGTCGCAGGGCCTCTAGTAAGTGAACAGACATCATAGTGATGGTAGTGCTCATTAGCTAAGTAACCCTCAGCTGTCCCGGTGGTGGTGTCATTATGTAATTGTCATCAGGATGCGGGTAGAATCGTAATCGGCCACTACTATGATAGCACCTAACAGAGCTCTAGAATATTTGAAATAATAATGTAATTTTTAGTTAACCAATGTTAAGCTAACGATAAATTTTGCATGAATTAACAAAATGTCAGATGAATCCCAGCTACTCGTAGAATATTTAAGTCAGTCCAATATGAAAACAATATGAATGCAAATAACTTTTAACAAAGTACTGCAGCTCGTTAACAAATTTAATCGTTACTTTTGTCCAACCTTCCTTTTGTATCTGAGTAGCAGAAATAACGCCTCACTTTGCTATCAATTAATATTAATGTATTAATTAGCGCTATTGTTTCAAGAGTGCTATATTTCATATTATACCTTCGTCAACATTGTACGACCTTGCTGTTTTATAAATGATTTTTCTTAATTTTTGTACGAACAAATGGCATCTAATTAGTGTTAAGGTCGATTTTCCATAACAATTAGAATGCTCGTGTGTGCTAGTTAGTAGTGGCTAATGTTGTGTGTGTCACTGACATGTGTCGCAGCGAGCAGCAGATCGAGTGTCATGTCGATCGAGGCGCTCTGGGAGAAGCACCCGCGACGCCTCAGCGAGGCCGGCCTGCGTCGGTCCTCAGGTAAGTCCAAAACCCAACAAACAGCTAGGCCCAGACTAGGAGGAACTGAGGTAAACTCGACAACCCAAAATGTACACGTGGTTTTGCACAGTTCATTATCAGTTATCACTTTGTTCTGCAACTTACTCGTAACATTTCATACGCTGGATATATTTCCACATTTCGTGTTGAAAATTGAAATATATCGTAAAATTACACCTTGCATGTCATAATTCAATAAAAAAATTCAAAAGCGGTAAATGTTACTGTTGCAGAGCAATTTGAAATTTCATTAATCGGTTCACTGTTACCATTATTGTTTGCAAGTCACGCATTGTTTTATACTGCCTTATGTGTGGGTTTTACAATCTAGCTTAGGTGTGGTATCCGTGAATTGCACGCAGAGGAATGCATCGGACTAGTATTCTATTCGGACTAGTATAAGACACATATTATAGAGTCAACTGCAGTTTGTCGTAAGATAAAATTCATATCGTACCGTTGAAGGGAAAATGAAAGCGGTATGTAAAAAATGTAGTGGCTCGTTGCACTCGCATTAGCTTTATTCGAGTCATGTGTGCAACGTGTGCAGAGAATAGAAAATGCATCCAGGATATATTCCAGTAGTTATAAATTATAATCACAGAGTAGAAACTTACTTTCGAATTATATAATTTCACTTTGGATTTATGTGATCGCTGAAATGATAAGCAAAATGTGTAATCTTACAGATCACAGCGTCGTACTAACAGAGGACACCGACAGTTTTATCATAGGAGAACATGTATGGGTGGGTGGTACAAAACCTGGTCAGATCGCATATATCGGCGAAACACAGTTCGCTCCTGGAGATTGGGCTGGAATTGTTCTTGATGATCCTATTGGTAACTACAACTAGCTAATAACTACTGCTTCGATTAGCCATAAACAGCATAATATATATAATGTAAATATGTTTTAGGTAAAAATGATGGATCAGTAGCCGGCCATCGCTATTTTCAATGTCCAGAAAAGCGTGGAGTATTTTCTCGCCTGACACGCTTGACTCGTGAACCATTGGCTGTTCATACCCCACACGATTCATCCCCATTGTCTGATGCGGGCAGCGTTTTCGAGAGACCACCTTCAGGATCTGCCAGGCCTAGGCGTACGTTGTCACCAAATGGCAGCGTACGTAGCATGGTCAGCAGTAAAATGAGTAAGTTATTCGTAACCTTATACACTTGTATTTATAAAGAAATTGTTTGAAAACTTATTATTATTATTAATTTTAGACGCATCTATTTCTACAACAACAAACGGAGAAGTACGCCTTGGTGATCGAGTTATAGTCTCTAGCAGCCGAGGAAGCAAAGCTGGAACTTTGCGTTATGTTGGCTCTACTGAATTTGCGGCTGGAGTTTGGGCTGGCGTTGAATTAGACGATCCTTTAGGAAAGAATGATGGTTCCGTTGACGGGAAGAGGTAAAATGAATATTGGCTTGGATTTACTTATTTATATTTCTTAATACACATTTACTCACAACGGTTACATTTTTAAGGTACTTCGAGTGTTCACCGCGCTTCGGTCTTTTCGCTCCGATATCAAAAGTTTCCCGATCGCCTTCGAATCGCAAGCCGGGTACATGTGCGATTCATAGCAGCAACGGTCGCGCTACACCCATACGTCGCTCTAACTCGCGCGAATCTCTCACATCCCTGGGGACATCTATAGCGTCTTCCCGAGTGGGGGTGAGGCTTGGGGTGACGTCGCTGGGTTCTCAGGTAGGCTAGCCCCGCGCGCGCTCGGCTGAACCGGTCCCCTTTCGGTCACCTAGGCCTGCATCGCGACCGCATCGAAGCGCACCTAGCCTATTAGATAAAACTCTCCTCGTAAAACACGTGGACGTGGATCGATGTGCTCTAATCGCTCTTCCTCAACCCCGCGTTTACTATGATGTTATATTTCGGAATACTAAAAGCAAAGACAACATCTCGCCATGTAGAATGAGCGAGACTCTGCCGAAATCGTGGCGTTGTTCGGAGAGCGTGCTGAGTTTTGATACTCGCTCAGAACGTTCTCGTCGCAGCCTTTCGAGCGGTAGCGAGAGCACGGTGTCTCAGATGCGGTCGCGCGGCAGCGAGGTGGTCCGGTGGGGCGGGCGGCCGGGGGCCGTGACGAGGGCCAGCCGGGGCCCAGCTACGGACCTATACGTGGATTTGCCGCCGTCGCGCTCTCACTTCTCCGGCTTTGGGAAGAGTTACCATTTCTCTTGCGTGTCACCCTTCCAATTCACCTATCCCTACGTCGTTTACATTTGAGCTTAAAGGTTCCTATTGCAAATGTTACTAACTATATTTACATATACACGTATGCCGTTTGTATTATCACAAAATATTTCAGTGTCCATTGAATTTGATTCATTGTCAACAGTCCGTCCTTTTCAGTCACTATCATTGTGTTTTTACGAATTTTGTTAAAGTTACAATTTACACACATAGATATAATAGGAGGGGTACATGCAAGAGGTAATGAGTATTGTTTGCTTTTTAGTTTGCATGGAATATTTTGAGTTTTGTATGGTCTGTAGCTGGCACATCCTTGGTTTGGCCCTCATTTTGATTTTTAATTTTATTTATGCAACCATTTTTATTTAATATTTTATTTATCTATAAAGTTTAGCCTTATAGATGCTATATTATGTAATTCTAAAGACTGTTAGGATATGTATTATGATTTATCTGTGATATTATTACTAAGAGCATATTTACGAATGGCCATGTGCAAAAATCACGTGCATTGTGTCATTTTAAATATCATCTGTTCCTATCGAAAAAGACTTCGTATTTATTTCATGCAGTATTATTTTTTTTATTATTATTTATTGATATACGAGAGTTAAGCAGCTTAATTGCTTATTTAAATATTAATATAACAGAGTGCACGATTTAAAGCATTCATCTATCTACTGTAGTTACTTAAGCAACTTGTATGAAATAAATCGTTTTATCGTACAGGAAGCTAACTGCAGGTTCGTGCTTAGAAGTTTGTCATGACAAAGCCAGAACAATGTTCATTTGACAACTTTGGAATGTTTGTTTCGACTTTGTCATGATCTATGCTGCGGGTTTACATGCATTGTGCACGGCAAATCTAATAGATATTTTTTTTGCATTTGAATTTTTATTTTGTCTTGTATACTAATTTTGTTTGAAGACGAAGACAGTACAATTATTTAATGGCATCAACGATCTTATGTAACATTTATTTAATTTTATCTTGTGGGAACCAAAAATAATAATGATTAGGACTCATAAAAATATCACCCAAGAGTCACACTTGATTATTTACTAATCAAGCATTACCTGTTTGGTTGTCTTGTGTTAGTATTATTTCGAGTCGTCCATTCTTTCAAGTTCCGAATTAAGATTTGGAACATGAGCTTACATTTTCAACTTTATCATTTCGAAATGGACGTCTCGTTGTATGGCTCCTGATTCTCCGCCCATTAAAATAAATGTACTGTTAGAGTGTGCCTTAACTTGTGTTGTTTTCTCCCATGTTTGTTGCGCATACGCACTGTGACTAACGTCGCGACGGCAGCGAGTCGGTCCACGCGCCTCGTCCACGCCTGTCTCGGCGAAAAACGCGCTGCAGGTACAGTACTCCACTATTGCGGCGCGGTAAGCTGAACGCCGGCTCTAATACTGACTGGACTACGGATCCCGGATAGAGTCTAGACACCACCATAGAGTAGATAACACCATAAATAGCACTTGTTTGTGGTGGAAAACGCATGGTTGAACGCATTTCGGTCTCTGATCTAATAAGAAACGACTCATCAAAGTTTCTGATTCTTGAATTGATTTTCGGTCAGCGCTGACTTACATCAGATTATTGTCCAGAAATACTAGAAATAACAATGATATGCAGAAACGGAACATATGACTGATTCGAGGATAATGATGGGATCCGGAGTCGACGGTAACTATTTAAGTCCGGTGCAAAGACGCATGTGTGCCAAGCATCAAGACATCTTGTCGCGTGGCACATACGCGTCAGTTCCAGCTGTACCCGCGTTACAATATGGATATTATTGTTAAAATTTACTTACATATTTCAACATCAGAGACAATTCTTAAAAGTATTTTTGATTTTTAACCGACTTCCAAAAAAGGAGGAGGTTTCTCAATTCGACCGTATATATGTTTTTTACAAAGGAGATCGTTTCACGGAGTCTCAAATACATCTGTTTGAAAATGTGTAAGTAAATTACAAAGTTTGTTCTAAGCGAGCTACTTACAAACTAAAACGTAACTAAAATTAAGTTGATAGATATTTAATTTCAGATACCTCACTGAAGGTATGTTTGCCGCACAGTATAGTACAAAATATCGTTTATCGTATTCCAATAGTCCACATACATTTTGCATTTTAGACGTAACTGTGATATATTTTGGTTATACTTAACTTTTTATCGATATTGATGTAAGTAAATAAAGGTGACGTCTTCAGGTTGGTTCTTTATCTTTTCTTGTTCCCTTATTGTATCTTTTTTACTGGGTTGTCTTCAGTTGTGAAGATCTAGAATCAAGTAAAGAGTGTTTTAATATATGTATGCGTATAGAACTTTTTTAAATTTATTTGACTACATAACGTTTTCTCTTTGAATATAATAATTGAAGTTCATATAGTAAATTGGTTATTTTAGGCTAAAATTTCTAAATTTTACTACTATTATGTATTCCTCCAGATACCTTTGTTTACTTATCTCAAATTACAACTAAATCATTTTAATGCTATTTAATTTAATTTATGTTAATAATTATAAAAACTTTTTCAACCAGTGCCTGTAAGAATAAAAAAATATTCATTATGTTTAAGTGTTTTTACCGTAAGCATTCCTTTTAATTTATTTTTAATATTAATATAATCGATTATGACTTAATATATTAATCTACTTATCGACTTATTCAGGTAGAATAGTTTGTAGTTCTAATGTGAATTTTGAATAAAATCCTTGTATTTAATAGTGTGTCCTTTCTTCCTTCCCCTCTTGTAAATAAAGACTTAACTTTGAGATGTTGTTTTATTGCACTAAATATAAGCTGTAATGTATATTGCTGGTTGCTTTCTGCATGCAGAGAATGCAATGGGTTATGGATTGCACATGGGTAAGATTATGAATGGGTCAGGACTTTGGGACAAGAATAAGTTACAATTGAAGTCTTTGTTTCTACCAATTACAATACACAACCTACTCACTTATACGTTCTAATATAGTATATTATAAATATTTATATACAGATAATGCACAAATGAATAGGCTATCTAAATTTTATTAACTTGTTTGACCAAATACGCTGTATAGGTCAGGTGTATTTTATAGATAATTTTTGACCCGATTCCAAATAAATAGAATAGAATAAATGTAACGTTAATATTAATTTGTATAATTTTGAGATTCAAAAACCGTTTTACGTTAATTTAATCTGTAATAAACCGATCTTAAAATAATTTAAAACGTTAACATTCTGCTATCTAAGTACCTATAAGTTACTAACCTATTAGAATAATACACAAAGTAAAACAGGCAAGAAAAAACACGTTGTTCAGCTTAAATCAATATTCACTGACACAGAAGATTTTGGAATAGGTATATTGAAATAATAATCTGCACT
The DNA here is from genome assembly GCA_905187575.2 of Celastrina argiolus. Lineage (NCBI taxonomy): Eukaryota > Metazoa > Arthropoda > Insecta > Lepidoptera > Lycaenidae > Celastrina > Celastrina argiolus. The sequence goes on along the minus strand of LR994587.1, from coordinate 6,133,937 downwards.
GGTTCTTGCTAAAAGTGTATCAACCCCGACGAAAACAGATGGGCATTAAGTCGGCCAATTTACAAAATGTGGATCATGCTGAAATAAATAAATAAGCTATTTTTAAATAAAAAATAATAAATAAGTTTTATGAAGTAAATAACTAAATAAAACTTGGAATGAAGATACTATAAAGCGCATGCAGCCATCAAATTTTGTTGATGAAAAGTTGGCGGGTGGCCAATCCAAAACATTATGTGCAGTACTCGAAAACAGACTGCAGTTAGACTTGTTCGGGAAATATTTGATCCCCGTCATAATTTATTGCCTTTTTGGACTTTATCACAGCCCCTGGGTGTCTCTATGTTGGCAGTTTCAGACAGTTTCCCTTTAGATTACTTTTACAATTTTAAACCTAAAGTAGTTGTAACAGACAAACCAATAGTAAAGTGAATAAATGAATTGTTTATTTTGTTAACAATGAATATTATGTTAATAAAGCATCAGCCATAAATAACATTTTAGAGTGAAAATTTAAATTTTCTAAGTGAATGGCAAAATGGGAAAACTATAGAAAAATCTAAATTCAGATTTTTTTACAAGCACTCAGATTGCTGGTAGGTACTCGATACATTAGCAAGAACCTTTAACTATGTTAAACTATTTTTATTTATTATGAGAACCTTTTAATGCATTGAATGGTGTAGTTTTTTCTATTTTCGGCGTGTCCCAGTTTATTTAATTAGATCGCGGCGTCAATAACATTCCATCGATTAAATTACGTTCCTAACTAATACTTATGAATAGATATAGGTATTGTGACAGAAATGTGCCTACGAGGTATGGGTACAAGGTAGGTAAACTGAACTACGATTAAAAATCTTGATTAGAACTTTCAGTTGTTGCTAAGGAAATTATCAAAATATTAGTAAATTTGTCTATACCCACTGTATTTCAAGACTTACCTTCCTAGCAGGAAGTGCAGTTACTACTAGTAAATAGACAAAACCTTTTGCCCTTGACTCAGGCACTACGAGGCACTCCTGCAGTATTGAACTAAATTATGCAGCTCTACAGACTACATTTTACTACGTCAGCCGACGGCACCGGCCTGCGGATCGCATGACTGATTTGTATAATAGTCTTTATAATTAAAAAATATATATAGAGATACATTTCAAGTCAAAATTGAACATTTACTTCACAACTTATACATTTACATAAATAAATAAGGAAGCAATAAGAAACAAAAATCGAATGGAAAGTTCTAGAGTCTACGATACGAATATTTTGAGCCAAAGACTAACAGCCGATTTAAATTGATATATTTTTTAATTATTTTGAAATCGGCTTCGAGGTGGAGGACCTTACACATTAGTGTTGTAAAGAGGAGAATGTAGTTTTTTTTGTTATTATAATATTTTTTTACTTAAACAAAAAACATGTACTCAAAGTATCTGTAATTGATTTTGCAAAGTTATAAACTAAGTTCTTGTAACTTTACAAGGACTACTAGTAATCCATACTATTATGCCTACCTATACAATTTAATAAATTTATGAATTTGCTCCCTACGACCTTATGTGAACCAGGGTCAATATCGCCAAGTTGTTGCGAATTAGTAGACATAAGCTTCGCTGCTACATTAAATTCCATATTATTTGTTTTTGAACTATAAGAGCCATGGTAACTTGGCTCTAGCATAAATTCTTCAAAAGCGCATTGATAACTAGACCCTAAAAATTATCAAATGCAGCTTAACTATCTTGTGCATTATGTGGCCCACGTCGGCCAAGAGGTTGCCGACCTCTGCTTATTTATTGCATAAATTCTAAACGCTAAGTGGTATTGCTAACGAATAACCTTTTAATGTAGCTTAAGACCTATTTTAGCAAAGCAGCAAGGTAATGCTTAATTGTAGATTGGACTAATATTCTTGAGGGCACTAATTTGCTACTAAATTGTTCAGATCACATGGATATTCTGTAAATTGAGTAAAATTGTAGGAATGTCTGTCTGCTTTGCTCGATATGAATTATAAAGTAAGCAAAATCCAAACTCCTGAACAAGCAATCCAAAGTCGACTCTTATTAAAAGATTATGAAGATTTATAATTATGACCAACTATACATAATATTACACTTATTATACAATATACATAAACAATTTCAAAGGGGTAGACTGTAGATGAAATATAAATGTTTCACACACCTCCATTCAATGCTATACTGACAGACGGCCGGTTTCTGAAACGATATTCAAACGTATGATCAACTAACATTGCATTTATGATTTAATTTAACAAGCCACATTGAACGCTGATTGGTGAAACATTTATCAGATAGAGAGGGATTTTATATAATTACATAACAATCGAACTCGCAAGGCTGGCTAAAATTCCACAGATAAAATTGATTCAAATCGTATGTCAACTAATGTACTTTTTGGTGAAAGTGGCTTATCTGTAGAATTTGACTGTTGTGAGAGTGATGTAATTAAGTTTTTTTTTTAATTGCGAGAGGGTGTAAAAAGAGCAGTCACTATAACTTCGTGGGGTAATAACCAGGCAAGAGATATATCCATTGGTACTAGTCATTTGCTTTTAATCCACTGTTTTAAAATATTAAAAAATTTTAATAGGCAATGTACAACGTGCACAACACAGCGATCAGCTGATTACGCTGAGAGGTCAATAGCACGCGTAAGACGTTCATTACGTACTAGGGCAAAAATTATAAAATTTAAGAATTTAATGCAGAACGTCGATCAGCTGATTACGCTGAGAGGTCAATAGCACGTGTAAGACGTTCATTACGTACTAGGGCAAAAATTATAAAATTTAAGAATTTAATGCAGAACGTTGTTCCAAACAGTTTAGCCTTGCGACTAAAATAATAAATTGCAAAAAAAAATATCTTTTTTAAATAAATAATGAAAAAAATTCATTTTTAGAATCAGTCAAGATCCTATAATCCCATCCCAAAGTTATAGTGACTGCTCTTTTTACACCCTGTATAATATCTGTCCCTCACTTTCGCTCTGATAAATGTTTCACCAATTAGCGTTTAATGTGGGTTGTTAATTTGAATTCCATGTTAGTTGATTATATTTGAATAGCCTTACAGAAACCGGCCCTTATAGATAGGTATTTTATGATGGGTTGAACTAATTATTATGGTGTATTAAAAGTTATTATGGTGGGAAATGAGATCATCAAAGTTCTATAATGTCCTGCATACCCGCCGACGCATGCGTATTATTTTCGTAGTATGGATCACTAGTGATCCTTATAAAGTTATCAGAACTTAGTTTATATCTATAGGTAACTTTGCGAAGTCAATTACAGACACTTTGGTCTTTAGGTACCTACATGATTTCTTGTTTATGTAAAAAAAAATATTATATTAACGACATAAAAACTACGTTTGAGAGTTGCGACACTAATGTGTAAGGTCCTCAACCTCGAAACTGATTTCAAAATATTATTTAAAAAATATAAAATTAAATCAGCTGTTTGCGGCCCTTTGGCTCAAAATGTTACTAAATTTTAGGCATCGTGTCTACAAAATCGATTGAAAAATTCTAGTCTTCTAGTATTTTTCATTCGTTTTTCGTTTCTTTTTGCTTCCTTCTTTATATAGGCAGTTAATCATTTTGCCAAATCCTGTCATTGATTTTGCAAAACGTTACATAACATTTGATAAGTTATAATATAATATAGCTTTAGACTATTTAGGCACGGAGTTATAATTGTTAAACCTTATTCTAAAACACCAACAAAGGAGACTGGCATTTTAGATAGTCCTTTTAGTTTGACACCCACTCATAGGTTTCATATAAGGTCATTTAGAAAGTTCTATCTTTCTAACACCTATGGGCAAATTGGTAATAGACCCTATTAGCTAATAATTGCAGTTTATATACCTCGAAGGACCAAGAGTATTTACCTACTGGGTTTTTTTGCTTTATATCTTAATTCTTATCCAGAAAAATATTGACTTAATATTTAGTTTGTATAATATTCTATTATAAATTGACATTATACACATTATTTATAATAATTTGACATAAATACGTAATATTTATAATTTTATTTACTTATAGATATAATTTAATGAAAATTAAAATATAATAAGTATTTTTATAATCTCTATTGTTACGATTCAAAAAAAAACTATGCATTAGAAGTAAAGTTCTTTATTCTTAAAAGTGAAACTTAACGTAAGTTTTATCTGTCAAATGGGTTCTCAAGTAGAGGATGGATGCTATTGCAATTCTTGAGACCCAGTTTAAGACTTGTTTATTAATACGGGCTAAGACTTTAATTACAGTTATAATGAACTGATTTTGGATATAGTACCAAACTAAGCGTTTGACGTCTGTGAGAACTATTGCTGTTTTAACATACTGTGAGACTGCATCGAAACTGTATTGTTGTTAGAATTAGCAGAATCGACCTACAGATTCAAAGTGTTTTCTTTACCAGGGTTCTAGAATTACAATAAATCTCAGACCATTTTACCCACATATCTAAGCAACTTGAAGTTATAAATATAAAATAAGATTGAAAATGACCGTGTGACCTAATTCTTTGGGAAAAGAGTTTTACCGGCGAAGCGAATAATTGAGTGGAGCTTTTTATATCCGTGGATATGAAAATATTATGTATTTGATAATATTTTGTATACATAATATCTTAGATCTACTTCAGTTCCCACCTAGGCATTGGATTACCTATGGATATGATCGGACATAATTGTGATGATTTATCTATCTGCAGATTTTCCTGTTGTTTTTATTTATCGCTTAGCAAGTATATTTATGTTGTTGTTACTTTTTAAGAAAGATAAAATATGACGAAAAATATCGTCAACAGAAATTGGAGCTGCTTACTGTATTCAGTCTTCTCTTTTCGCTATTAAGGTTTGTTTTTCAACAAAATCCATTTACGTAGGTACCAAAATCAATGGTACCTACGTATAAATTACGAGATTATATGGGCGTGAAGCCTTACTTTGTGTTGCTCCAAATAATTTGAAGACGCAAACATAAGGATTTTAAGTTAAACAAGCTCTCCCAATAAAGATAACTGATAGCAATATTAAGTCTTACCCGCGATAATTCTTGTTTGAATATTGCGAAGCAATAGGCAATAATTTTCATGTTAACCGAAGGTTTTTTTACGACTTACACTCGTATTGCTCTAATATCGATGTTAAATATCAGACAAACAATATTTTACAGAGAATAATCAGACCAGAAACATATATATGCATTATGCTGTAATAAGCACCTGGTGCATTTTACTTAAAGATTTAAGGCTTTCTTCATGAGTCCTTTATATTGGAAGATAGTGATTATACATATATCCTTTACAATGTTTTCAAGTTCCTATACCGTGCTAGTGTTTACGGCAATGTTAAGAATTCGATTTGTCTGCTATAGTTTTCTACATAATTAAGATCATAGATATAAGTATTATTGAAAATAATCTTACATTATTAATCATAATATCACAATATTTAAGAAGAATTCGCCCATCGTGAGAAGATCCTACCAAGGTCACGAGTTTTTTCCAAATGGATCCGTGCAAAGTTTGGCAAATTACACAAAGAAAACAGAAACGAAGAAATTATAAAATTTTAAGAAAATGCTACTTGAAGAGTTTAGTATAAATAAGTAGAGATAATGTTTCATAATTATGTGGCTATTGGAATATATTATATCTAACCTAGTACTATTGTAAATGCTGTGTATTTTTTAAAGAATCTTGCAACTTTAAAAATCAAACCCAAATTTTTGCATCCAGTTGCATGCAGTTTGAGGTTGGAAATACTAAATTAAGTAGGGTCTGTTTTATAGAATCATAATGAGATTTATGAGTTGTGACCTATTTTATAGGTGATTAATCTTGTAAATAATATAATTTAGCTTACATGATTTTTAACAAATAACAGGAGCTGCTACGAGAGAAACAGCATCATTTGGAGCGACTGATGAGAGAAAGGGAGCTCGAGAGGTCTGAAACTGCGAAGGTGTCTATGCAAGCGACTCGGGCTGAAAACGCGTTGGAGCAAGCCAGAAAAGAAGCGGTCCAGGTATTTGATTTATAAAATAGCATTAATCTTAACCTTAAGTTCTAAACCAGTTAATTACACGTTTAAATAATGAATTTATATGAGCCTTACTCCCTTATGTGTAAATTAATGTTAGTAAAAATACATTTCTTTTTATTTCAGATTAGTTCAGACAACGCAAGGATGAAATCAGAGCTGGGAAAAATTAATAAAATGTTAGAAGATGAGCGTCAAAAGGTTGAAGACTTGATGTTTAGAAATGAAGAGGAAAACATTAATAAAGAAGATTACAACGTAATTAATTAATACGTGTATTTTTTTTATTTAAGCTATTTGATGTTAGTAAATAAATTAATAATGTGTTTTTATTTCTTTTCAGAAATACAGAGAAGCAATGGAGGTACGCATCAAAGGTTACTAATGCAAAATTAGATACATATTATTTATAATTTGATAAAACTAAAATATCGTTCTTTAATTGCAATTTCAGGAAGAAAAAGCCGCTCGAGAAAAGATTATACGTGATTTGGAGGCTGAGGTGGCATTACAAGCGGCTCGTGCGGAGACCACGGCAGCAGCGCTCAGGGTTGTAGAGGAACAGAGCAACGTAGAGATGGCCGCTGTTGTCGATCAACACAAAGAGGAACTAGCCGCAGCACAAAGTAAGTACAATTTTTATGCACTCTTCTTTTACTAACCCACATGGCTTTATAACAATAAATGTTAATGTTTTAGCTTTATCTTCAGAATTACAGAATTTATTGGATGAAGCATACGCTCTACTTAAGGAAAAAGACAGCGAGAAGGATTCCTTGGGTAAAGGTCTTACAGACGAACTAACCAAAGTTAAGCATGAATCCGAGAAAGCTCTTAATGAAGTGAAAACCAAAATGACTATTGCGCAAACAGAATTTGAAACACAACTATCAATGATATCATCAAAACTGCAGCTAGCTGAATCAAAATTAGAGACTGAAAAGCAGAATGTTGAAAGGCTAAGTAAAGACAATGGCCAAATAATTTCAGATCTTAATAGTAAATTAACATCTCTTCAGGCAATTGTGGATGATAAAACATTAGAATTAAGTAAAGGTTAGTTTAAAAGGTCTTAAAATTTTGTTAATTCATGCTCTTATTAAATTAGAATTAAGATTAATTCAATTTCATATTTCCAGTTACTGGTGCTAGTAAAGAACACGAATTAAACCTTAATAAAGAAATTACCAAGCTAAAAATGGAATTAAGTGCCAAAATAATAGACATAGAACAGTTAGAAGACTTCAAGAAAAAACAAGAGTCCAGTTATAAAACTCTTCAAGATGAATTTTTAGGAATGAAAGATGAGTTAACTAAAAAAATTAATGAATATGAAACATTTTTGAATGAAGCTTCACAACAAGACGAGAAAAACAAATCAGACATTTTAAAATTGCAACAAGACTTAAATCACAAATCAAAGGAATATGAACGATTGCTCAATGACACAAGCAAATCGTCTAATACAAATGAAAAGTTGATTGACGAGCACAAGAAAACAATACATGAAAGAGACAAGGAAATTATCAAACTGAAAGATGATATTGAGCAAACGACTGCTAACTTCAACATTAAACACACTAAGATTGCTGAAGAACACAAAAAAGAAATTGAGGATCGAAATACCAAAATCGAGCAATTACAAAAAGAAATCGAAATCAGCAAACAAGCTTTGGATCAAAGTAAAATTGATTTACATACATTAAATACACAATTTACAATAAACACTGACGAATTAAATTTACTTCGTGAGGAAAATAAAAAGCTTAAACAAACTATTAATGAGATCACCGAAACTAGTTCACAGCTTAAAGAGAACATTTCACAGATGGAACTTGAAATTGGTGAATTAAAACGACAACTCAATAGTTCCATCGAAAAATGTAACGAATTACAAAAATCTAAAGAGAAAATAGAAACTGAATGCTTGAACCTTACTGGTCAAACAACTAACTCAAATGAACAATTTACAAAATTATCCCAACATTTAAAAGACACTGAAAATGAATTACAAAACCTCAAAGACAAATACAGAGAATCGGCTAACAACTTTGGAAGATCTGAACAAGAGCTAAAACAAAAATTGTTCAAAATACAAGAAGATTTTAATGTTGAGAAAAATCAGTTGTTGCAACTCGTGGAAGAAAATGTTTCTAAAGTAAACACAGCCGAAAATAAAATTAGAGAATATGAAAATCAAAGCTCAGGGTTGACAATTCGAGTGAATGAACTAGAACAACAGAACAATAGCATACTAGATGAAAATTTAATATTAAAAAAAGAAATTGAAAACCTTAAAATAAAAGAACAAGAACTTGCTAATGAGTATGATGCGGCTCGTAAAAAATTAGAAATAGATATTGATAAATATAAGGAAGAGATTTCTATTTTAAAAGCCGATGGTGCAACTTCGGAAGTGAAGCTCATGGAGAAAGTAGATCAACTCACAGAAGCACAGAACGACTTGAACAATAAATTAGAAGAAGCTAGAAAAAACGAAGATTCGCTTCAAAAAATATTAGAAGATGTAAATTCACAATTAAAGAACCAAAAACTTCTTCATGAAAAGGATAAAAATTCTCTACAAGCCCAGTTAAGTGAAGTTACTAACAAAGCCAAACAATTGGAATCTGAAGAAATTCGACTACAACAATTGATTGAAGAGAGACAAAATAATATTAAGGAACTATCACTCAAGGTGGAAATGTTAGAAGTAGATATTAAATCGAATGGAGATATCGTTTCTGAAAAAGATCGTCAAATTGAAAATATCTCTGAAGAATTAAATAAAGCAATCGGTACTAAAAATAAATTAGAAGATAATTTCAAAAAATTGCAACAAGAAGCTGCTTCTATCAAACAACAGTATGAAACTTTAATAAGTAGTTCATCAGCCGAAGAATCCGCTATTAAAGTGCAATTAGCAGAAATGGAAAAACTTAAATTAGAACAAGCAGCTATCCTTAAAGATAAGACTGAATTAGAAGCGAAATACAAAGAGACATCCGACGAAGTTGCGCACCTAAAACATGAATTAAATAATGCTTCTATTAAACTAAATGAAAATATAGAAATTGTTAATAACTTAAAAAGTTTATTAGAAGAAAATAAAATAGAATTAAAATCAGAAGCGGAGAAAACGGAGAGTGTTACAATAATAAATAAAAAATTGCAAGAAGATTTATATAAGTTACAAGATGAAATTTCCACAAAGGATAAATCTTTGCAAGAGTTGCAATCTCAGATAGACGATCTTCATAAAAATTTAACATCAGGAACTAGTGAAACGCAAGAAATCATAAACGTGTTGAAGGCTGAAAATAATGACCTTAAAGATAAATATGCTTCAGAAGTAGAATCTCTTAATATTCATTTAAAACAAGCTCAAGTACAATTAGAAGAAAAAGATAATCAACTGACAGAATTACAAAATACTAAAGAAAAACTGAACGACTTACAGGTTTTATTGACGAAATCAGAAGAAGATATTAAGAAATTAACTAATATAAACGACGCTCAAAAGACAAATTATGACGACTTGAATAAACAATTACAGACAGAATTTAGTGAATACAAGAAATTAAGTAAAACTGCGAAACATGAACTGAAAAGTAAAATACATGAGTATGAAAAAGAATTAAACGAGTTTAGAGATAAGATAGCACATGACCAATCAAATCAGAAAATACTTAAAGAGAATCTTGCAGAGGCCGAAAAGAATTTAGTGGATGTGTCTCAACAACTGGAACTATTGCAAGTCCAACAAGTTAGTGCAGGAAATAAAGATGAACGATTAGAAAAGTTAACCATAGAATTGCAAGAATTAAGAAAAACTAGTTCTAAATCATTAGAGAGTAGTGAAAAAGTTGTAGGTGATCTCAAAACGGATGTTGAAAGCAAAATGAAGGATTTGAAGACGAAAGACGATTTAATTAGCAAATTACAAGAAGAGATCAAGGTATGTATGAGAATATTTGATGACATGAATCAATGAAGGTGATATGTCACAAGCAAATTTTACCCAGAAATTTGAGTTCAAACTATAACTATAAAAAACCTTTTATTCAAAGTTGAAGTTTGAAAATAAATTACAAATACAGTTACCACCGGTTCGGAACCCTAACCCGGCGAGAAGAACCGGCGTAAGAAACTCGCACGAGTGCCACCTTTTAAACGTTTTAGAAAATGTAGTAACGTATTAAGTACATTGATTCTAGAGACGGATCTTTAGATTAATGTACTACTTTACGACGTATTCTAATGTTTAAGTGACAGTTTGAACTTAATTTTCTCAAAATCATAATTTTGCTATAAATCACCTACATCCATTCATGTCTTCATTTGTCAATCAGCATTTGTTTACCAGAAGGTATAAAGTAGAATAAAATTACAATTTGTTTGGTATAGTTTAGTAAAAGATAAAAGTAATGAAAAATTAAACACAAATTACATAACCTAACTAATATATTTTCTTGTGTGTTTTCAGAACTTCAAAGCCAAATTAGAAATAGCGGATAGGGAAAAAGTACTCCTGCAAAAGGAGATGGCAGGCAAAGCCAACAATGTACGGGACAATAACGACAACACAGACGTCAGTCTTGTCGGGGCTGGCGACGCGGGAGCCAATAAGTAAGTTTATGATTATGTCCCATGATTTTTATTATGATTATTAGTTTATAACAAAAAAAAACATCAAACAGGATAATCAACAAAGAAACTTGGAAACATTAAAGGAAAGAAGGGAAATGAGCGTTTGGTCATTTCGGAAACCTTCTCCAGATTTCTTATTGGTTCTCTACATTTGATCAAAATCCGTTCAGTCGTTTAAGATCTAATCTCAAACAAACATAAGATTTCATAATTATTATTTATGTTCTGTTTCGTTGCATGATGAACTTGTACAGACAGTTCCAAATTAGGTCTATCGCATAGTCTAGTTTTCTATCCGACCAGAAGAAGGGTTATAAATAAAATCAAATAAAAAGAATATTTCAGACAAGTACAGCCTATATTATGTTTTGATCATAAACTTTAAGAACAAAACGAAAAGGCATAAATAATAAAGTACTTTTCGACAAAGGCAGGAAACAAAACCAGACGATGCCTTTTCTTTACCAAGGAATATGGATATATTTTTGAACGAAATTTTAAATCACATTCTGTTTTTTATGTATGAACTTAGGGAAAGAAACACTTGAAGTTTGAATCTTGCATTAGTCTTATTTTAAGTTTGATTGATTTTTCCAGGTTAACAGAAGAGAAGGAGATGATTGATGGGCAAGTGAGTTTCCTGAACTCGGTGATAGTGGACATGCAGCGCAAGAACGAGCAGCTGATGGCGCGCGTGCAGGCGCTAGAGGGCGCCACCGTGCCCAGCGAGCCGGTCGTCGTGTGAGTAATTAGCCTTATCTACTAGGCAACATTTGGCGCGCAACATGTTGCTAGTTGGCGGGCCTCATGTTGCAAGTTAGGGTGCCTCGTGTTGCAAATTAGCGTGCAACATGTTGCAAATTAGCGTGCAACATGTTGCAAATTAGCGTGCAACATGTTGCAAATTAGCGTGCAATATAATATACAGGTTTCTGAATGGCTGATCAAATCGACGACCACCTTAGCGCAGTGGTGCGCCTTGGTGCTCGAACGAGAGGTCGCGGGGTGGAATCCCGCCGAGGGAACAAAAAGCTTTCAATGTTCCTGGGTCATGAATGTGTAAATTTGTGTATAATATAATAAAAATTTTAAATATGTGTATATACTGTATAGTATACAAGTATTAAATATATTTCCGTTGTCTGGTACCCGTAACACAAGTTCTTCGGATACTTAGCACGGGCCCGGATTGATGTTGTGTGAAGCGTCCGTAGATATATCATTTTAATCGTCCATCAGGCATCAGCTAACGTTTGAGTTAACAGACCATTCTGGACGCTCATTGGTGAACATCACTCGCAACAACTTCGCTCACTCGCTACATTAACCAATGAGAGTCCAGAACGGCAATTTTGATCAGCCTTTCAGAAACCGAGGAGATGTGGAGCTCGAATCATTTCAGTAGTTAACTTAAGCAATAACTATGACAAGCTCGTTCGTTGAACAAAATTCGTTTTTATTCCACGTAAATAAAATCATTTAGAACAGCCTAAAATGTAATCTAATTATCCTATACGATATCAACAGCAACGGTCGCAAGCCGCGCGCGGTGGCCCCGCGGCTGTTCTGCGACATCTGCGACGTGTTCGACGCGCACGACACCGACGACTGCCCGCGCCAGGCGCAGCCGGACCTGCCTGCCACGCCCAGCGACAAGCCCCGCCCGCCGCCGAGACCCTACTGCGACATATGTGAAGGTACTGTGGCGTATTAGCTCTGATAAAGAGGCAAACATTTCAAAGACTTTCAGACGTTTGTTTAAAATACAATATACCTATAACTCCGAAATTGGCAATCAGTAATAGCTGATGATAAATAATTATAGCTAAGAACACTCTCAGTATAACTTTCAAACGAAAACAAAACCTAGATCAAAATAGGTTCATATGTTTTAAAACAGGCCATTCACATAAAGGAGCTCATCAAAGTTAAATAACATTCCTCCCAGTTTCATTTGATGAACTGTATCTACTGCATTATTGCACCCAACAGACAAAGCAATAATTGATTTTGATTTCTCTTGAAAGCTTAAATGTAAAAATACTTTTTTCTGTTTTCAGTGTTTGGCCACGATACGGAGAACTGTGATGAAGAAGTTACATTTTAACTGATATTTTTATTGACTTAGTTTTACTGTTACCATTGTTGTTGTTACTTTCGTGGTAGTTATTTATTATGAACCAATCATGGTTTACTTTTATATGAATAGGAAAAGATATTTGTAAATATTGTGCTTATTTTATTATTTTGCATGTTCTGATTTATTTGGTGCAAGGTATTTTATTTTTTCGTATACATTATCTGGTCATAATGCATAATGAGAATTGTAGCACAAATAAATTTCATCACAATCACTTTTATGTTCTTTTTAAACTAAAATCAATGCCTAATTAAACACCAAAATAGATTTTTTAAAGTAATAAATTTAATGAAAATATTGTTTTGTTTTAATCATCCTAAATCCTCAAATTTTCCTTATTTCAGTTACTTAAATAACTTACTAGTTACCTATATGGAAAAAAACAAAAGAAACTGGAAATAGGTATTTAATTTTTTTATTATAATGTACTTAAATATAATTATCCAAATTGTAATTAAAACTAATCTAATCCATCCTTTTTTTCTTTGATTGCTTCCTGAAATTAACAAATAATATGTTAGTATTAGTTATGCTGTTTTTGTAATTTTATAAACTAATATTTCTAGAAATAGATATGAAAGTGTATGCAAGATACATTTTGTACAGTACATACTATATACAGTACATTATTGTATATTATTATTGTATTATAGATTATAATGTACTTATACAGTAGATTATAATCTATAATACAATATGCAGTAGATAAAAACTGACTGCATGTAAATAAAACTATTTTATGCATGCAGTGTTGCCAGTGCTTCAGATTCACGGGTATGATTATTAATAAAATACAGTGTAAACTCTTTATTACATTGCTTATAGCTTATATGTTATAGGTAGTTTATTATTTATAACAATAAACTACCTATAACATAGAAATAAGAATAATTTGGTTTGTTCATCTCAAAACCTAAACATTGATACTCTTTGTAACGCAGCAGCCATTCTCTATTACAAAGAAATGTGTTAATTTAGTGCAAAGGAAGGAAAAAGTGAATGAATATGATCAAGTAGATGATTCTTAACCTAATATATATAAATGTGGTATTTGATGATGCTAAACTATCATTATTATCTTCTATTATTAAATCAAAATAATTCTACATCCAGATATTTATAGAACTCATAACAAATAATGGCAAAGCAAAATATGTCTAAACACAGTTAACTGAATATAATATTATGTATCTATTCATTTGTTAATTGATTTTATCAAAATATTATGCATTCATATAAAAACATGTTTATAAGGCTGTTTTTCTTTCTTCTCTCCATATAAAGAAAACTGTCTATAACAACAAAAAAAAATCTAATTCCCTTGAGTTTTGTTATAAAGAGTTAGCACTGTAGTTCAAGTTACTAAAATACATTTTTTTCAATTTCAAATAAAATTACGAGGGCGGGTCAATAAGTCCGTGACTTTTTGAATTTCTAACCTCCTTACTGAAAAAGCAACACTACTCCTGTCAACAGGCATCTGTCAGTTTACTCCTATCAAAATTTGAACTTGCTGCGTCAGTTAGTTTGTGTTTTATCTTTATCAGACTATCCAGTAACTTAAGGAAAAAATGGAAAAAAGTAAATTTCGTGTGCTTATTAAGCATTATTTTTTGCGAAAAAAAAACAATACCGAGACCAAGGCTAAGCTTGATAAATACTATGGGGACTCTGCACCATCGATTTCAATGGTAAAAAAGTGGTTTACTGAATTTCGTTGTGGCCGTACAAGCACTGAAGAAGCCGAACGTCCTGGACGCCCAGTTGAGGTCTCTACACCCGAAACAATCGAAAAAATTCACGATATGGTGTTGGCCGACCGAAGATTGAAAGTGCAAGAGATTGTGGAAGCCATAGGCATCTCGCAGGGCTCAGTGGTTTCAATTTTGAATGATCACTTGGACATGAGAAAGCTTTCCGCAAGATGGGTGCCGCGTTTGCTCACAGTCGACCACAAACGCAATCGTGTAACAACTTCACAGGAAGGTTTGGCGTTGTTTAATCACAATATGGAGGAGTTTTTGCGCCGTTTTGTAACCGTGGACGAAACATGGATCCATAACAACACACCAGAGACCAAACAACAGTCAAAACAGTGGGTTTCTAAAGGTGAATCGGCGCCAAAGAAGGCCAAGGTGGGTTTGTCACCCAATAAAGTTATGGCGACTGTTTTTTGGGATGCACGTGGGATAATCCACATTGACTATCTTCAAAAGGGAAGAACAATTAATGGGGAATATTATGCCAACTTATTGGACCGCTTCAATGAGGATGAAAAAAAACCGACCTCATTTGGCCAAGAAAAAAGTTCTTTTTCACCAAGACAATGCAAGGGTGCACATGTGCAGTTGCCATGGCAAAAATCCATGAAATGGGCAATGAATTGCTCCCACATCCACCTATTCTCCAGATTTGGCTCCGAGTGACTACTTCTTGTTCCCAAACCTGAAAAAATGGCTCGGTGGAAAAAGATTTGACTCCAATGATGAAGTCATCTCGCAAACAAAGGCCTATTTTGAGGGCCTCGACAAATCATATTTTTTGGAAGGGATAAAAAAATTGGAGAAGCGTTGGACAAAGTGTATAGAGCTCAAGGGGGACTACGTTGAAAAATAAAATCATTTATTTATCAAAAAATCGGTGTTTTATTCCAAAAGCCACGGACTTATTGACCCGCCCTCATAACATTAAAACTTGTTACCTTAAATCTTTCTTCAAACAGAGAGAGTTCTGAAGTCAAGTCAGTGATAGCATTCATAAAAGCCTCCTGAGGTGTGTAGTCAGAAGTTGTTTGAATTCGGAGCACAAACTTATGTTCCAATGGATGGGGAACTTTGTAACCAGCAAAAAGTACTTTTGGGTCTTTAAGTAATTGGCTGAAAGTAGATTAGAAATTAATTAAAAATACTAATATTAGTACAGGTACTAATAATTTGAACAGTTTAAGGTTATGTTATATACTTACTGCCTAATCATGTTTCCGAGAGTATGATCTTCCTTATTTACGGTAAATATTGCAGCATTTGTTACTTTTGTATCTTCTTCTTTTTGAACTCTACGAAAAAGAGCAATTACTGTCGTAAGAATATTTTCAACAACAAATTTCTCAAACAACAAGCAAAAACTTACTTCTTTTCACCGTCATACAACAAAAATGATTCAAATGTTGGCGGTGCGTTCATCTTTTATAGAGATAATATTGATAATACTGAAATTATTGTTCAAATTTTATTAAAATATTTACTGAATTTATTGTTTTCAATTTGTTAGCGTAATTTTGTTTCTACAACTTTGACACATTAATTTTTTTGACATTGTTTTTTTTATTATGGCTTTATAGCAAGGGCCTAAGTGCTCAGAACAAAGAAACCCATGGAACTGTACTAATAGTTCAATTTCACACGGCAATAATAATAGGCTACCTGTCTCATTTTTACAACAAGAGTTTCAAGTAAGAAATAAGTAAGTATTTACACTCTTTTTATCAACGCCCCCTTCATTGGCTTTGATATACTTCTGCTGTCACGGACGCCATTTTACTCTATAAAATATATTTCTTTGAGTTAGCTCAATTGTGCGGTATAAAATCCGCAATATTCTCAAAAACAAAGAAAGTGAGCATCCCTAATCCGCCATGTTTGTCGACGGGTTTGTTAATTTAGATAAGCAGGCAAAGTACATGCTTATGCCAGTTCCATAGGATTCTTTGTTCTGAGTGTTGCCCACTTGTGTGAATTTGCCGAATGTGTGCACCATAAACTAATACACATAAAGTAGGAAACTTTCTTGTTTCCTTGGTCATTGGTGTGCACTCGCTTTGCACCTATTTGCCGACGCTAGCGTTGGCTTACGCTCGGCCATGGCCTACCATCTCATACAATCTGTCTTTAATACAAAAAAATTGTAATAGATGTCACTACTATTAACGTTTGTAAATTATAAAATGTAAATACATAATATGCCGAATTAAGTACAAATATTGACATTAAAATAAAGATAAGCATATTTTTTAAGCATAATATCACATTAAGCTAAATTCAACTCCTTAATTAAGAAGAAGATACGAAACGAAATTAGTAATTAGTATTTTCCAATAGTGGCACTAGATGGCGGTTTCCGGAACGTGGACTTCACCCTTTGCCCCAGTCGCATTGCCAGTATTAGGATACCATTTTCTAGTACTAGGTCGTGTCTGTCGTGTGTTATACAGGGTGTTTTGGGGAAGAGTGTAGGCATTTTGCAGATGGATAGGGTCGGTCTATGCGATCATTTTCTAGTATGTATAGGAACTATAGCCCGATATCCTTTAGTTTTTAAGTTAAGAGCAAAAAACTGCTTTTTTCAATACTTTACACTTTTTGGGTTATCAATCTATAAAATAGGAGACCTTAAAAAAAAGACAGATTACAGCAGAAAACACCGTTTATTTTATAATTATGAGAGAACTTCAGATTGATAATCTACGTACAGAATGACTATAAAACCAATCTAACTTGAATTTTACAATGTGTCAGAATTTCATTGGTAATTCGTAATAGGTACAATAGTTTTAACCATAGTAATTATAGTGTTCCTTTACAAGATTACAAGAAAATTGCTATAAAGATTAATTCCTTTATTTTTATTTCAAAGCATGTAATAATTTACAATTACCATACACGAACTTATAACAGTAGTAACTATTTAAACATTTCTGACTAAAGAAACAAGTATAAAACAACATGATTTAAAATATAAAATCTTAGTTCAATTCAATTGTTACATAGTATCAACGCCAAGCAACACCAATAAGATTCCAAGAACTAAGCGAACGATTCATAATTCATGAATTTTTATATCTTTAATTAATTTGAAGTCTAGCGACCCTACTCTCAATTTTTAAAGTTAGTCTAAAGCGCTAATAATCTTAAAGTCACGTGGCTTTCTGTGGAATTATAAAATGTAACGAGATCGTTCATAAATCTGCTTTTAGAAAAGTGTTTGTACTAAGATCTAATGATATATTTTCAATAACCAGTTTATATAATAGTATCTAAGATGCAAGATGCATGGAATTTGCATATCTAAGTGACTCTTTATTAACAAAAAAAAAACGTCGCCAATATACTTCTATAGAGAGACGAAAAACTTTTCTGATTAAAATTTATGCAGAGAATAGATAAAAATAAAAGTGGACTAAGTTATTACTTTCAACGCGTAGTTAGTTTTTCAAGTTATTGCTACCGTTTTATTTGGGTTTAGTAAGTTTATTGTAATAGAACATTTATATTTGGGGTAGTTGATTTTTTTACGAAAATAAACAAGTAAGAGTAACAAAGTAGAGTCGTATTTTTTTACTGAAAAGGTTCATAGTTTGCCGAAATAAAAGAAATAACAATAGCGTTATGTTTATAAACGTTGTCGCTATTTCTTTTTTAATCGTTTTAATAATTAAGGACAGTGCAAAAGCAGTGACGCAGAGACAGTACAAGCTCCTTTTGGCAACTCAAATTAAATTAACATTTAAAAAGTTTCATTAGCAAACTGTTGAAAAGGTGTAAGAATTTTTTTTGAAAACAGAGTAATGATATCTTATAAATATTTTTATGTTCGTTGTCTAATTCCCCAAAGCAACAAAAATACATAAAAGGGTACAAATTAACAAGACAACTGACGAAACATAACGCATAAACTATGCTCATAGATAACTTTATAGACGTGTGAATATAATGTTTTTAATATATTAACTTATTATGTACTGTACCCATATATTGAATAACACAAGTTTAGAAAGCTTATTATAACATTGTTTAATTGGTTTACCTTTAACACTTACTACCTATCATCTGTTAATGTAATAAAATGCTATAAGAATTGACACATAAGTATATAAACTATACTAATTGTGTACTTATACAAAATTAGCAATCCAATAACAATATTATGCATTCTATTGATTATGAAAATATCTATGCATTTAAGATAATATTTAGATTGATAAGAATGCATCGGCCGGGTAGGGGACGATTTGCGCAGTGCGCTGGGTCGCGCTAAGCGCCCCCTGCGAGGTAGGAACACATTAAAAGCGAGCGACAACGTCGCGCCAAATTTGTCGCTTTTGTATTGAATGTATATTAAGGAGACTTTATCCGGCTATATTATTATGCAAAAACGAATGTTACATATTTTCAGTAAGGTTAGTGTTTAGGTTAAAAATATTTTGATCTTATAAGCATATTATGGATAAATATTTGAGGAAGTTACATTTGTGGCATTACATACACATTGTTGTTATTGTGACAAAAAAGTATAATGATAAATTATTGAGACTAGCTCTACAGGCGATAAACACGTTTTCTCATCTATCTGTAAGCTTAATTGACTTGACGGTACGCCCATTTTCAATGCATTGATACCTCATTGCCAACGGCAATTGAACACGAGAATGTCACTTATACACTAGTGACAAGAAAATGCAACGTTAATTACGATTAAGATTATCAGAATTATAGAGATTCAATGAAAGCTGACTAGAACATGTGTAATGCTTAAAAATATTTTACAAATGCAAATGAGCCAGCCGGGCTGGCGAATTTACGCGGGAGCCGCCGCTCCGATTGTGCGACTTTACGCCCGGCGACGAGCAACTGGCCAGGCTACGCCAGTGGCGCGTTGCTTTACTATAATTAATTATGATACTTTGGTGTCAGGTACGCGGCCTCCGTCGGGCCAACAATATCCTTAATCTAGACATAACGATGAATGCTGATGCATCTAGCAAAAAGTCAGCGCAATTTAAATACACGTGCACAAGATAGGAAATGAGACGCATCGCAACGTCGCTCGTCCGCGCCTAGCGCTGTCGGAGGGAGCGAGTCAGTCTGCGACGAAGGAGCATGCAACTGATTTTGAATTTCATGACGCTACCGAGAAAAAGGTATAACCTAGTTTCTCTACTATTACGAAGGCAACTAGATAAAATCCTACTCTTAAGGATAAAAATCTAATTACGATATAAATGTTAAAATTAACATTGCTTCATTTCCTTAAATACGCGAACGCTTTTTGAGGGTTACGGATTTATAATGGGACGTGGGGCATACGACCGAGAAGGTTTTTAGTGCCGTTAACTGATGCTACATCTCACTTCCCTTGATCCATATACAATAATATTATCACTACATAATGGATGCTCCACACGGATATTTGTCAACACTACCTAATATAAAGAACATAGTAATTGTGGCTTACCCGGTAACGAAGCAGTCGAGCAATATCTCGCTATGCGTTGCGGCGCTGTTGATTAGCAAAATATTGTTCGAGTGTACATAAGATGCGGAGGATTCGGTAATTTTAAATTTATTAAAAAATTTACCCTAGCTAAAAACTGCTACATTACGTTTTACTGTACAACAAAGAGCCTCTTTAGCATTCCAAAAATTATAGAGACATCTCAATTTTTTATTACCGATCGTAAGCCAAAAGGTACATGATTGTTCACTATCGTCATGAATTTTTTAAAGTTTGATAAATGTTACACCCACGATAACAATTAATTTAATATTAAAATTAACTAAACAACAACTGCATCTACTATCACACATTCGAAACTTTAAAACAATTTTACAAATTGTAATTATTGCTACGGCGACGGCGCGCGGCGCGATATGCTACGCGGCGGATGATCAGGCGGTCACAACGTGCTCTACACTCGCGCCATGGCAGTGTGCTCTAGAATGATCTATTCGCACGTACCCATTCAACACCAATCGGCATATCACTCATAACGTCCCTACTCTAGGTCTAACCAATAAGGCGGCATCTAAATGTCAATGTTATCGAAACTATGAGTAATTGTAAATCGCTTGACGTGACAAATCGAATGGCGGTAGTCCTTCCACGTCCACTACCTTACCTATGAGATTCCTACTCTTAAGCGTACTCGTTCAACAGCACCGCCACCTTTTCGTTTACTTCACGCGTGCTCAGCTGCATGCCTCCACTCGGATAGCCCAAACACATTCACAAGTTACAGCGAACTCTCATTCGTACGTTGTGACACCCATTTGTACCACCAAGTTTCCAAAATACTGATTGGATTTATATAAATATTAATACATATACGATATATTGAAACTATGTTAAATGTATCACAGGTATGGTCTGTTACATACCATTTTGAACAAGAATAATCGAAGCTTCCATCAACGTAACCAACATTTTACTTACAATACGTAATTACCTACTTTGAGATGAAATATACATACAGATAGGAGTAGTGAATTGCTATAGGTATTACCTACTTGTACGTCGGACAGAACAATAAAATTAAAGTATATATAACGCCTAGTAAAATTAGTCGCGTGAGCTGGTTATTTGTGGTCGCTACGACTTACGTTAGCGCAGCCTTACCTTAATGTGTTCACTTTTTTTAGGGTGTTTTATCCCGCTATTTAATGGTATTTGGTAATGTGAAAAAGCTACACCTTAATAAATAGACTGAATATTAATTTTAACTGTCCGACGCCAGGCATATTAAGTATGTAAATTGTTAATATTTAAAAATAAAATATTTTTTCGATTTCTTTTGCAATAGTTCTTGTACGTTTTTGTTCTAAAAATTCATGATGGGTAGATATAAAATTATAGTGTTGTGCGAGATTTTACGATTGCGAATCAAATGTTTTCCCTTCGTTTTGTTTTCGTATATCCTCTTACCTTACGAGAGGAATTTTTTTGAGTATACCTACGCAATCATAATGAGTTTCGCAGTCGTAAAAATCTCCTTTACAAAATAAAATTATGCTATTTGAGAAAAAGAACGCTATTGACATGTTTTTTTTTTAAATTCTATAAACGGTCTATGATTACAAGATTGTGACCAAATTTTCAACAAGATAACAGCTAAAATTTATCTCCGATTGAAACCGAATGTATATATCCAGATTATAATTAATAATAGAATATATTTTAATCTTATTGTTAAAATTTCCTACCGACAAAATTAATAAAAGTACACAATAATAAGTGATTCGGCTGAGTTCTTGATTGCCGGATAGAATGTAGGCGACAGGGACACTCGATATCTCTTCCTTAGCTTCGTGGACCTGTGGAAATTATTATTATTGAATAATAATAGATTAATCAAATTCCTACTTATAACACATAATATTAATAATCGTATTTGGAACAAAGATTTACCCAATAAAAAATTTAAAGCCGAGATGTATTTGTAGTTGCTACAAATTTAAAATAAAATTTAGTATATTGTATTATTAATATAATTTTTTTGTAAATTGACTGACACTTTTAATCTTTATTATTACTATAATTGACAATTATGTACACTATGCACTTACTATTTGCCTAAGTCAAAAATATTCTATGGCCTACTTAAATAAATACTAATATTATGTTATTTTATTTGCTAAATATAATATAATAGGTATTATCAGTTGCAGTCAACTATCATCATAAGATTATATTTTACACGTGTTTAACTTTACATAAAGTAAAACGCCATTGCGAAAGACGTAGCCAGAGTTTAGTTCAATTTTATAAATTGAGGGACTCTTCTGCCGAAATGGATTACAGAGTGAAAATGTCGCGGCTACAATTTTGTCTTTTAAGGGCTTTCTTACGTTGACACCAGGGGGCCTACTCAAGATGCCATCGCTAATTATCGCTTACAAAGTTCGATAACAAAATGTATGGGATTTGACATAAGCTACGCTAAATGATCGCGATTTGGTATGTCATTTAGCGTACCTTATGTCAAATCCCATACATTTTGTTATCGAACTTTGTAAGCGATAATTAGCGATGGCATCTTGAGTAGGCCCCCTGTGGTCTTAATAACACTGTGTTGCCATTCTTATCAATTCTTTATATTAGTATACGAGAGAGAAAATATCAAAAGTATTCTGCATCGCTGGTGTGAACGAGCATGGAATTTACCTAATTGTAAATAATATCAAAATTAGAAGTCATTTTACATTAACAATTTAAGCACTGTTGTAAAATTAAGAGTACTGTTGTGTATTGCTGTGTTGTTTTTACAGTAAATGACAGTAATAGGACAAAAAAAAAGCAAGAAAGATAGTGTGCTTGCTGTGCTTGTTCGATATGATTGTGCATTTGTATGTGACATATTCAGATATAAATATAAATACATACAAGTAATTGCAATATTAATGATATTATAAGAATTACAATTATCTAAAAATATAATATTTTATTCAAAAAACATGCTACTTTTCTATATACTTTAATGGAATTATTTTCTGATGGACTCTATGACAGCAAGACATGTCTGCAGGCACACGTCTTAGACGTCACAATGTAAAACTTTAGCAAATTGTAACTAAATGTTCTGTAGGTGTTAGCTTTTCTAATTTGACTAAATACTTCAAGAAAACCTATTTTACTGGTGGTAATAATTATGGAGCAGTGTAGTGCAAAGTTACCAAGTGTTGTGCTGTACATACTAAAATAAAATGGAAAGCAAGAAAAAGTGAAAAAGTTAGGTTAGATAACTGATAATGTAGAGAAAGATGTTGGTGATGTTTGAAGCTTTTAAGACCATCGCACATTTCGACGCAATGGCGCACACGGGCGACAATTGTAGATGGATATAAAATGTGTTTTTTTTTGTTTTCCTTATCACGTTGTACGAGAGAGAAAATGTCGCGGCGACAACATTGCTCCCGTGTGCGCATGTTACGTCTATTTTTTTTTATTGAATAATTGTAATGTGCAAAAACCTTTCTGCAGATGTATTCTGTTCGCGCATTCTTCTTTTTTAGTGAAAAGGCCGACTCTTATTAAATGATATGTATCCTTTTGGTGTATTCAAAGACACAATTTTTACTAATTTTTGACACTTATGTTAAGATTTTGGACCAAAAATAAATTATTTTAATAAAAATAATAATACACTGTAAATATTATGAATAACATCGTTTTCTATATATTATGCGAAAAGCATTATGCGACATTATTACAAAAAATCAAAAATACTCAATCGATCTAAGTTACGATTTTTTTAAATAAATTAATTTATTTCTCAAATGTATAGGTACAGAAAACTACGCTTGGGCTTCAGTCATTGTTAAAATCGATAGGCAATCACCGTATTATTTGTAATAATGTAAGTTTACTGCTTAATGCGATATTATAAGCTAAATGTCTCTGGTCTAATGTTGTTCTATAAGGCGCTCATGGTCTCAATAACTACTCGAATGAGTCGATATAAACTAACTATGGGATGCGTCTAGTAGCCCATAAATCGGCCCAAACCTGCCCCCTTGACCGTTTAGAAGAACGTGGTATACACGTAGGCGGCCGCGAACAACCCGAGCGCCAGGAGACACAGCATAATCATAATCTTCTTCTGCAGAAGGGACAAACACAACACGCATTAGTAACTAGAATTAATCGGCGCGCCGGCTCATCTGTTTCTCGAACGTGGGTCTATGGAACGTTGCAACGCCATCTATGGAACGTTACAACGCCATCTATGGATCGTTGCAACGCTATGGAACGTTCAAGAAATCGACGTTGCCAGCTCGCCGCGTGGCGATGTTTACCTTTGAGCATTTGGCGACGGGGCCCGGCTTACACGAAGTAGCTCATGACGTACCCGACGACCACCATGCCGAGTATTAGCAGGCACACTAGGATCATTATCTTCTTCTGTCGGCCGAGCATGCAACAGTACGCTTTAAACTTGTCCACGGTTACCGCAATTTTGCTCACACAATTTCAAAAGGAACATTGGGCTTCGATGTGCGTTATTTGCCTTTAAGGTAGTATAGGAAAGTAAAATAAAAAAACAAAAATGGAAATAAAATAAATAAATGTAATTCTCTCTCAACATATTTACAACGAGTACAAGTTAATAACATAAAAATGAAATCGTTAACTTTTCATAGAGAAACAAAACGTATTATTTAATTATAAAATAATTATGAAAGTGGCATTTCATTGTTCGCAGTCTTTGAAATAGTTACGAAGAGATAATGCAATATACGAGCGAGACAAAAAAGGGCTACTAAAGTAAAAAAGAAAGAGACAAAGTATGATTTCTCTTTTAAGTTTGTGTAACGTATTATTGATAATATTTGCCATACAATTCTCTGTATTTGTAATATCTCTACGATTTCTGCCCGGGGCCTATGGCACCCGAATTATTACTGACAACACTACTTCTGAAAATTACATAATATTTTAATCACAGCTTAAACTTAAAAGTTAAATATTTTAGTATATAATGTGCGCATGTTACGATATATTATAACATTTACAAAGTTTAAATTCAAAAGTAGAAAATGCATAAATATTTCTATGCATATTTAAACATTATTTAGAAAATGCTAATTTAAATGCATTTTATGTACAGATACGCTTAACATTATTTAATAATTTAAAATTAAATACTGAATTCGTAAATTAACAAAATATCTATTATGTATAAGTGAAAAAGTAACAACTGACAA
The DNA here is from genome assembly GCA_905187575.2 of Celastrina argiolus. Lineage (NCBI taxonomy): Eukaryota > Metazoa > Arthropoda > Insecta > Lepidoptera > Lycaenidae > Celastrina > Celastrina argiolus. Next base: position 6,108,579 of record LR994587.1, on the reverse strand, counting down.
AATAAATTGACCCAAATTCTAAGTACAAAAGTTGTTTAAATCTCTTCGGAGATTGTATAACACAGTAATATAGCTTCTACAACTTAATAGTCAAGTATTGTAATAACTATTTTATAGTTTCTACAATTTCAACATGTAAAAAACTCAACTGTCCATCAAATGAAACTATATGAAAACTCAAAATTATTTATACCCAAGACATATCATTTAAAGATACAAAATGTGATGCATTTAAAAATAAAATACTGATACCTACAACAAAACCAACCAAGGTAATTGTTTATACAAAGTTTAACGATTATTATATTCTTTCGGTTATGTATTTAGTATAGCCAATATTATATATTTTTGTGATATATAATTAGGACATATTTAGGGACCTGTTTGACTTCTTTCTGATAAATGTCGGATAGCTTATGATTGATCTATTTTCATGATAGATTTTCAAAATAGAATTTTATTCACTACACAAAAACATATGCCTTGGTTTGGTCAATTTTGATTCGCTATTCTGAAAATGACGCGACATAACGTGCGATTATGCTATTCAACACTTATCAGAAAGTAAGTTTAATCGACCTACAGTACTTCTTACAAGATTCAAGTTAAGAGTTATTATATACACGAAATAAATCAAAAATCCTTTCAGAAAAATACTTACAACATTTTTTTTCAGTATATTAACATAATTCATCTCAACACCATTATTATATACATGTTATTTTTATATGCTCAAGCACAATCATTTATTGCACTGTACATGACAATATTGTCTTTGAAAGTTAACTAGTAACATATAATACCTTTATTAATAAAATATTTCCACATAGGACAACTTATACAATATTGTTCTCTGTCTCGTGCGTTAAAAAGTAACTTGAGAGATAAGGACAGCAATCTTTTTGTAACGTTTATCCGTAAATATGGTATGTAGATATTTGTATTAATAAGATGATAACTTTAAACAATGAGGTACAAAGCAGTAGCAGTTTAAGTCATAAATAGAAACAAATTACTTTGCGTAGACAACATTTCGTTATTATAGGTTATAGTTATAATAATCTTATAACAAATTGTTGAAGCTAATTTGAATAGCAACTCTAAAATTCTTCATCGTTTTTCTGAACTATGCCGTTTAATGTATATGTTGCAGTCAAAATTGTTAATAGCCAAAAGTTCTTTTGACTGGAACATACATTATTTTATTTATTATCTTATTTTGTTATATAAGTTTGTTTTGTGTACAGCACAAAAATAAGCGTATTTCCACTGTATTTTATTCTCACTTGAACAATAATTACTAATAGTAGAACATTTACAACTTTTTTCATTCGGGTCACACCATGCAGAAACGCCGTCAAAAATCGCAAATTTGGACGTAACAGAAAATATTCTGGTCAATATGACAATCATATTAGAGTGGAATACGCATTATCCGAATTTATTTTAAACGGGGTCGATTCGGATAATATTCGGATATTACCAGTCCGAATATTATCTAAAAACGAACTGTCACATAGGGACCATTCTTAGGCCCGTATAAATAAAACAATCTCAAACCAACCTCACCTTGAGAACCTATTTGACAGATAAAACAAGGTTTCGTTTCACTTACAACTTTATTAATGTTACCTACCTAGTACTTTAATTTATTTTCTTTTTATACCGTTATATTCATATTATAGATTACAGGAAACAATAAAATAAGTATAATGCATATTTTTATAATCTTTATTTTTACGTTTTAAGAAAGAAAAAAAATTAAGTATATAACATAAGTAAAATTATTCATTTTTAAAAGTGAAACGAAACGTTTTTTTATCTTTCAAATAGGTTCTCAAGGTGAGGTTGGGTTTGAGATTGTTTTATTTATACGTGCCTTAAATTACGTCACACGAATTTCATGATTTTTCAATGATTACTCCAATAATCTTCGGCGTTTCCGCTTAGTGGAGCCTACTTATTATACAACACGTTCTTCAAGCAACGGCGACAAGTTGAGTAAAACACTCAAGAAACGACTAGCATTTGTTGTTGGGAATCTATGTTTTTTTGGAACACTAACAAGTTGTGCACCGCTGTTTAAAGGCTCGTGTACACAGTCCACAAGTCCATAACCATACTCAAGTTGTAATAATTAATCATCATTAGGCTGGGAATGTACAGTCCGAAATCACCCCATCCGGAGTGCTGAAAATACAACTCTGAGCCTATACAATACAGTTGAAAATCAAACACACTAGTGTCAAATTGTCAAATTTGACATTGACGTTTAAATCGACTCTCGTAGTTAGATTTTCTGCTCTATTGTATTGGCGCAGAGTTCTTTTTTCAATGCTTTGAATACCTAGTCCTTCGAATTGTAGATTGTTCAAGCCAGTTCAAGCAAGGGATTGTTACTGAAGAAGTTGGTTATGCACCTCTATACTGACTATACAGTCCCGGGGCATACAGCTAATTAGAAATTATACATCGTTCAGATCAAAAAAAAAATCGGGCAAGTAAATGTGCCCTTGTATTTTTCATAGCGCTGTTACATTTAAATTGGTAGCATTATACCGAGCTTTGTTTACATTTGGATTACAATGAGTAAGAATATACAATATCATCTTCACTAGGTCCGTCCTGTGACTCCGTCGGCGTCCTCTAGCGTTGTCTAACTCAACACGACCGCTAGCACTATTATTAATATAACCAGCGTAATCGACAGGCATATTATGAGGAAGATTTTTTTCTGCAATAACAAAAACAAACGAAACGAAAATAAAATATACTGAAATTATACCGTGGTCTCATGCATGCAGTGTACTAGCTCTGTTCGACTACCCGCAAGATCATCCGTCTTGTCTATGGTAAATCATGTGTCAATATCAAGAGAATAAGAAGTAAATTGATTATATTACGTAGTCAAAAATTTAATTATTAGGCCAGAGCTTTTTCATAAATATTTCTTTGAAAGTTAGTTTATATAAATCATGATTGAAACAATTTAAAATATGAATTCAATTCAATATAATTGAGAGTTTGATATTCGCCAATATTTCATGAGAGAATGCAAAAACTGTATTTAACTACCAAATAAAACTTTTTAAAATATTTTACACATATTATGCTTAATATAAACCGGAGAATAAAATATAAGTTTTCCCACGACAAACATAATGAGTTGAATTATTATTAATGGCAACATAAATTTTAATGTTTATATCTGTTAAAATACTTATGTCTGTTTATAATAATTTCATCTCATTATTTTTAATGCCTTAATCCAACTGTGCTCGCTACTTTTAATATTTTTTTTAACATAAATGAAAATTTAATGTGACCATGCTTGTTAAATTAATTTAAAAATACCCCCATGTTGCCGTCTTTGTCTGACGTTAGTAAAAACAAGGACAACAACGTTGACTGTTTTATCCAATGTGTGAATATTTTAATTAGTAAGAATTCGACTTTGGTTAGTGACTGTATTATGCATGTTTAAACTAAACTACTACACAACTACCAACTTCTAAATGGAGAATGTTCACTAGTTTTGTTTTTTTACGTTTCATATAGTCCATATGAAAATTATTTCGATATGTCGCTTAGTTCCCGAGATATTGAACTTTAAATGCGAGTGACGGTCGGCCGGCGCTCGGTGCGGTGACGTCACGGGTCATACGCTCACTCAGTACGTTATTATATAGATATATATTTAAATAGATAAAATGCTTTGGGAAGAAGGGGTTGCACCGCGGCTGTGAGGTTATATTGAGTACCTTGTTACTTTGTAAACAAACATAATATGAGTTATCATATTGTATACTATTTTCGAAATAGTTGTTATATGTGGCAAAAATTATGCTTACTTACTAACAAAATCACTATTTTTTGCACAATAGAGGGCAACCGTTAGTCCATCTATTTTGGGTAAATTATCCGATTGTCCTTTTTCATATCATTCGTCCATGTTGAAATAAAATAACAAATGAAATAAAGCAACAATTTACTGAGAAGCGTTGTTATGTCTCCGGACGTATATATACGGCGCGCGCGGGCGGCAGGAGCTGTACGACCTGTGACGTCGCACTAACACTGCGCCAACGCGCGACGATTTTTAACCGACTTCCAAAAAAAGGAGGAGGTTCTCAATTCGTCTGTGTTTTTTTTATGTTTGTTACCTCAGAACTTTCGCCTGGGTGAACCGATTTGGATGATTTTTTTTTATTTGAAAGCTGGTGCTTCCCGTTTGGTCCCATTGTCACCAAAGTGGTGACCTGATGATGGGATCCGTGAGGAATCGAGGGAACTCCTCAAAATTTATATGGAAATATATATCGATTTTGATTTTTTCCGAAGTAGCTCAAGCATATGTTACCAAATAGTAAGGTTTTTCACCATATCCTGGACCTAAAGTACTGAACAGAACTTCTGAGTACTTAAAGATACATGTTTGAAGATTTCAGCTTTCTTTAAAGAAATGCAAGCATACGCCACGACGTCAATTACAGTCGAACTTGGTCTCATAGTTATCAAAGTGGATGCCTGATGATGGTGTCGTGAGGAATCGAGGGAACTCCTCGAAATTTATAGGAACACTCATAGTAATTTTGTATTTGTTTCGAGTAACATAAGCATATCCCACTAAAAACAAACATAATTTTGAATCAACTATCAAGGTATACCACATAGATCAGAAACAGGCATACAGGACTGCTTAGTCTTTAAAGATATACGTTTGGAAATTACGACATCGCTTAAAGTACTGCAAGCATATGCCACTATATCAATTACAGTACTCAATACCACCTCTGTCTTCACCAGATATTAGGTATCCATATATACCATCATAACAATATGACGAAATAGGTAAATATTAAAAAGGGAAAAAATTGTTTTAAGCTAAATAAAAAAATGTAAATCGACTAAAAATAATAAAAGTGTTATATAGAAATCATATTCAGTTTGGCTGGTACCGCCTTGATATTATTAAAATTTGTATATCATCTTATATAGTCAATCAACTTGCGCTGAATATATTTAAATTTGTATATCATTTTATAGTCTTTAAAAAAAAAATTTGCGCTACTCTGGCGGTAAGTATCCCTACTCAGTCTGCCCATAACTAAAAATCTTAAAATAAAATAATTTTAAACAAAAAAAAACCGACTTCAAATTTATTTACTTAAGTGAAAATAAGTATTACTTAGTGCGAAGTAAATTATTTTTTTGCTTTTTAGTTTACCTTTTGAAGTCGGTTTTTTTTGTTTAAAATTATTTTATAAATTATCGAGATTTTTAAATGTCTATAAAATCTAAACTAATTGATATTTTGGCATGAAACAAAAAATGTGTACATATTTATATTCATATAGGCTTTACCTGACAAAGTTACAATCAATTTCGTATACCCAGTAACATTCTCCATTACCAAGCCAACTTAAAACATAGCGAAGCCAAAATAATATTATGCGATAGAATCTCTCTTATTGCTTTATACCGACAAAAAGATAAAGGAGATTCAATGATGACATTAAACGATCATAGACACATCACATAAACATAGTCATGCAACAACCGAAAATGTTACAAGCGGAATGAAACGAATTAAAAAAAAACAAAGCATAGACAGTAGAATCCGATATGTCCTCTGTTAGTCCCTGCGCCATAGAGTAGACAGATCCTCCAAGTTTGAAAACCAGCTTTGAGATTATTCCTTTTACCTTCCGTGCTTTGACTGCCCACTTGTACGCTTGGACCAGCTCGCCGCCGCCTGTCTCTACGTAGTCTGTGGCTTCTGTCACGTGGTGCTCGATGCGATCTATCAGTTCGCCCTGCTCGCGCTAAGGTCAGTGGCGCTGGGAGGAAACGGGACAGACTATCCAAACGGCCGATTGGTTCATACGTGTACCCGGTCAGTACGTTACAGCGTCAGTGCTCATCGGAAACGTTAGTGTTAACGGAAAACACACACACAGACGGACAAGTGATAGCAGAAGTCTTAACATAGTGTTAATATTTTTATTTATATACATTTGTTAGTTCATATTTAACAGCGATGTTACATAATAACATTATAAAAGCCACGAGAGATATGAGTTAATAAGTTATTATATAACAAATGAAATACCAAAGGCAAATTACGCACACATGAATGTCAGTGACACATTACATACACATTATTAAACGAGATCAAATTAAGCCCACATCCATTGTTAGATCGTATGTTACAAACGATTAGAATCACAACAAGTAAAGCCAATTGTGGATGCAAAGAACACAAAGTTGGTGTGAACCAATCCCCGGTACAAATAATAAGGGTCGTGAGAGCCGTTCACAATGAAAACAAAACGGGGAGCGAGGAGAAGGGAGCGGGTAGAGGTGGGAGTGGGACGGGGAGAAACAAAATAAAAACGCATTAGCAACATAAATACCGACATCGGTGTAGGGAACTTACCCGTCGAGCTTTGCTCTGATATTTTAGGGCCTTCTTTGTATCTTGTGTGGCAGTTTGCACATAGTCAACGGCATGCTCTACATGATACTCAATGCGGTCGATCATTTCACCCTGCGTAGCCACATAACTATTTATCAACTCATTAGTCACTATACTACACTTATCATATAATTTATACTACGGTTTTGGGTCTGGCAATAGTTTGCCTTAGATGAGAGTCTTTGACTGGGTAAAACCACTTTAATAGCATTTTATAGGTCTGAAAATCAAGGCAGACTGCCAATCTCAGGTTAATATTCATTATGCCCAATTGGGTCTTAGGCTAATTTAGTAAATTCCTGATGCATGTAATAAATAGCCGTTTGCGTTTATCGTAGACAAAAGGCATGATGACTGTAAGTTTTTCAATTAAATCGGATTAATATAAGTGTGTATGAATTTTCATTTATAATGCGTGATTAATAATTTATGCAACGAAACAAAACTACAAAATTGAAATACAGAATGTTAAGTTACGCATTCTGACCGGTTGACGTCACTTATGCAAATGCCATTGTCACCAAATGCCACATTCATCTTCATAACATACATGACGTCATTTGTAGACGTGTAGCACCGTTTTTGCAGTAATTTCGAAAACGTAATGATAATAGTTGTTTGATAATAAAAACAGCAAGTTACTAAGTTTGTTGAAGAAAATTCAAAGTCATCATGCCTATTGACTCCACACAGCCATTTTTACGGCTGGAAAAATTCCACATCATCAAAAAAAACCTGTAAAAAGACGTGAGATAAAATAGCATAGATGTTTGACCTGACTCTCGACGAGCATCGCCATGTCCATGAACATGTCGTGCAGCTCGCGGATGGAGGTCTCCAGCTTGATGATGTCGGCGTGCCGCGCCTCGATGTCGGCGAGCGTCTGCTTCGCCTGCTGCGTCTCCATTATAATCTGGAATGTTCGTAAGGGCATTGTTATTAAAACCCCATTACAATCTGGAATATTCGTAAGGGCAGTTTTATCCATCGTTATGGTAAAAATAAAATTTTGTTTATTGTTTCATACAGAATAATGAAATAGGTACAGTAAGGTTGTTATTAACAACATTTAACGTGTGAACTGGTTCCACCCGCGGATTCGAGGAAATATCATCATATTATTTGATAGATACATAATCATCTATGTATGTGATATTATTATATTATTTGTATGTATCTATCTATGTATTGTCCGTGTAGTAACTTATAAAACTTGCGTATTTATTATTACACCCTCATTAAGATCTGGAAAGTTTGTAAGAACGCGTGGCGGTGTTACTATCGGTGTGATAAAATTGTATTTCTATTATTACGTTGCTTTATAATCTGGAATGTTTGAAACGGTATTGTTATTGTCGGTGTAATAACTTATTATCTTGTGTATTTGTTATTACACCGTCATTGAGATCTGGAAAGTTGGTAATGACGCGTGGCGGTGTTACTATCTGTGTGATAAACTTGTGTTTTTATTATTACATTGCTATAGAATCTGGAATGTTTGTAACGATAGTGTTATTCTCCGTGTAATAATTTACAATCTTGAGTATTTGTTATTATACCCTCATCAAGATCTGGAAAGTTGGTAAAGACTAAACACGCGTGGCGGTGTTATTATCTGTGTGATAAACTTGTGGTTTTGTTATTATCATAATCATAATAGGGATGCTATTATGATCTGGAATGTTAGCAACGGCAGCGTTAGTACAATCCCATTATGACCAGGAATGTTTGTAACAGCAGTGTTATTAAAACCCCACTATAATCTGGAATGTTCGTAACGGCAGTGTTACTAAAACCCCCATTACAATTTGGAACGTTCGTTAGGACAGTTTTATCCATGTTTGCTACATTACTTGTATTGATTTGCTACTGTTGTTGTTGATTTACTACTTGTTATCGTTATTACATAGCCACTATAATCTGGAATATTCATAACAACTGTGTTAGTAAAATTGTGTATTTGTTTACATCCCCATGGTAATATGGAATGTTCGTAATGGCAGTTATATTACCATTTATATGTATTTTTATTATTAAATATCCATTATAATCTGCATATTCGTTGCGGATATCTTCAGATTGTATGCAAGTTGCAACCTTTAAATTACTACTAAGGATTAATTGTAGAGTAGATGACATCAGCTGTTATTACTCTGATTCAAACCAGCGAGTCACCCGATAACGATGATTTCATAATGAACTGCTAGCACCTGCGATTGTAGTTTAATGACCTAAATAGTTCTTTAGGAAGGGTTTCTAAGCAACCAAAAACCAGCGATAGGTATGTGGATACTTTCAGCTTTTCACTTAGAAAATTAAATTATAGATAAAGCGTAGATTTTTCCTCAAAATGATTTATCTAAACCTTCGTGATACTCATAAATCATTATTTAGACCCATTGGTCTCCCACGCCGATTTTGGTAACGGAGTCCGGTGTCATTGAAACTGGACACACTGCCCAAGTATGTGCTATGCACAAGAACACTTTCTAAAAAATAAATAAAAATAATTATTGTTTATTTCATAAATTAATTACAGCATTGTTAATTATTACTAGGGGACTCCACACTAGGTCGGGCCTGTCTCGTGGAGTCCATGAGTGGCCTTAATTACTAATAATATACGCTTAGTTATCAAAAAACTTCTACTTCTTTACTTTCGTAACCCACTATAACAAATGAGCGACAGGGCTGGCAAAATATCAGAATGAACTTTTTACATGTCCTTCCGGCGCATGGATTGCGTGTCAGACAATCAAGGTGTGATCAGCTTGCATTCTCCAAACTAAACTTGAAAACAACAATTTTTAATGCGGGAATCGAATCCACGACCACCAGTGTAGAAAGCCAAGCTCGAATCGAAATCCATCGTATTATATAACTGTTGTAAAACCCAAATAGTGTGGCAAACTGTGTACAAGGTAGGTAGTGTGTTATTATTATGAACATGAATTTCCACCCGGAACATAAACTTACGCTTATGAGGAAACACACCGCCCTTTTGCTCCATACGGAAACAGGGGAGAGTAACAAATTTTTTCCTGAATATCTATGTATATTATTACTATTTTTCCTTTTTTCATAAACAAATTATTAAAGAAGATATAAACGTTCACAAAAAAATATGGCTCGATTTTCGGCTGTGTTCCGAAAAGATTCAGAAAACAAATTTTAGCACCTTTTATAATAAAATCAAAACATAGGAATATAGCCCAATTTTTTTTTATTTGTAACGAAATAAGGACTTAAATCGGTTAAGTTTTGGAGGAGGAAATAGGGATCTCCTAAACGTCGATTGCTTGTACTTTTAATTGCTTGGTGAAACACGCTCTAAGGCCCGTATAATAAAACATTCTAAAACCAAACCTCACTTGAGAACCTATTTGACAGATAAAACAACGTTTCGTTTCACTTTTAAAAGGGAACAACTTTATTAATGTTACATAGTGCATACTTTAATTTGTTTTCTTTTTATACCGTAATATTCATAATATAGATTACAGAAAATCTTTATTTTTACGTTTTAAGTAAGAAACAATTAAAGTACCTATGTAACATATGTAAATTTCTTTATTTTTAAAAGTGAAACGTTTTTTTTTATCTGTCAAATAGGTTCTCAAGTGAGGTTGGGTTTGAGATTGTTTTAAATACGGGCCCAAGAGCCAGGCTCGAATTGACCACGAAGGAATACTTACTCCTTGAGTAAATACAGCCGGGTTGTCCTGCTCCAGCATCGCCTCCAGCTCGTCGTCGGTGGTCGCCCGTCCCGTGATCTCCAGCTGCCGGAGTATTCTGTTTTTGCACCTATCCCGGTAGTCCGTCTGGGTGCGGTTGTACTCCGTCATCACCTCCACGAACTTGCGCGAGAGGGTCGAGTGCTGCGTCTTTCTTATCCTCAGGTCCGCCGATGATTTGTTAGAGTGCTCCTCCTGCTCGATGTTCTGTTCTATGTCTGTAATTTTTTCCAAATACACGTTAGCAATAATTTTAACCTTTTGTTCCGATTTCACCAACGCATGTTAGTGTTAACGGCTTGTAAAATACCATGCCTTATCATTCATTGACGGGAAATACGAGAGGGATAACGTGATGTTTAATGAAAGATTTAACAAACAGTGTTTGGTGAAACTGGGTGTGCGACTGTGAAAATAGAACCTATGGAATGATATGCAGTAACGCATACGTGCAAGCCATGTTATTGAATATAGACGTCTGTGCGCCGCAGCGCGCAGACTCGACTGCACAAAGTGTGCCGTCTGCGCTGCCCCTTAAAATATTTATTTAAATATTTTAAACTAATATGCTCTTGTAACTTTAAATGAAATAACATTTACACTATATTCTGAAGCTTTACTTTTTAAAAGGCTTTTAAAGGTGCATAAAGATCTGTGTTCACCTTCATATGAAGTTCTATGCAACCTCGCATACCTACCAGCGCATCTGCGTGCCACACCACCGTAACAAAAGTGCGTGCAGTGCGTGCGGTGCGGTGCAGATTTGCGTTCACCTTTATATGAAGGTAAAAATGCAACATAGCACACCTAACCACGCAACCGACGCACCACCGTAAAGCGCGTGGACTGCGTTCACAGGTAGAACTGCGTTCACTTTTCAACCTCAAACAATATGTAAAAAAGAAAACAGTTGCAACTTACGTTTTAATTTTCCTCTTACTTTGTTGGCAGTTTTCTTGATATCGGCCATGAGATCTTCTAATTCGTGCTTTGTTTCTGAAAACAGTAATAAGTTGTTTTGAGATAATGGGTCGCATTGCGCAGTTTGAATTTGTTACAAATTACGTCGCGCCGGGCATAAATTACAAGTGGCAGAACTTTGCACGATGAATAACTTAAGGTTTTTGTCCGCCCTTTGACTAACTTTTACAAGATAGAATAACTTTTGGCCGGCAAACTCATAAAGTCTATAAAACTATAAGCTAAGATTATATAAATAGGTTCGCAGCAGGCGTTTGGTATTATTGAATAAATACTAAATAGTCTCTACTATAAATAAATACTAAACTATCAGTTTATTTCTCTGCCCGCTTAAATAAAGTAGCCCGATACTTCACACGAAAAAAGCCTATGATATGCTCTTGATCTATTGATCCTATTTATAAGATCCAATCCAATCCAATCCGTCTATCATCCCATCCTCGCAAATATTCACATTCATAAGTAAGACTAGTTGATCCGTATACACTTCGTTAAGCATAAAACAGTGAACCGTTTAAACCTTCCTCAAATAATTTAAGACTAACAAAGACCGAATCAGTTCAGCCGTTCTCGAGTTTTCGCGAGACTAACGAACAGTAATTCATTTTTATATATAAGAGAAGAAGATACGTACGGGTTCCGTATGTGCGATTAATACGGAATCGCTTGTTACGGTATGTACATTGTACAACATAGTATTCCAATATTTACTGCTATGTACTTTTATTCATTAACCAGCAAACCAACGTGTACATAATGAACATAAAAGAATTTCCGCTGAAGAAACGCCTCACTTCTTGCAAAACAGAAAACCGCAAAGCATTAAAAATGTCTAAAGTATTTCCTTTCTTGAGAGCCAACATTACGAAACAGTTCAGCAGTTTGAAGCTAAGAATTGTTTTTCGCTTAAACCCAGACTTGATATTATCTCCATAAAGATATTTTTATGATTGTTTTAAATCTATTATAATGTTATTTCTTTTTAACTCTACATGTTCAATAGTTCATAGAAACACTAGCTGTACCGGCAAACTTGGTAACGCTTTAGAATTAAGTTGAGCACTTACACCAACGCCACCTACTGGGTCCAATTGTGAATCTAAATCATTATCGAATCCACTTGAGCACACACAATCAATCATTCAAATCGGTTCAGCCGTTTAGGGGGAGCTTACTGTCAACATACGTTATGAAGAATTATAGGTATATATAAAGAAGATAATATAGAAACAATAGGTACATAGTGAATAATATATTTTTAAAATGACTATCGGCCTGATGCTCAAAAACTAACGGTAATTCATTTTTTAACGTGATTTTAGATTTTTATGTTCCCAGTCTAACTGTAACGTTATATTTATTAATTCAATGTATTTAGCAACATTATAAAATATTAATACAGTTTACTCCTCCATGTAAACTTTAACCGTGCCAAATATACTTATCCATTTGCATATTTTTTGTAAATCGGAGTACATCATTTTTGCTTCACCTTTATGTTAAATTTTTTTACCACGAAAATTGATAAAAAAAAGTTCCACAGAACCCAGAACTAAAGTGTAATTAACGTAATTTACTAGAAAAACTTAGGTCCACTGTGGACTCAAGCCTCTGTATAGTCTCCACAGCGAAGACAAATAGCTCTCTTAGCCGTGTTTCCTCCCTTTGTTTACGCTGTTCGGGAGCTGAATTACATCGATACAATCCATCGGGCAATACTGTAACTGTGTTGCAAAGAAAAGAGCTGTCTAATGTCTATTGATTCATGTTAAGCATTGTATATCGAGTTTCAATCCTAATCGTTATTTAAAACAATGACTAAAGAAAATTTGTGCTTATGATTTACAACTAGGGTTGCCATCCGTCCGATTTTTTCACGGATTTGTCCTACTTTTGAGGGCGTCCGGGGAGCGTCCGAACTTGCGGAATCTGGTGAGTTGTATATTTGTTGGTTTTGGGCTCCAGAGTCCGGGTTTTGACGCGGCTGATACCCGAATTTAAATATTTTTGGCATTGAGATCTTTTGGAATTTGGTGAGTCGTATATTTGTTGGTTTTGGGCTCCAGAGTCTGGGTTTTGACGCGGCTGATATCGGAATTTAATATTTTTAGCATTGGATCTTTTGGAATTTGGTGAGTCGTATATTTGTTGGTTTTGGGCTCCAGAGTCCGGATTTTGAGTTTTTGACGCGGCTGATACCCGAATTTAAATATTTTTGGCATTGAGATCTTTTGGAATTTGGTGAGTCGTATATTTGTTGGTTTTGGGCTCCAGGCTCCGGGTTTTGATGCAGACATTTTAATTTTGAAGATGGCAACCCTATTTACAACCTATGTCATACTTTCAGTAGGACATCGAGCAGATTTTTTATATTATTTCTGACCGACTTATTGTATGTGCGTTGCAATATTTCAAACAGTATGTTCTATTTTTGACCTACAAAAAATTGGTCACACATCGCTCGTGGCGCGCCCCCTACGCTTACGTGAAGACGATTAGGCAAAAAAGACGTTATCAGCTGGGCGCTGAGGTGATTGACCTGAAAATGTCATGAGTTTGTTTGTAATACAAAACTCGTATGGTTCTCATGATTGGTTACGATGGTACATATGTTTTTAATCTGTTATCTTACGCCATTAGTCATGATGATAGTTTTTAGCATTTTTTAGAATTGTTTTGACACACTTTTCTGATCTGATCTACTATTTGATATAGAAAAAATTAAAGACATGAATGGAAAAAGATAATATGTAGCAAAACTATGATTTTGAGAAAATTTTGTTCAAACCGTCACTTAAAAATATTAGAATACCTCGTAGAGTATTAAATTACTTTAATCTAAACGTATATCCTAAAATATTCAAGTGACTGTTTAAACTCAATTATCTGGGTAAAAATTTTTCAGACATATCACCTTCATCGATTCATGTCTTCAATTAATTATAAAAGAAATTACTTAGTATTCAGAACTTCGGTCAGACGCAATCATTTTATATGATTACAGATCTCAAACTGAAATATGGACGTAAAAAGTCCTAAACTGTAGAGGTCACGTTTTATAAATAGTTCACGCTTTCCGAAAGCGTCAACTATTTATAGATTCTCTCAAATACAAACGTGAATGCTCGCAAAGTAAACATTTTCGCTACAGAAAGAATTCGCAATACCAATCTCGATAAACATCAACACGGAACAGCGGAGTTCGCAAGTATCTCTCAACAATACAATACAACATAGTCTGAGATCCTACGCCCCCGCCAGACTACGCTTATAAACTTACTTATACATAAAATGTAGGTATTATCACAAAGTAGATATATAACAGAGACACGACCTAGTGCTACTGGCAATGCGACTGGCAAAGGGTGAAGTACAGGCACATTTCGGAAACCGCCATCTAATCTAGCGCCACTATTGGAAAATACTAATTACTAATTTCGTTTCGTATTTTCTTCTTAACTAAGTAGTTGAATTTAGCTTAATATGTGCTTAAAAAATAAGCTTATTTTAATGCCAATATTTGTACTTAAGGCGAGGAATAACCGCAACTAGCACCACTCTTATTAAAATAAATTTTACAATGACACAAAGATCTTATTAAAAAAAGTAAAAATAAAAAAAGTTTAAAAAGTAAAAAGTTTAAAGTATTGAATTTATATTAGAATAACGACAATTAAATAATTAGGTATATTAAATAGTAAATTTTCTCACGACACCTAGCCGGTATACATTAATTGTACGCAAAAATACTATAACATAATGTACATTTTATCAGTAAGTTACACGGCATTGTTACGATCCAAACTTGTAATCACTGAGATCATAAAGACAGTTAGTTGGATCCAGAATGTCCCACGGAGCGATACAATTAGTAGTTAGGGGGACAGTATTAGTACTGAGATGATGGAATTTACTTGGTTGGCAATAAAAACGTGGTCACCAGCATTAGGCTGCTTTTCCACGTAATACGCGAGGATATGGAATATGCATTGGGACTTGCGAGGAATTTGTTGTTCTAGAACCAATAGAACCGCTTTGCTGAAGTAGGTAATTTAAGCTTTTCTTTTCGTTCTTGACAAAAATCATAACGCATCCTATCTTATTAATAGAAGGACAAAACTGTTTTACTAGATTTATTGGCTTATAGTAAACTGTGTATCTACAGTTTACTGTTAAGGTCATTTCTTAAGAAAAAATCCTAAGCAATTAGGTGTTATTTACAAATTTCTCCAAAATAGCTTTTTATAAAATATCTAATTTACTAAACATAAAAACGTATTAGGATTTAGGATATGGTCAGCGAGGGTCTAAGCAGACCTCTGCAAACACCTTGTCTTCATTAGATGTTATCGCTATGAATTCTTATCTTATAAATTACACAGATACTGGATATTGAGGTCTAGTACCTAGGTAGCGGAAAACCCCTATCTTACGTTACGCGTCTTTAGAAAAATCCTTATCACGTTGAAGAAATGTTTATCTTTCTATCGAAGGCTCGCGGCAGTTTCTTGTGATAACATTTTCTAATCAGACATTTTATCAATTGAAGACAAGAATGGATAAAGGTGTTATGTCGCAAAAAAAACCTACAAAATTTAGTTTAAACTGTCACTTAATCATTTTAGGATAATATGTAGTAACGTAATAAATACATTGATTCTAGAGACGGATATTTAGATTAATGTACTTAATTACGACGTATTCTAAAATGTTTAAGTGACAGTTTGAACTCAATTTTCTCGAAATCAGAATTTTGCTACATACCACCTTCATTCATTCGTGTCTTCAATTCTAACACGTTTCTAGCATATCGTCGCTTCACCTTCACAACCTCCTATCTATAAAACTACAACTTTTCAGTAGAGTAAAAAACATAATCATTTTAGATTTCATTATGACATGGATTTTTTTTAAATGAGGTTAAGTTATGTATATCTAGCTTTTTAACTGAATTAAAGCATGTAAAAATTTTGTTTTATAGTATCGAGTACCTAAACATTGATATTTCAGATACGAGATTTAGATTTTTTTAGATACGAGTTTGAGAAGGTAAAGCCACGAAATATTATAATATATATATATAGTATCATTATGTATGAAATGGATAAGCTTTCTTTTGAATCCATTCCCACCCCGACCTATTCTGAGAATTTCAATTTACTCATATGAAAGTTATTCAGGGCACCATTAATTTCTTTTGTCGCGACAAAGGTTACACGTCTCTATACTTTTTACAACAAACAGGCACAAGGGCGAACTGAAATACTTTGTCACTTCACAAGCACTTACTTTCATGCGTGCGTAATTGCTTCAAGTTTGTTTGATTTATTTTGGAGTAACTAAGCAACTATTTACATCAACCGCTTGAATGATTGATGAACTGTTTGATGAATTCAAAATGGCGCGTCTGTGTAAAGTTTCCCATGATCATCTACCTCCAAATGTTGACACTGCTTGAAGCTGGCTTGAAGCTGTATTACACCGATTCATCGGCCAATATTGTCTATTCCTAACTCAAATAAATCTATAAATTTAACATAAACGTAAACAAAGCCATCTCTGTCACAGCCATGATTAGTCAGTGATGCCAATTGGCCAATATTAATACAATATTTTTTTTGCTATGAATCCATAAACTATAGGCCTATATTCTACAATCGGCAGTGTCAAAATGGCGTATTTTTCAGTGAAAGATTTTCTTTTAATGTTTAAACATAGTATTTACTGTTTAATTGTTATAAAAGGTATTGGATAATGAAGTATGATCCTTTAATATACATGTGAAAGTGTTGATAAGTGTGCACAATAAGTGAATATGTAAAGATTTCGATGTTTTCGGTTTGTTTACCTTTAGGTTTATCAGGGACGAACTATAGATCTCTTAATGTAGCGTTTCAATAAACTGTTTATCTTTTGGTTTACATATTGATCAGTTGATCACCTTATGACAGCGAGAAGCTGTCAAGTCGTATGGTAATCTATCCTTCCTTTAGTATTTTCGTAGATCGGTTATCGAAACGCACCATGAGTTCAACAGCTGAATAGCACATTAACAACTTTACATTTACATGTATTAAACATATATCGATTATATACGATTCATAACACCAGCTGCACCATTACAAATTTATACTCATGACAAAGAATTCAATAATTTTCTGTACTTAGACAATTACCGGCATAAAATGCATAATGCATGCAATCGATACCAACTTGGAAGGCTTCTTTACCAATCCGTAACGCGGACTGGTAATTAAAAGTAACGTCATTAGAATAGAATATTGTACAGCTAATTGTGCAGTTCGTGAAAAGTTATTTTACAAAAATGTGAAAGTAACCCTTATCTCGAGTCTCGACGGCATAATGGTCCTGTCAGAGGTAAACACTGGACTTTGTGAAAGAAGAACTACGGAAATTTGTGAAACTGAATATTATCCAGATATATCAGGGGTTAGTTTTTAAGTTTTTAACTATTTGTAGGAAGATCCTGTAAAAAAACAACCGATCTCAATAAATACGTTTAACATTTTTCTTTGCAGATTTCATAGGATATGATAATATCTACGGACGTTTCACACAGAACTCGTGTTACATGTACCAGACAACGGAAATATATTTAATACTTACACATCCATGACCTAGGAACACAGAAAAATTTTTGTTCCTTCGGCGTGATTAGAACCCGCGATCCCGCTCGAGCACCAACGCGCTCAAGCACTGAGCTACAGAGGTCGTCATATGTTGTGTGTATGTGGTACAATCACAGTGCATGAATTGTTTCATTTCGAGATTCAGTTCCGATTTCACCAACGCATGTCAGTGTTAACGGCTTGTTAAATTACCATGCCTTCTCATTCATTGATAGGAATTACGAGAGTAACAACATATTATTTAAGTTTTAACAAAGGATTAACTTTAAAATTGCTTGGTGAAACACGCCCTCAGTGTATGGCATAATATTTTCGAGACAAGAATTATTCCTATCTAGTTAGGAAACATTTTCATGAGTAACGAACCACTAAACTTCGCAGCATGTGTTTTGTGTTGTAGGGACTAAGGGAGACAGCTCGCAGTACTTGATAACAAAGTAAAAAGCACTTAGGTATATAATATCTGGTCGGCGCTCGTCTACAAAGAACACATATGACACAAGCTACAACAAAGTGTTGTATATGCGAGAGGAACCAAAATGTATGCAAGTACATTTTAACTACTATTTTCGTAAAAAACTATAACAATTTTTAAGACTGCATAAATAAATGTCGACAATTTACTATATGTATTTAGTCTTATTTTACATTTACAATGTTTTTGTCATAATTATTATGGGTGAACTGCTGATCCCTGAAATAAAGACTTTTTAATTATTTAATTTTTATTTAAAACCCGGCTACGTACATTTTATTACTCTATGTTTCTTTTGCTTCTATTACGAATCTATTGACACCTTTTTATTAATATCAGACCAATAGTTTAGCGCTTTGGTGAAACATATACCGGTAACAATTGGCTTTGTAATTGACGTAGTTAAATTTAAGTTTCTAAAAAAAACTTGCGAATTTCTGTAAACAAATCGATATTTAAAAATCTGTATCATCTGAGAACTTTTTAGAGTTCTATCATTTAAACACTAATAATTTTAGGGTGTGTTACACCAAGCAATGTCAAAGTTAATCCTTCGTTAAATATCATGTTGTTCCTCTCGTAATTCCTATCAATGAATGAGAAGGCATGGTATTTTAACAAGCCGTTAACACTAACATGCGTTGGTGAAATCCGGACTTAGTCATCTAGCCTAAACTTGAAATACTAAATATTCCTATAACCGAAGGCTGCTAAGCAATATATCACATTCATGAATTATTAGAGGGCTTATCAGAGTGTGGTTGGAGCGTGGACTGCTGGAGATTAAAGCATACTGATTACTCTTCCGTCGAATCAATTACGCTTGCCAAGTGCCAACATCTGTTTACAGGCTTATAGCTCATAGTCCACATGTCTTGATACTCCGTAATGAAGATAGGATTATGACGCGATCCAATAACCCGATCTATCCTTTCTTAAAGATAGTTCGGTAAAATGAGCTATAAAGCTACATGGAGACAAACTGGTACCCCTTAATGCCAAAGGAACAATGTCTATTTTGCAATAAAAATTTTTAACTACACAACATTCGTATGCTATCTTCTTTCTTATAATATAAAAATGAATTGCTGTTCGTTAGTCTCGCTAAAACTCGAGAACGGCTGAGTCGATTCGGCTATTTAGTCTTGAAATATTCGTGGAAGTCCAGGGAAGGTTTAAACGATTAATTACAAACTGTTTCTATGCTCAACCCACTTCGGACACGTGTCAACTAGTACTTTATATTTACCGAAGATAGCAAAGACGGATAGACTGAAACTATAAGAATTGTTTATAATCCTAAAAACCATGGAACCCTAAAAACCCTCAATATTTTTTTTAATCACTCAAATGATCCGTTTCCACCAATCACACAAAGAAACTGTTCCTTTTCTAGAACTATCCAGGATTTGCAAAGATAAATTTTCAAAACATTTAGAATCAGTTTACAATCAGAAGAATTGTTTCTACCAAATTCACAAACTGTTCCTCTTCTGAAACCGTCCAGGAAATGCACACATTTTTCCAAAATATTTACATATCAGTTTACAATCAGAGGAATAGTTTCCAGTTTCCACCAAATTCACGAAGAAACTGTTCCACTTCTAGAACTTTCCATGCAACTTGTCATGTATGCATTGTTATTCATGTGGAGGCATATTTAAAAGCAGGTCGCACTGGCGAGGACGGCGTAATTATGCTACGAGTGGAGAGAGATGAGTTTGTCTAACTCAATGTATGCGAATACGAGCATATAAGGGCATATTTTTATCCGACTAGTAGTCGACACAAGGAATGGAAATGATTTTGGCCGTCAACGTAGCGGCTGTTGAGCCGACAGACGCCGACAGTTCAGTAGTTATACTGACCCGATTTTATGTATCAATATATTCGAAATAATTGCCTAGGCAGAGCCGCACCGCCCCTACGTGCGAAGTGCACACAGTCGCTAAAGCAATGAGGGCGTTCCCACCAAAATTAGTACACAAAAACATGCATGAAACATGCAAGATACGTAAAAATAAGAAGTGCCTAATGGGTCACGCGCACAGGCGATGGAGATTGTCGGCGCGGCCCTATGCCCAGCAGGCTTACTCCTGACACAATCAGTTCGATCTCAAAGGTTTTTGGTATTTTATTTAGTGGATTACTCTAAAACTAACAAGGAAACTAAAAAAAATAAAATCGTTAGATACTAATCCAACGATTTTTCTATCGCGTAGTACGCGGCACGGTCTAATCTGAATCAAAATCGAATCAATTTGGAGAGTTAGGCCTCAGGTAACAAAGACTGTTGACGTAGTCGGGGTTAAAGTTTATAAAAATTGTAGTTATATTAGTTGCCATTATTTCATTTGCAGCACTGTCACTGCTGTAGATATTATAAGTTTATATAATTGTAAATCGCCGTTTCAATGGCAGGACATCCATTGGACTCTTCTCTAGGCAAAGTACTACTCAAATGGGTTATTTGCGTGTAGCAGGTATATTTCGGAATATCTCATAACGAGCTTTGTTTACATTAGTTCATATTGATAGGAATGGAGTAAAGCCAAAAACACTGTTTTTTTTTTATCTTTAATGTTATTAAGGCCATTCATCATAAAGATTAAGCCGGCCTTACACTGGTAGTTTGCTGTCTTCATTCTTGCTCTTGAATAAAAAAAATATTCAAATCCCTACCCACTGCGTTCCATTCCGATTAATTTTAAACTTGTTCTGGAGCGTGTAACGTGCTGTTGAGAATTTTGCTAAAATGTATTCCACGGGCTAACTTTGTTGCCAAAACGCTATAATGGGCTGCAGAATCTGGTTTCCCAATTCAGAATCCTGTTAGGTCCAATGTTTAAACATAAGTAAAAACAATTAGGTGCTGTAATACTACGTTTCCCGACCAAATGGAACGAAATTGGTAATTTTATCTAAGGGTGGTACTTGGAAACTGCGAGAATCAACGTATATTTTCCTCCTATTACCCTTAGTAAAACTCTGGTCTTGATTATCATCTACACTAATATTACAAAGCTGTAGAGTTTGTTTGTTAGTTTAAACACGCTAATCCCAAATAACTACTGGTCTAATTTGAACTAAAACTTTCTGTGTGGGTTAACCAATTTATAGTGGAATGCCATTAATCGTCACGCTAAGACAAATAGTAATGCCTCCTACACCGATTTCGGTGACGCTACGCAGGAGTTGTTTTATAGTACCCAAGTGTGAGCGCAATACACAGAAGCACTCTCTCTTCCTTCGCTCTCGTAGCCCAGTGGGACGGATAACCGACACGAATGGCGGGATATCAGGCGCAGGACCGACTTTTTACATGCCCATCCGACGCATGAATCATCTTTCTTGTCAGACAATCAGGTGATCAGCCTGCATTGTCCTAACTAAACTCGAAAACAACATTTTTTGTTGTTCCAACACGAGAATCGAACCCACGACCTCCGAGTCGAGAGCTAGGCTCTAAACCACTAGACCACGGAGGCGTTAAATACAAGACAAATAGTAGAGCACCAATAAAGAATGTTTTAAAATCGGGGCTTTTACTTCACTATTTAACGCTCACGATTCGCGGGCACAGGCAGTAAAAGATTAATTAGGCAACCATTCGCACACAAACGTTACATCACTCGTGTTATTATATAAAAATGGCGGTTAATTCGGGAAATTCGGCCGTTTCCAAGGAAATGTGTATTATATAGTCACGCAGGTACATTTTATTCGTTCCCTCGCCGTGATAAATCGTAGATTAAGCACGTAAGCTTTCAGGAAAACTTTGGGGCGCTTGCCAAGATCACAATCGCACCTGATTACTTACAACGGTTGTAATGGTTGCAAAAAATAATTTTGTCGCTTACGAATTGTGTACCTAGTTGGGTTTATTCGAAAGCCATCCGGGCAAACCTTCGCACCGCCTTAGCAATCACACCCCCGGCTTCTGAAACGCTATTCTAATGTATGATCAACTAACATGGCATTCAAAACAAACCATTTTGAACGCTGATTGGTGGAACATTATCAGAGAATAATAATAATATACGCTTCATACCACATCAATCTGGCCACGTGCTAAGTATTCGAAGAACTTGTGAACCAGACAACGGAAATATATTTTAACCCTTTTATACTATACACATAGGTATTTAAGATTTTTATTATATTATACAAAAATTTAATACACATACAGGACCCAGGAACATTAGACCAAAAGAGAAAGGAGGGACAGATATTTTATAATTATGTCACGCTCGCACACACAAGGCCAGATAAGGTTGATTGAAATCGTATGTCAACTAATCGGTGTCTTTGGTGAGTTAACCCTATCTGTGGGTACCGGTATCCGGGGATAAAACTCTATGGCGGTGCCAACTATAACCCCGGCTCCACACTACTCGCGAAGTTGAACGAAGTTAGACGAATAGGATAGTGTAAAGACTAAAGATGCACTTCGGCTTACTTCTAGTACTTCGCCGTACTTCGCCGAGGAACTTCGCGAGTAGTGTGGTGCCGGGGTTAAGTAATACACGTTTAAGTAGTTCACGGGTCTATTTAGTCAGCGTTGGTGAAAACAGCATGCAGATCGGTGTAGTAGTCTTTGAGTTTATCGCAACAGACAGACAGACTTTGTTTTGTAATACGAGTATGTAGTAAGGTGATCTCTGAAATCTGAATGTTTGAACAATAGTAGTTTATCGAGTATATAATATGTATAATATACTTTTCATTTTATTCTTAGGAACTTGTAAAGACCTACCAAATCCTCTTGCACTATGATGTGTCTACCCTATTCGAATATATAACACGACAGGAACTAGAGAATTGACCCTAGATTGAACAAATTCGAATAGGTCAACGGTCCGTTCGGTCAAGGCACGCCATAGATAACATATTATTTATAGAGCAAATATTGTCGTTTAATAGATCGATCTTTGGGGACTACCTCTGTCCGGTCAGCGCGTCGACATTTCACGGTCTCGATAAACCCTTTCTAGCGTTATACGCCCAATGGAGCGCGAAACTGTTACTTTACTGTACCTGTCACGATAATTGGCTCGATTTAAACTTTCTGCTAATTATCCCCTCAACTACACGAGGACATAACAATTATTTGCAAAAAATTAGCTTATTTCGTTATTTATGATAATATCCATCCCCCTAAATATCTTTATAATTCCAACGACCCAATACAGGGACGCTACTTAAAATTAGGAGCCCATATTTCACAGGTCACTGCTTGGCGGAATGATAATACAGAATATAATATAAGCATCACTTAAAGTAAGTATCGTTTCAATATTCGGCTGTTAAATTATGCTCGTACATAGGATATATTTGTCGATGACACGAAATAAAAATATCGATATTTCCAAAGCCAGACTGGCAGATATTTTGATATTTCATAACCACTTTCGCCGAAGAATTTCTCTATAAAAAGCTCGTACCCGACACAAATTCCCAATCACTTGTTGATGCGACTATCATTTCTCAAGCTGCGCCGAACTCGACCTCAACGGCTTTTGGTATTTTATTATACTTTGTAACTAACAAGGATTAAGAAAATCGTTAGATCGTAACTTTTTGTACTCCTGACCAAATCAAAGGATTGAGAATCAAAATAAACAAACGTGAATTTATTCGGGAGTACGTGGCACGATCGAATATGAATCAAAATCGAATCAGTTTGGATAGCAATTAACTAGGCAAAAACTCGCACATAGTACACTGATCGCTACACTGCTATCAGCGAATTTGTCCGTAAGTGGGCGTTGTCATGTGATTAGGTGTTGATAATATTATGTCCACTAGACTTACAAAAAACATTATGTGTTCGAGGAATAACAATCTATACTAATATCATAAAGTGGAAGAGTTTGTTTGTTTCTTTAAACGGACTAATCTCAGGAACAATTGGTTCGATTTAAAAAAAAAAATATATAGTCCATTTATAGAGGAATGAATGCTTTAGGCTATATTTATTATACGAGTAGCACTGCGACCAATAGGAGCGAAGCGTCAGTGAGAAATGTTGCAAAAACAGGTAGAATTAGTCACATTTGAGGACTTTCGTTGCGTGCGCTGCATAAACGGTTTAAGTTACTCAAAATATATGTACGAAAGAATTATTCCTTTTTAATATCATAATAACAAAACCCAACGTGAGCAATCAAAAGATAATCGCGATAGTGTTTCCGACAACCACTCGAACTAAGTCGCGGGCACAGCTAGTAATATTATAAAGAAGACAGTATGTGTGTGTGACCGTGTGAATGTGTGTGTTTGCTACCTCACTTCAATTTTGGTAACATTTGGTGTGCACGAAACTTCCTATATTAACACAGCCTACTATTTATACCGAAAAGTACAATGCTGCAGCGGGTAACTGTACTGAGAGGATTTTTGTCCTATCTTTTTATTCCTCCTATCCCATACTATTGAGGAGCTCATTAACCGACTTCGAAAAAAGGTGGCAGTTATTTTTTTAACACAGACGTGTCACAATTCGTTTCATGTCGCCGGGCTACGATTTACGAGTTATCACCGGATAAGGAAACACTCGTGTCAATTCCGATATGATATAATGTCCAGCCGGACCGCCGTGACGCAGCAGAATGTCCAACCCCTATAAACGCTCCTAATATACTATCTAGGTCGAAAGGGGTCAAATTCACCAGTGCTCGCAAATAATCATAATATGTGCTATTGCCGTTTGTTACTTATAGGTCGTCCTTGATAAATTTAACCTAAAGGTAAACAAACCGAAAACATCGAAATTTTCACATTCACTTATCAACACTTTCACAGGATATATTAAATGATCATACTTCATTATCCAATTTATTTTATACCAATTTAACAATAATTAACATATCGCGCAATTTTGACACTGCCGACTGTAGAATATAGTCTATAATCTATGGATGCATGTAGCCAATTGGCATCACTGACTAATCTACCATAGATTAGTCAGTGATGCCACACGTGGCATAGTCGTCATAGACGGCTTTGTTTACGTTTGGGTTAAATTTATCTCGGACGTACTATAGTATAACTATAGTTATTTTTCCCCAGACGAAAACTGAGTACTGCTACAAGTACGTGGCCTCGTAGCTCCAAAACGGATGAACCGATTTTGATCTAGTTTTTACGCCACGCCCACATTTCACATACCGAGCTACGATTTACGAGTTATCACCCGGATTAGGAAACATTCGTGTTCTGTTCCGATATCCATGTCCAGTCGGGATCGCCGTGACGCAGCAGAATGTCCAACCCCTATAAACGCTTCTAATATACTATCTAGGTCGAAAGGGGTCAATTTCACCAGTGGTCGCAAATAATAATATGTGCTACTGTACTTTGTTATGTAGTCAATTTGCAGTTTAAAAACCAGATGTTATAAGATGTGTCTATGTGTGTGGCATCACATCTCCCCAACGCATGAACCGATTTTTATTTAGTTTCTTTCTTATAAAGCTGACGTGATCGGGAGGAGAAGGAGGAGGAGAGGAGTCTTCTTAGCTATAATATATCATCATCAGTTTACGCTCTACTTGACTTTTCAGAGGTCGCTTGAATAAAATTTTAATTATACCTATTGCCTAATGGCCTTCTAGGTATCCTCCGTTACGATTTAATATGACCCATATGTAAACAAAGGGCTGAAAATATAGGATTGATTTTTAAATCTTCAAATAACTTATCCTGTCAGATAAACATGTGACTTTGGCATTTGGTTCATACAAAATTTGTCAAATATTTATTCCTCAGGTAAAAGTTGATATGATGATTGAAAAATCTGGCCTTAATCGAAAAGAAATGTTTGTTACTAATGTTATCAAAAAAATATCGATCGGAAGTCGAAATTTACATGTAGAAGTACCTAGTACTTGTAAAATTCTAGACGCTAATCTTGGCAATTAATGTATTTGGAAACTCATACAAATTAAGCCAAACAAAGTGTTTCACATTAACGACCTCTTGTATCTTAAGTAGGCAATGAAAACATCATAATATTAACAACACAAAGGCACAGTGAATTGTGATGGGTAATTGGACGCTTTTTCACTGACGCTCGAACGCCTGTCACGAACACTGGCCTATATGATATGAAAAGGGCACAATTAAAATTAATTTCAGTTCACCCCAGGGCTGGTTTTTAATACTTTGTACTGTTATGACAGCTTTTTGAACAAACATTTTATAAAATTAATTTGCTTAGTAAAAACAAAAGAAAGAAGCCACTGTGGAAAAGCGAATACTTATAAACTATAAAATTCGCAATCAAAAAAGTTATTGTATCGTTGGATTACAAAGAAAAGATTTTTCCGTGATGAAAAAGTAAGTTTTTCATTGTTTGCACAACTTTACACGGGACTTCAATTTTACTTTGAATAATATCATTCTTTGGATCTAATTATAAAATATAATATTACTAGCTGACCCATGCCCACGTCGTAGAGCCTACAAAAATTTTGAGATGAAATACAATTACGTCGCGGAACCCACATGTCAGGGTGGGCAACCCTTATTACTTAGGGGTATGAAAAATAGATAGTAGCCAATTCTCAAACCTACTGTATATGCATATAAAATTTCATAAGAATCGGTCATGCTGTTTCGGAGGAGTAACACTGTGACACGAAAATTTTATATATTAGATAACAAATATAATATTGTTACATTATACTTTTTTGTCCAATTCGTAATTACAAGGTTTGTAGTGAGAAAAGAATATACATATAAAGATAGAATAAAGATACGAAGATATGAAATACAATATTATACTTCTGGTTTAAGCCAGTACAGACTTGAACATAAAAGTAACTTAACGGACATGACAATGTCGAGTCGAAACTGTGAAACACTCGAGGCATGGCCTACCATCCCATACAATCTATGTTTAATACAAAACAATTGCAATATATGTCACTACTATTAACGTTTGTAAATTATAAAATGTAAATATGCCGAATTAAGTACAAAAATATTAAAATAAAGATAAGCATATTTTTAAGCATAACATCACATTAAGCTAAATTCAACTCCTTAATTAGGAAAAAAATACGAAACGAAATTAATAAAATTAGTATTTTCCAATAGTGGCGGTAGAATGACCTGGACTGCACCCTTTATCTATTGGAAATCGAAGAAATCAAAAATAGCCAGTCGAATTGCCAGTATTAGGGTGATACCATTTTCTAGTACTAGATCGTGTCTCTGTTATTTATCTACTTTGTGTCCGAGCTGTCAAATTTTGTGCATATTTCTGCGACTTAATTCAAGGCAGAACCAGACAGTCCGACTGGGCACAGTAAAAATTGGATACTATGTTATATTGTTGCGAAAGTCCTAAATATACCTGTGGCATGGCGTTCCTATTACTGGCTATTAATCCATACTATCAGCTTTACTTACCTTCTAACCTTATTTCAAGTCCCGTGCTCACCTTCGCTGCGAGCGCGCGTCTAAAGTTGAGTATTTGTTTATCGTGTTGCGCGTAGGTTGTTGTTGATCGCGGCGCACGTGTTACACTTGCGATAAGGGAATTATTATGGAAAATGAGATGCTATGCGAAAGTGAGGAGAGTGATAAAAATGATAATGAAATATTGGAAGAATGTGAAAAGGAGCTTGAACAAATGACGGAGTATAATATTAATTTACAGAAAGAACAGTGTGATACTATGGTGCATGGTGATAAAATATGTGAGAAAAGAATGAGAGAAAGTAGTGAAGAAAGTAATGATGATGGATTTGTTACCGTGACCCGAAAAAAAAATAAAAGGTTGTTAAGGAGCGATTCGCCGGGTGCTATGTTGATAAACAAAGATCGGACTACAAATTCATCTTTGTTAAACAAAAATTATCAAACTACGTATGAGATCTGTTTGACATCATTAGAAGTGTTGCCGAAACAAATGGCATTCGCAAAATTGTTACGGGACCAAAATATTAAAAACATTATTCGGATTAGGTACAAAAGTGCCTATAAAGTATTTATCCAATTTGATAATTTAGAGCAGGCAGAAAACCTTATGAAATGTCCATTCATAAATGATATGAACATAAGATGTCAGTTTACGGACCAACTGAATTTATGTTATGGAGTTGTTAAGGGAATTGATATTGAGATGTCTGAAAAAGAAGTGTTTGAATCGCTTGAAGGTTTGAACTCAATAGAAATTGTATCCTTGAAAAGATTAAAACGTATGAATGAACAGGGTAAATGGGTGGATAGCGAGTCAGTAAGATTATGTTTTAAAAACGATAAGCGTCCTGAGTTTATTATGGCCTATGGCTGCCGATTTCAAGTTGAAACCTATTATTTTCCCGTGACTCAATGTTCGGCTTGCTGGAGATTCGGACACATAAAAAAATTTTGTTCATTAGGCAAAATTAAGTGTCCTAAATGTGGTATGGAACACGGAAATTGTGAAATACAGGAATTTAAATGTATTAATTGTAAAGGCGCGCACATGTCATTAGATAAAAGCTGCCCGGTTTACAAAAAAGAGCAAGTTATTCGGAAGTTTATGAGTGAGAATAGTGTGACTTATAAAAAAGCTCTTGAATGTTTTTATGCGAATAGAAAGCAGAGTCAATCAGTAATTGAAACACAAAAGTCCGATAATAATATAACAGAATTTCCATCATTACCGACAAGAATGCACAAATCTGTCATACCTACTACTGTGCACGAGGAATCTCAGTCTAGTGATTCTCTTAATTTGAATGCTTCAACGTCCAATACATCCTATTTGAATGCGACATTGCGGAAAAAAAAGATAAGACCAGAAAGAATAGATAAGAATCAAAGAAAAGATTTTGATTGGATTGAAGACTTCGGTGTCAATTTTGAAATGATCGAGGGTACAGATAAGGAAGAAAATAAAGAAAAAAAGAAAGAGGAATGGAAGTTTGAATGGAGAAACATTTTTCAAAAAATCAAGGATATTGTATTTTCGGAAGAAAACATAGAAATAGGAGATAAATGTATACTAATATTTAAAGTAATTTTAAGTGAAATTAAGGAGTTTGTTTACAGTAAGTTTGCTGATGGAAATGTTTTAAAAAAAGTTTTGGGCTTATAATGGATAGTAATTCTAATAATTTTGTGATCAATATTTTGCAGTGGAATTCACAAAGTTTAAATCCAAAATTAATTAATTTTGAAAATTTATTAGTACAAGGAAAAATTCATATAGCTATAGTAACTGAAACATGGTTTGACTCGAGATTTAACTATAAAATTACTGATTATAACATATATAGAAAGGACAGATGTGATAGTTATGGAGGTGTGGCCATTATTACTCATAGGTCAATACGGTCATACATGTGCCCAGTTGCCATAGGAAACTCGGGAATAGAAGTATTACATGTTAAAATTCTTAACTGTAAGCAATTGGATAACTTAATAGCTATATATTGCCCGTCATCGGTAAGAACTAGTGATGTTGATTGGGACAATATTTTTTCCATATGTTCGCAAAAGACACTTATAGGCGGTGATTTTAATGGTCATCATACAAACTGGTCATACAAGAATGATCAGCGTGGAAATCAGTTGTTAGACTCATCTTTAGACGGCGGATTTATTACTTTAAACGACGGGACGTATACGAGAGTGAAGTTGGTGGATGGAGCTATTCAGAAGTCGTCGCCAGATATAACATTCGTAAGTACTGATATCGCTATGAATTTTAAATGGAACGTGTTGAATGAGAGTTTGGGGAGTGATCATTTAATGATTAAGGTCAAATGCAGTTATCAAGATGACGTTCATGAATATGCAAAATTTAATTTTAAAAAGGCTAACTGGAATAAGTACGGTAGTGATTTAATAAACTTTTTTTCTGGCTATGAATTCTCTAATGATGTTCAAAAAAGTTACGATTATTTTGAAAAAGCAATTAATATTTCAGTATCAAATAATATACCTTTAATAAAATTTAATTTAGACCCAACAAAAAGATTTAAACCTAGGCATTATTGGAGTGCTGAACTGTCGAAAGCTGTGGCGGAACGTAGGCTAGCATTAAAATATTTTAGAAAAAATCCAACTCCATTTAACATGTTGAAGTTAGAAAATAAGATTAAAGAAGCTGCTAAATTGATAAAAAAAGCTAAGGTTGATAGTTATCGGGTATTTTGCAGTAGTATTAACGAAACCGTTTCAGTGGCGGAGATGTGGCGGAAAATGCGTTGGTATAAAGGTAGGAAACAGTCAACACATTTTAGAGTTTCAAATGATAAATTAAATGAACTTTTACGATCCTTGACACCTGATAGTGTTATAAACGAAAAGCCGAGGATTAGATCACGTAATAATTTATTGGAACGGCCATTTACTTTTAATGAACTTATGAGTTGTATGAAAAAAAAGGATACAGCCCCAGGATCGGATGCAATTACCTATTCTATGATTTACTTTTTGCCTCAAATCGCCAAATTATTTTTACTCAAATTATATAATTGTATTTACTCGAGTGGTAATATTCCTAAGCAATGGCGCTCAATTCTTGTTATACCTATACCTAAACTTACAACAAATAATACAATGTGCGATCAGAAAATAAGGCCAATTTCTCTTATATCATGCCTATGTAAGATATTACATAATATGATAGGTAAAAGACTGGAGTGGTTTGTAGAAAAACATAAGATTATGTCCCCCTACAGTTCAGGTTTTAGGAAAAGTCATTCGTGCTTGAATTGCTTAACTCATCTAGTGTCGGACATACAGGTTAGTTTAACTAATAATAAGCCCACTGTCGCTTGTTTTTTGGACATTCAGAACGCATACAATAATGTTCGTATTGATGAAGTTGTAGGTATATTGGACGACTTGGGAGTTGGATATTCTGTATGCAATTATATTTGGTCGTTTCTGACAGATAGATGTGTGATGATTAAAGACGATAAGGGTGAAATTTTTTCAAGATGGACACATAGAGGATTGGCTCAGGGTGACCCAATTTCTCCTTTGCTGTTCAACATTACCACACACAAAATTTGTAAGGAAATTATATCGGATGTAAGTACAGTGCAGTACGCTGATGACTTTGTTTTTTATATTTCTGACAGTGATGTGCGGTTATGTGAAAGGCGGATGCAAGCATCCTTGGATAATATGGTTAAATATTTGGATTTGTTAGGGCTTGAACTTTCATCGGATAAATCAAAATTAATATTATTTAGTAGGGGCCGTAGGAAAAATATTTTGAACATTTACATTAACAACAGAGAGGTAGAAACGGTTGAAAACGTTAGGTATTTAGGGTTATGGTTAGATCGTTCAATGTTATGGAATAAACATATTAGTAAAGTTATAGAAAGGGCTACAAGGTTTTTAAATATACTAAAAGTGTTAACTGGTTCTCAATGGGGGGTGCATCCAAAGTACTTACGAACGCTATACTTATCTATCATACGGAGTAGAATTGACTATGGAAGTTTCTTATATGGCAACTGCGCAAAAACTCATCTGGATAAGCTCGATCGGTTTCAAAACACGGCGCTACGGGTTATCGGACATTTTGTAAAAAGTACACCCATACATGTTATGGAGTGTGAGTTAGGAATACCATCATTGAACATTCGCAGACTATATTTGGCATTTAAATTTTGCGTGAAAAACTTTTCATTAGCAGAGAATGTAACAATACATAAAATTGAAGCATTAAATTCTTTTATGCCTAATTATTATTGGCGTCGTAAAAGTAGACCGCTCCTTATACATGCATTTAATTATTGTAAAGAACTGGATATTCATGCTACTTATCCACTAGATATGTTTTTAATGAAAAATTGGATAACATATTACGATTTAAGTGATTTGATTCAGTATAAGCTTGAGTGTGTCACAGAACGGAAAAAGGATCTTGAACATAACAGTCTTAAAATAAAAGTTTTAGAAGAAATTAATGGAAAATATAACGGTTGGCATAAAATATTTACGGATGGATCGATGAGTGATAGTGGCAAAGGAATGGCAGTCTACGATTCAGTATTAGGTAATATGAATTTGTACAAAACACAGGCGAGAGTATCCATCATGTCGTTGGAACTCATTGCAGTTTCAGAGGCTATCAAATATGCTGGTACAGTAAACAGTTCTCAAATCGTGATTTTCTGTGATAGCAAGAGTGCCTTGCAACATATAGCTAGATGCGCCTCTGGTTACAGAGGTGTTTCGGTAGCTTACAAAATTATACACGATGTAGAATTGTTAAAAGCTAAGGATGTCATTCTGAGATTGCAGTGGATTCCATCGCATGTGGGCATTCAAGGTAACGAGGAGGCTGACAGACTAGCCAAATTAGCAAGTCTAGAGGGAAGGGAATACATTATTAAGCCTTATTTTTCGGAACACCTACCTGGTATTAAGAAATTATGTCGTAATATGTTTCGTGAATATTTTGATAAAAGAAGTAAGGAGAAAGGGATTTGGTACAAAATTATTCAGAGCCAACCGCCTAAAATTCCTTGGTTTTTAATAACCAATCTGTCAAGAAGAGACATGATGTTGGCATTTCGTTTGAGATCGGGTCATTATCCTTGTGGTTACTATAGATATATGATTAAAATATCTAACTCGCCGAACTGTGATGAATGCGGTGTAGTTGAGGATATTCATCATTTGATTATGGAGTGTGTGAAAGGTGCCGACGAAAGAAAGGAGTTTTTTACTAAATTTAGAATTAATAGGTTTGATTTTTGTGTATACATGAGCATTCTGGCTGCACCTGCGAGTGAAGCAGCAAAATTTTTGTACAAAATTATTTATTAATATAAGTTATGATGTAGTAGTATAAGTTATGATGGGGCTGACATGCCATGTACGGTAAAAGCCTCTTTAAAAAATAAAGAAAAAAAAAAAAAAAAAAAAAAAAAAACCTTATTTCAAGATGAAACTGTTCAAAATTCTATACCCTCATTTTTTATTACCCCCATAATTCGTGACAGGGTACTAAATGTTATTCGCAAAATTTTTATTACACAGCTTCGAATGCAAACCCTACCCACAAACGTACACAGTGTAAATAGGACCCAAATAGTGGTGCACGAAAAGAGAGCTTTTTGCGAGTATTTTATCACAAGTCAAAGAGGCTGGGTTGTTTATATGTTCCCTTTGAAGTGAAATGGAATGTTTTAAGTTACAACGGTGTTGAATTGTAAAATTTCTTCATTTACAGGCGCTCTTTTGAAATATGTATGTCGAGTTTGTGTTGTGTGCTAATCGAGTTTGGCCTTTGGTAGTGTCCAAAATTCGGTAATGTTATACAGTAGATATAATATTAAAGTGCAATTTTCAAACTTGTTCTTGAATTTTGCAAATAATTTTTATAAATAATTAGCTGACCCGTGCCCACTTCGTTGAGCATAGAAACAGTTTCTGATGAACCTTTTTACCGTTACCAGGACTTCCACGAATATTTCAAGACTCGAGTTTGAGCGAGACTAACGAACAGCGAATCATTTTTAATATATGAGAGAAGAAGAAGATAGAAGTTTGTGTAGTTTTTCTAATATTTGATCTATATCTATATTAAATAACACAGTTCCATGTTTTGTATGCTTAGATTTATTTGAGAATTTTGTAGATTCGGCAGTTCTTCTCAAGCTTTTAATGATTGGCATAAATTTGGGAAGAATAATAATAATAGCTCCCCTCACCGATTTCGGTGTCGGTAGCCGGTTTCATTGGAACCAGGCCAGCTACGCATGAGTTATTTTATAGTGCCCAAGTGTGTGCGTATAATACACAAAGACACTCTCTCTTCCTTTTACTATCATAAGTCATAACCCAGTGGGACGGTAAACCGACACGATTGGTGAGAGAACATGCACAGGGCCGACTTTTTACATGCCCATCCGACGCATGGATCATCTTTCTTGTCAGACAATCAGGCGATCAACCTGCATTATCCTAAGTCCTAACCAAACTTGAAAACCCATGACCTCCTGGTCGACAGCGAAGCTCTGAACCACTAGACCACAGAGGCTTTGGGAAGAATACTGATGATGCATCAGTATTCTTCCCAATTTAGGCCAATTTCCGAAGCGCCGTACGATAAGGTCATCCGCTACGGCCGGTAATCAGGAAGTGGTTTGATGAATAATTAAGTCGAAGCAGAGACGGTGTCGGGCTAACGAGGATGCAGGTAACATCGTATACTAATTAGGCCAGTCGGTTCGATACGTGGGAAAGGTCTGGTCTCGGTTTTACCAGGATGCTAATACTGATTTAAAAATGAATATCCCATTAAAAACAAAACTTGTAAAAAGGGCCAAGTCTCGCTACTTAGTTCTTCTACCGTATAAGTTGTGAGATACATGTTATGCCAAGTAGGGGTTAGTCGGTCGATCTAACAACATCTTATAGTGATCATAATCAATATTATTAATAATATTTTATGTTTTAAATAAATAAGTAGATTGACTTGGCAATCGCATGACAACATAATGTTTATATCACAAGTGATAAATATTAAATCGGATCGTTTAGTGCGATTGCCAAGTCAATTTATTATTTATTTAAAACATAAAATATTATTAAAAATATTGATTATGATTTGACTTAACTTAAGAAGAAGTAAGTAGCGAGACTTGGCACTTTTTACAAGTTTTGTTTTTAATGGGATCTCAGTTCTTTTTGTTGAAAATTAACTAAAACGCGTGTTTTTGTCGGAAAGTGATATCCGCTCTTGGCAATGTTGAATCCCATGCTGAATGCTGATCTACTGATGCTCTTTCGTTATAACCCTCGTGTTTCCTACTTATTTGTGACGTCTTCATAAGCTTTAGAGACAGTAGGAAGTACAAATATTGACATTAAATTTAGATAAGCATAACATTACATTAAGCTAAATTCAACTCCTTAATTAAGAAGAAGAGACGAAACGAAATTAGTAATTAGTATTTTCCAATAGTGGCGCTAGATGGTGGTTTCCGGAACGTGTCTGGACTTCACCCTTTGCCAGTCGTATTGCCAGTATTAGGGTGATACCATTTTCTAGTACTAGGTCGTGTCTCTGTTATATATCTACTTTGTCGTTCTGCCTGTTTACTTTACGTTGACCCATCATTCCTATAACCTGGCTACATGGTTTGTAATAACGATTTAGGGTTTTGGTAGAACGTTAAACGTGCGCACATAATATATTAGAAGGACGCAATATGATATTCATAATCGTATAATCCTGTCCAGCAATAAATCAACACAATGATGTACATAATCTCTTTATTTCCATAACAAATAGCTGAGGGAAACAAATGGCAGTAATACCGAAGTCCCTTTCAAATGTATTGCCGGCTACAGCTGAAATGATGCTAATATCTCAGATCGCTATCTTTGTTTAGGTACGAATATCTCGCCATCTTAAAACCTTACGACTTACGTTTGTTATGTTTTTATCCGCGTGGCTGCACGCTTGAAAAAAAATCTCCCGACTAAGTCCCGATTTCACCAACGCATGTGTGTCGGCTTGTTAAATTACCATGTCTTCTCATTCATTGATAGGAATTACGAAAGGAACAACATAATAATTAACGAAGGATTAACTTTAACATTGCTTGGTAAAACACGCTCTTAGCGTGTAACATTAATATCACACCTAACAAACGACCTGATGACTTGACTTGAAGACCTGAACCGATTTCCACCAAATATAGCCAAGAATACTCTGGACGGATATACCTTTCAAACAAAAAAAAAACGCATTAAGATAGGATCATCCGTTTGGGAGCTACGATGCCACAGACAGACACATACACATTTACACTTATAGCACCCCGTTGATTTTGCGTCGGAGGTTAAAAAGGAAAGGTAATGATTCGGGCTGTCAATGTATGTATATTTGGACCACCGTAGTGCCTAAACTAATGAACCGATTAATAAAATAGGTGTCAATATATTCGTAAATGACGTAGTCGGTAATAGTTAGTGGGTATTCAGGGTAGATCATACACCTGTGGGAGTTCCGGAGAATGAAAATCACCATCCCATCAACACCTTTCCCGTGGGTGTCGTAAAAGGCGACACAGGGAATATATATCCGGAAATGGACAGCAGCGTTTCCGCAGACATTGTTATCATCTGAAAACCTGCCAAGTGTAGCGAGTATATGCAATTCAACCCCCAGGAAATCCCTTGCGGAGGCTTATGTTCAGTAGTCGACGTCTGAAATGATGATGATGGATTTAAATAACAGCATCAGCACGCGCCGTATGATCACCATAGAAAGACATTTCTACAGAAGAATAGACAACAAGACAGATTGATTTTGTCCCGGTATATCTATTTTTGTGTAGACAAAACGCATATCTACAGTTGTCACCCAAGCGTGTAGGTGGGATTACTAGGTATCATCAAGGTAGCTTATCGCAAGACTTAGGAACTTTGCTTTTAAGTAGTCCGACAAATTCTCGCAAAAACGCAGCCATTTATAAGCCGATAAGCTGTAATTTATGAAAGCAAATTTCGTAACCGCTAGAAAATCACGCGAGTCAATTTGCGTATGTGGGAAATTTTCTGTCAAAATGATAACTAAAAAGCCGACTACGCAAGAAATGGGTCTAAAAAGACTGAAACAAGAAAATAATTTAATTTGAAATCCAGATTAGCATAGCCGTACAAACATGGTCAAGGCATCGAACCTTGCAACGGCAGACGAACGGGTAAAAAACAAAATTAAACATTTGAAGTAAATTGTCAAGCATTAAGAAAACTTAGGATGATAAATGAAAAAAAGGAACAACTAACAAGAAACAACTCTCTCGATCACGACAGCTTTCAAGCAAAAAAAACTAGATTAAAATCGGTTCATCTTTTTGGGAGCTCCCTATGCGGCAGTAATACATGAGACAGACACACACAGAGTGCGAGAGAGAGATAACGTTTTACGAGAAAGAGATACAACTTTAATTGCTTAAAACTTATCTTAATTTCTATTTTGATTTTGCTCATATTTTTTATTTTCTACGTAAGGTGGAGGAGAATAAGGTGAATAAATATTAAATTTAATATCCATTCAATTACCCAATAATTGCTCACTAAGTTTAGAATCCGCCCAGTGTTCGGGCAAATAGCATCACAATTAGCGAAATGCCAAGCCAATGAGTCTCGGGCCTCGGCCTACGCCAGATCCCGTAGACACTTGAGCGCCAGACCACTTTAGGGTTGCGTAAGCTAAGGGTAAAAACGGTGCGGGAATACTAGTGGAAGCCCCAAAGGGAGATCTCCGACCGAGCGAGGTGGTATGCTCGGTCAGGTACTAGTTTTCAGATGTCGTATATATTATGTCGCATCTTTTCATTCATCCGCTATTTAATTGAATGATTAGCGCGTTCATTGAATTCTATTTTTACCAACAAATTCAAAAATATTTTAGGTATTTTTAAACTTGAAATTTTCCGAATGTTATAAGTTATTTAACGCACATTAAAGTAAATTAATCAAAAAATATATCAACACATTCCCTTCTATACGAGCTGTTTGACGCCATTATATAACCGTGCTAGTCATTCAATTAAATAAGCTGATTCAATTAGATGACAGCGACATATATATATCGCCGGACTTAGAAAACTTCGATAGCGCGATGCAGGATTGTGGCGCTAGTAGTACCGCCACAACCTTATATAGAGTTCGCTGTCAGTCTGTCACGACAGTTTGTTACTGTAGTGTATCTCAAGAACCGCTATAGCTAAACAGTTGAAATTTTCACAGATTACGTATTTCTGTTGCCGCTATACCAACAAATACTAAAAACGAAACAAAATAAAATATTTTTTTTATGGGATCCCATACAACAAACGTGATACTTTGATTTTGTAGGGAACCCTTCGTCCACTCGCACTTGCCGGTTTTAATAGATCCAGTAGAACACCCACAGTGTTTGCGTGGCGTGGGCGTGAAAGGGCAAATCGCCATTTACGGAGAAATAAATACGAAAATAATTCGTGTCTAACGCATTTCAAAGGAATATTGAGAGTTGATTTTGCGCTGTTTTCATGTAATTCCTACCCGACACCTACAGTGATAGGAGGATGGAAAACCAATCAATATATTTGCGGAATTTGTTTGATTAATTCAGGGTTTCTGAAGATTTTATTAAAGCTCTATAAGTTGATAAAATAAGATTATCTAGTAAAGAATCCTAAAAATTTTTTTTCTAATCCGGCGGAAAAGCAAATAATTAGGCAATGCAACAAGTTCCATGAAAAATGTTGTAACTTTAAAATAATTAGAGGTTTAAACTACTTTAACTAAGAATAATAATAATATTTATAACGATTCATGGAATCGATAAATGGACCTTATTGGTCAGTTAAGCAAAAATTAGTTTATATTGTTAGATTATTATTTTTATAATGCATTAGCTTAACTAAAAATAATTTAGTTATTAAAATAAATAATGTGATTTTTATTTATAATGTTGTTAATGTTATTTGGATTTTATGATAACAGTTTAATTATTTTTATATTGTTTCCTGCCCCGCCATCTCTACACTTCCGGTGCTACGTAAGAGTAGACATGGCGGATGCTTTATAAGGTGATGCATGTAAATTTTGAGGTAATTGCCATCTGATCATTGAAGTGTTAAGAACTAGTGAATATAAAAGTGTACTCTGGTGACTAAATAAAGTGTTTGGCAGTTGTTATATTGTTTTATATTTGGCTAACGCCAACAGTTCAGCAGCGGGATAGAACAGGATACATAAAATTTCCTTCACGCCTACACGAAAAGGAGCGAAAGTAAACGTAAGTACTGTAAATAATAAGAATTAAAATATTTTGATTTTGATGGAAATATACGAAACAAAATGTTAACAAGAATGTTATTAGAGTGAATTGGAGTTATTTTGAAGTCATTAATTTATTTTATTTATTTGTTTCATGGTAATTTTCTTTTTCTTTATGCTTTATTTTTTTATTTTTACATTATTTACAATGCTCATTTTATTTTATTTATTATTATCATGTTTATCTAACTTCCAACTATTTTTTTTTTGCTGTTAATGTTTTTTTTTGTCTGTTTTCTTTTTTAATTTATATAGGTAGTAAAAGTCTATTGTATTACAAGTTGTTGATTTAATTTCATATAATTCTGAGAAATATAATGAAACTATATTGCTATTTCAATTTGATACTAAGCTGTTTCTTATTTTTTTGTTTAAGCTACTAAACATGGATAATGAAAATGCCCGAGGTCAAGGGTTTACTGGTAATGATGCCCGAGGTCAAGGGTTTACTGGTAATGATGCCCGAGGTCAAGGGTTTACTGGTAATGATGCCCGAGGTCAAGGGCCCATCGAAAATGATGCCCGAGGTCAAGGGCCCATTGAAAATGATGCCCGAGGTCAAGGGCTAATCGAAAATGATGCCCGAGGTCAAGGGCCCATCGAAAATGATGCCCGAGGTCAAGGGATAATCGAAAATGATGCCCGAGGTCAAGGGCCCATCGAAAATAATGCCCGAGGTCAAGGGCTAGTTATTAATAACGTCCGAGGTCAAGGATGTAGTGATCGTGCCCGAGGTAGAGGGCGGTCGGATAGGAGTAGAACCCGATGTCGAGGGTCAAGTACTGATGAATCCCCAGCTCGAAGAGTCTGTCTAAGTGAATATCGCAGCCGAGGTGAAGGCAGTATGCGTCGAGCTACTGATGTAACGGAATTTGGTGCATCTCATAGTAGAGGCAGCCGGGAGCATAGGAGACGACGACGAGAGCGGCATTCATCATCAGAAAATTCTGATAACTATGGATTAAAGCATGGCAGGAATAATAGATCAAATAGACAAAGTAGAGGTAAGCGTAGACATTACTATACTGAACTATCATCGAACGAGTCTGACATCACTCCGTCTAAATCTAAGCGTACTAGTACTTTTAATAAGAGGTCTACAGACAACATACTCGATAAATTTTTATCAATAATAAAAGATGTGAGAAGTTCGGAAAAACCTAGAATGTCTTACAATAATAACGTCATACCTGAGTTTGATCCTATGACAAAGGAACAAACTATTCTAACTTGGATAACTAAAGTTGAGGAATGTTCAGAAATCTACGGTTGGGATGAGAAAGAAACCATCCACTATTCTCTTCAAAAATTATGTGGAGTTGCTAAGTCATGGTATCAAGCTCTACCAACGTTGTTATATAGTTGGCCCGAGTGGAAGCAAAAGCTTTTAGAATCTTTTCCATCTCGGGAGGATTATGCCGAACTTCTCACTGAAATGTTATCAAAAAGAGTTAGATACGGAGAATCATTGGAGAACTATTACTATACCAAAATAAATCTTCTTAATCGATGCAAGCTAAGTGGTAAGCAAGCAGTCGACTGTTTGCTACATGGCGTAGACGATCGGGCTGTAAAAGTAGGTGCACAAGCGGCACAATTTGTAGAACCTGAACAGATTTTAAAGTATTTTAGATCAGTTAAAGTAGGAAACTCACGGGAAAATTATGAAAGTTATAAGAAGAATAGGATAGACAGAAATGTTAATTTAATAAATAATAAATTGGTAAATTCAAAGTCAGGAAGTAACAACTACACAATAAAATGCTTTAATTGTAATCAAAATGGACACCCCAGTTTTAAATGCGATAAACCATTGATTAAATGTACAAATTGTGATAGAATAGGCCATCTAGCTTCTAAATGTTACAGGAATAAGGTGAACGGAAACTCTAATTCTAACACTATCGAGAAAAACGAGAAACTAGTTTCAGAACTTTGTGTCACTGATAGTGCTAACAATAAGTACATAATGGACGCTTTCGTGAATGGAACGCGATTACAATGTCACTTAGACTTGGGTAGTCAATGTTCATTAATAAGAGAAAGCGATGCTAAATCTTTAAACTCTGAATTAATAACTAATGTTGAACTACCCATGCTTAGGGGTATAGGAGCAAATCTTACGCGACCTTTAGGTATGATTGTTGCAAATGTAGAATTACAAAATGTCTCTGAAAATGTCAATATGTATGTAGTAGAGGATTACGTACTCAGATATCCAGTTTTAATAGGACATTCGTTTACTGAAAAACCAGATTTAATTATAACTAAAACACCTTTTGAAGTAATTTTAAATCGCGTATCGGAAAACACAAAAGTACACTTAATTTCTCGTGATGATGTTTTGATTTCTACAAATGAGTTACGTGCTGTACTTGTTTTTTGCGATACGCTTAGCAATGGTTCTATTTACGTTGATGGATCTATTAGAGGAAATAAGGGGCAAGAGTATTACCTAATGCCAGGGAGATACGAAGTTGTAAACTACGGTTGCTCTTTGCTAATTTGTAATATTTCTGATAACGACATAACAATAAAAAAGAATAGATTACTTACAAGAGCTAGACATTTGCGAACCCCAATTCTAAATACTTGCGAAGTAACTATTAGCACAATCGGATGTGACAATAACGTAATAAATTGTAGTCCTCACTTAACACATGAACAACGACATGCACTCCAGACTCTATTATCGGAATATAAAAGCTGTTTTTCGAGTGGCCTTAGTGATTTAGGATTCACCAATTGTACAGAAATGAAGATTGAATTAACCGATTCGGATCCTATAGTGTATCGGCCATATAGACTATCGTATTCAGAAAGATCGCTAGTTAGGGACATGGTAAGAGAAATGCTAGATAACGATATAGTTAGGGAATCGTCCTCGCCGTTTGCAAGTCCAATTGTTCTTGTTAAAAAGAAAACTGGCGAAAAACGATTGTGTGTAGACTATCGCGCTTTAAATAGAAAAACAAAAAAAGAGCATTACCCTTTGCCTCGTATTGAGGACCAGTTAGACTTGCTAGCGGGCAACAATATGTTCACTTCACTTGACTTAGCATCCGGTTACTACCAGATACAAATAGAAGAAAAATCGCGACATAAAACAGCATTCGTAACACCGGACGGCCAATTTGAATATAACCGCATGCCTTTCGGTCTAGTGAACGCACCGTCTGTTTTTCAACGAACAATAAACAAAATTCTTGCAGACGCTAAAATTAAGTATGCTTTAGTCTATATGGACGATATATTAATTCCGTCTAAAGACTTTCACGAAGGTTTAACCAGACTGAAAGAAGTATTTGAACTTTTGAAAAGCGGCGGATTAACGCTTAAAATGAGTAAGTGTAATTTTTTCTTAAATGAAATAGACTTTCTAGGATTGGAAATTAGTGCTAAAGGTATAAAGCCCGGTTTGAGGAAAACCGAAGCTGTGTCGAAATTCCCAACGCCTAAAAACCAGCATGAACTACGTCAATTTTTGGGTCTATCCGGTTTCTTTAGAAGATTTATTCAAAATTACGCAACAATAGCTGCCCCTCTAACGGACTTATTGAAAAAGGATATTGATTGGGTTTGGGACGCTTCAAAGGAAAAATCTTTTCAACAAATCCGTAAATTACTATCAGAGCGACCATTGCTTTCTTTATATGATCCGCAAGCCGAAACACAATTACATACGGATGCTAGCAAATACGGTTTAGCTGGCATACTACTACAGCGTAATGAGAAGGGTGTAATACAACCGGTTTCATACTTTAGTCGAAAGACAACTGCAGACGAACAGAAATATCATTCTTTTGAACTCGAGACACTAGCCATAATTGCATCACTAAATCGGTTTCGAATCTATCTCTTGGGTATTCCTTTTACTATACAGACAGATTGTAATGCCGTCCGGTCGACTCTCCTTAAGAGAGACTTGATTCCGCGGATTGCCAGATGGTGGATTCAATTACAAGAATTCGATTGTACAATTGAATATAGGCCGGGATCAAGAATGTCCCATGTAGACGCACTAAGTCGGAATCC
Organism: Celastrina argiolus; assembly: GCA_905187575.2. Taxonomy (NCBI): domain Eukaryota; kingdom Metazoa; phylum Arthropoda; class Insecta; order Lepidoptera; family Lycaenidae; genus Celastrina; species Celastrina argiolus. The sequence continues at coordinate 6,065,415 of LR994587.1, read as the reverse complement.
TGTAGGATTACCTTTAAACGAAAATCACGTTCTCGATGTTTTGACCATAGATACTGACGAACAAGACTGGATAATTACTGTACAAACCGCTGATGACGATATAGCTAGAATAAAGAATATTTTAAATAATCCTGATTCCTCAGATGTAGTTGACATAGTTAAAAATTTTAAATTGAAGAATGGTAGATTATATCGCGTTATAGGTGATGAAATGAAATGGGTAGTTCCAAAAGGGGCCCGGTGGCAAATTTTGAAACGGAATCATGATGACGTAGGGCATTATGGTTACGAAAAAACTCTAGAACGTATTAAAAAGAATTACTGGTTTAAGCGAATGAGACGATTTATAAAAAAATATGTGTCCGCGTGTCTTGAATGCGCTCATCATAAAGCACCCGGTGGGAAAAGCGAAGGTGAACTGCATCCAATTGAAAAAGTAAGCATACCTTTTCATACTCTGCATGCAGATCACCTAGGGCCATTTGTCAAAAGTAAGGCGGGAAACTGCTATTTATTAGTACTTATAGATAGCTTTACTAAATTCATAAATATCACGCCGGTCAAAAATACTAAATCTTCTACCACGATTAAAGTTTTAAAAGACCACATTAGTTTCTTTGGAGTTCCGACACGCCTTATTACTGATCGAGGATCTAGCTTTACTAGTAAAGTTTTTAAAGACTTTATAATAGAGTGCGGGGTTAAACATGTTCTAAATGCGGTTGCAACCCCAAGGGCTAACGGGCAGGTCGAAAGGTTTAACCGAACAATAACGGAAGCACTAGCTACCTCTAATCACGGATTTGACGAAAAATGTTGGGACGAACGAATACATGATATCCAGATTGGTATTAATACAACAGTTCATAAAACTACGCAAAAATCTCCGTCTGAACTTTTATTCGGATTTAATTTAAACCACAAAGCGCAAGGGATACTTAATACAGTCATAAATGATACTCTTAATATTATTTCCCCTAACGATTTAGAGTCTGTTAGAATCGAAGCTTTAGAAAAAATAAAAAAACAGCAAGAAAAAGATAGAGAGTACTATAATAAAAAAAGGAAGCCTAGTAGAAGTTATAAAATAGGAGATTTAGTGCGCATAAAAAAACAAGTTCCTCATGACGGTCAGTCTCAAAAATTGGTAGTCAAATATCAAGGACCATATCGCATAGTAAAAGTTCTCCAAAATGATCGATTTTTAATAGAAGACACACCATTGTCTCGTAGAGGTCGTCGTTATGAGGCAATTGTATCAATTGATAAAATGCAGCCATGGGTCAGTTTTGATAGAGACTTTGACAATGATAGTTCAGAAAATAGTGATGGTGACAATCATACAGATATTAATGAAAGTATTGATGTAGATAATACAATAATTATTAATGACAAAGTTACCAACCATGATGAAAACATAAATGAAAAGAATAAAATTGATTAAAATATTTATTTTTTTTTATATAATAATCGTTATTTATCATAAAGTAGCACGAAGGGACTCGTGCTAGAGCAGGAAGGCCGAGCTGTTAGATTATTATTTTTATAATGCATTAGCTTAACTAAAAATAATTTAGTTATTAAAATAAATAATGTGATTTTTATTTATAATGTTGTTAATGTTATTTGGATTTTATGATAACAGTTTAATTATTTTTATATTGTTTCCTGCCCCGCCATCTCTACACTTCCGGTGCTACGTAAGAGTAGACATGGCGGATGCTTTATAAGGTGATGCATGTAAATTTTGAGGTAATTGCCATCTGATCATTGAAGTGTTAAGAACTAGTGAATATAAAAGTGTACTCTGGTGACTAAATAAAGTGTTTGGCAGTTGTTATATTGTTTTATATTTGGCTAACGCCAACAATATAATGTCACTTTTAGTTTAGAAACAAATTATCGAATCAACAGCGTTAATGAATCCTTATAAACAAAATAAATCTGAATTTCATTATTTTTTTATGCTTTCTGACGAAAACTACTTAACCGATCACCATTTATCTTTGTACACATATTCTTGAAGGTATTTAAAATAACATAGAATTTTTATTCCACACAGCTGCAGGAAAAATCTATTAGTAGTAAGTAGTAATGGTTTACTCACTTTCATCTGACTGCGGCGCTGACAATATGGCACTGTGCTTTTTCTTCACCTCCTCGACGTTCGCCTGGATCTTATCTATCATCTCTCGTATCTCTTCCACCTGTGAACAAACGGTCAAGTTAATATAACATTACATCAGTTACAGACTCCTCCGTGGTCTAGTGGTTCAGAGCTTCTTTTTTTTTATCGGGGATGAAATGGATATGAAATTTCGGATACGGATACGGATGTGGATATGAAATTATTTCGGATTATCCGTTTATTTGGGATAATTTCGATTACGGATATTAAGTTTTATGGTAGCAAAACCTTCATTTCGGTTTCGGTTACGGATATTTTATTATATCGGATATCCGATAGTTTCGGTTACGGTTACGGAGCTCACTAACATCCCTGATTTTTATATTTACAGGAAAATGGGTAAAAATCATCCAGGTCCAAGAGTCCGAGAGACCAACATATAAAAGAGTAGGAACCAATTTTACTAGTATTAATTAAAAATTAGAAAAAAAATACATCTTTTTACTAGCTTTCCTACGCCGGGTCTTCTCGGCGGGCTAGGGTTGAACCAGTAGCCTTTTCTTGTTGACTTTCCGAAAAAAGTTTGTTAAGTTTTATTTTCACACCCTCGTAGTATAAAATTAATTAAACTTACAACCTATGTGTATTCCTAAGACATATATTACCTAATTTACAATTTTATACAGTCGTTTAGTAGAGACTGAGTTAGTACAAGACAGTATAGAATATCATATTATAACCAAGGATGTCTCCGTAACCGTAACTATCGGATATCCGATATTGAAAAATATCCATAACCGTAATCGAATCCGAAATTAAAGTTTTGCTACTGTAAAAATGTAATATCCGTAACCGAAATTATCCGAAACAAACGGTTAATCCGAAATAATTTAATATCCATATCCGTATCCGAAATTGCATATCCATTTCATCCCTGATTATAACTGGTCTTATGAAATCGCGGGTAATACCATAAAAGCCCATTGAAAAACTATTCTCAATCAAAATGGATTCTTTTATTGCACATCGTTGTGGATTCAATTCGCGCCCAGCAACAGGAAATAGTAAAAAATATTATATTGTGGTCATGTCTCTCGCGTTATTGGTACTTTTCCGGGGCCGAAGCGATATTTCGTGGCGGAATTAAATTAAATGCTGTCTGACGCTGAAGCCTGAAGCTGCATATTAAACTACAAGTCTGAGGCGTCTGTCTCGTATTGATTGTCCAGTGAAATACATATTATTTCACTGTACAATATTTTATAATAATTGATTGTACAGTGAAATATATATTTTTTCACTGTACTTAGCAAAAATGCCTATGGATCCGCTCTCGGTAAAACAATACAACTACAGTTCTTGTTGCCAGTTTTCAACGACTGTTCTTCTTGGCAGGTTCAGGTTGAACCGATGCACGTAGCCTATTTGATTTTCCAAAAAAAGCTTTTAATATTTGATAGCAAATTATTACTAACATTCATATACCAATTATATTAATGTTAATAGTAATTTATTTCCAAAACAAAAGAAAATCCCGCAAGAACATAAATTCCGCTTTCAGGTTGAACCGATGCACGTAGCCTATTTGACTTTCCAAAAAAAGCGTTTAAAATTTGATAGCAAATTATAATTAACATTTGTTTACTAATTAATAATTATATATATAAATGTTAATAATAATCTATTTCCAAAACGTGCAAAAGGAAATCCCGCAAGAACATCAATCCCGCCGTACATTTTTGCATACATCTGTGACAAATTTTATCAAAATCAGACAAGTAGTTTCAGAGCCTATTCAATGCAAAACAAATATAATACCTAATGCAGTTTAACCTTTTGAACCACTGTGTTTCTTGATAAAAACTGCATTAAAAGCCATTGTTGAAAATATCGAACATCTCAGAGGCGCTTAGCTCATACATTTATTTTCATTTAATTAAATCTAAAGTGTGTTAACTCTCAGTAAATAGAATGATACTTTTTTTTCACACTATTACAGGATTTTACACCAACTTACAATTGCTATGGTAAAAAAGCTGATGTAACAATTTTATCAAAGGAATTCAAAAACAACCCATCGGATAGTGATTGGATATGAGATAAGAATATCGCTTTTGATAACACGAAGATTGTCATATTCAGAAACAAAGTAGGTACTTTTATCCTTCAAGGACACAAATGTAAAACTTCGAAAACGTTTCTATGTAAAACTATGTAGCTGACCCGTGCCCACTTCGTTGAGCATACAAAACGTTTATACCTTCCCTGGACTTTGTCGAGTTTTAGCGAGACTAACAAACAGCAATTCATTTTTATATATAAGATTAGGGCATTACTATGTCTGGTATTCTGTCCGTCACGCTGTCATCCTCAAACCCCTCGTCATCATAACAGATTGTACAACAATACAGCCTTGTCATTCAATTTAAACAGTCATAGCCTAATTAAACTTTCACCGGGGATAAGTTGCCTTCGCTGGAACTTAGTTTGCATAAACATTATTAACCTAACACGGTAAATATAGAGCTCGACCCATTTCTCTGTAATGATCCCTTCAAACTCTATAACAAGTTATTAGATTTTGAAAGCTAGACCTGTTTTTAAAGATAAATTTGATAATAGGTTTTTCCACTGATTAAGGGCGGTTTCAGTCAGCAGTAGGGTTGTATATTATTATGTTTAAACAAGTAGCTGATAAAATCATACGTTGAGTAGGATTTTCAATCAGTACAATTCTTATTTATTTTATTTACACCTACAACTACAACAAGCACCTATACATATATCTACATAAACCAACCTACTGAGCCGATTTCAACAAACCAAACAGGTAAACTGAACGCTCCTATAATTATTTGACAGTCGAGAGTTGAACACAATGGTTTAAGTATGGGAAAGTTCAATCGTCGTTTTTTATATTCTCTCCGCCATTTTACTAATGGTGAGAAATACACCATCTAAGCCTGAGTAAGACTAAAATTATAGAATTATGCACAGACGATCTCGAGATATAGCGAGATAAACGAACAGCAATTCATTTTATTTATCTAGATTCTAAAGAATAATGTTGAGGTCTAAGTTTTTCTTGGAACATGACCAATAAATAGCGCTTTATTGTCTCCAAAGGACGTTATAGACAAATGTGGGCCTCGGATTTCAATTCAACCCAAATATTTTGAAATATGGTTACCATATAATTCTCCCGAAGGCCGCTTGGCAGTCATCCAAATGCAAAGCGCCGACTTAACTTGTAGATTAATGTCGCGCAGTTTGAGGGAACCTCTTGGAGGTTTCAGGGCAATTCATAGAAATCCATTTGTGCTCAGAAAAGGGAATGAACCCTGCGTGAGAGAGTTAAGTGAAGAAAGACCGGAAAAAATAACAACACTGAAAATCGAACTCTGAGCAAATATAACAGACTTTAAAATCAAGTCTTCATTTGTCAAGTTTTACATTGAGTCGATTTTAGTGTGTCCGATTTGAACTCTATTGTATTACCCTAGAGTTCTAATCAGATCAGAGATCTAATTCCCAGCGCTTTGCACCGGCAATCCGGATTCTCAATCTCCGGTCATATAGCTAATGATATGGTTAACAAAAATCATTTTTCCAAGATCAAACTCAAAACTAGAGAACAGATAAAAATGTTATGTTTACTTGTTTACTTTAACAGAACAGATAAAAACAAAGTAAACATGAGTATCTCAGAATCGCCAAAACTTGGTTCAGTTTCTGTGGATTGAAATCAAAATTTTGATTTCAAAGATTGCAAACATACAATATTCAAACAAGGTTAAACTCAAAACGAGTCAATAGATAACAAACTAAACAACTACATAAGAAGCTCCAAAACCAAACGAATCTTAATCCCAATCTCAAATTGTGATTTCAAAGAATCCAAACACAAGATTCCATTACTAATAATACCTTCAATCTGGCGATATGACGAAGGTCGATCGATATATTAACACGAAGTCTCCGAGATATGGGGTCATTATTTATTTGAAGCGCGTGAGCTTACTCCGACATAAAATTCCAACGACTTTACGGCTATTGATCTATTGGGTAGCAACAAGGGTCTCTTTCCAACCTTTTTACGGCGACTGGAGGACTTCAACGATATGCTTTTGACCCGGTTACTTGGAAAGCGTTTAATATTTCAGATACTGAACTGTGGAGATGATATTGCAATGCAAACTAGTATTGTCTAGTGATATCTAAGATTTCACAAGCTTTTATTTACTTTTACCTGTCCCCGTGTGTGTGATGATAATATTTTGCACGTTAAATTTTACTCACTAGCCCTAGTCCGATAGAGTTGATATATGTGATCGCCTCCGTGGTCTAGTGGTTCAGAGCTTCGCTCTCGACCCGGAGGTCGCGGGTTCGATTCGCGCGTTGGAAGAACAAAAAATTTTGTTTTCAAGTTTGGTTAGGACAATGCAGGCTGATCACCCGATTGTCTGACAAGAAAGATGATCCATGCGTCGGATAGGCATGTAAAAAGTCGGTCCTGCGCCTGTTCTCTCGCAAGTCGTGTCGGTTTACCGTGTCACTGAGTTATGAGAGTAAAAGGAAGAGAGAGTTCTTCTGTGTTTGCGCACATACTTGGGCACTATAAAATAACTCCTGCGTAGCTGGCCTGGTTTCAACGAAATCGGCTACCGACACCGAAATCGGTGATGGGCGCTATTATTATGTGATGCATTGATTTTGCATTGATTTTTTACTTTTATATCTTGACATTCTTGGCTTTCCATCGTAGCGCTTAGGATCGAATCGGATCACAATAGGAGTCGTTGAGAATACTGATCCGACTTTAATGATAGAGGTAGGCTACATAAATAACTGCTATATTATCGGTTACCCGAGAAAGCATATCCCCCTCCCCCATGAGATGATGAGATGATGCGTCCAAAGAGAATATCATCAACCATCTTTCCCGTAGGTAAAAGGCGACAGAGGGATTATATATCCGGATATCATTAAGGATTGCCCACCCTGGGAATAAGGTGCCTCTATGCTAGGTTACAATTTTGTACACTTTGTACATTTTACTTTCCAATCTCTTTGCTAAAAGATGGCCCCGCGCGAGTTTCTTACGCCGGTTCTTCTCGCCGGGCTAGTTTCCGAACCGGCATCATGTAGGACAATTCTATAAGTGTTATTTAATAACCTATATGGAAATAAAATATTTTTAATTTTGGAAACGGGTAGCAGGGTACCCGCGGATATTGTTTAAAAACTCCTCCGTCCCCTCCACCTCCCATGAAACACTTCGGGGGATGCTTATGTCCAGTACTGCCCTGGTAATTGAAGACATGAATGGATAAATATGTAGCAAAACTACTCGTATGATTTTGAGAAAACTGAGTTCAAACTGTCACTTAAACATAGTAAAGTATTAGAGGCATTAATCTAAAGATCCATCTCTGGAATCAATTAACTTAATACTACTCCTACATATTATCCTAAAATATTTAAGTGACTGTTTAAATTCAATTTTCTGGGTATTTTTTTTTTGCGACACAATATCACCTTCATCGATTCATGTTTCTATAAATAGTAAGTTAGGCGGTTTCGAAAAAATGGCACTTAAATCTTTATCTTTAAGTGCCATTTTCTCGAAACCGCATTTTCTGACTTACTGCTCTATTAAATACCAGGGCCATGGCCTACCATATACAATCTATGTTTAATACAAAAAAATTGCAATAGATGTCACTACTATTAACGTTTGTAAATTATAAAATGTAAATATGCCGAATTAAGTACAAATATTGACATATTTTTTTAGCATAAGAAGATACGAAACGAAATTAGTAATTAATATTTTCCAACAGTGGCGCTAGATGGCGTTTTGCAGAATGTGCTTTGAAATCGAAGAAAACAAAAATAGCCAGTCGAATTGCCAGTATTAGGGTGATACCATTTTCTAGTACTAGGTCGTGTCTCTGTTATATATCTACTTTATGCCAGGGCAGAGTAGTGGACATCATAGGTGAAATGATGATTATACCATTGTGTCTTTTTTTACATTTCGTTTATCAAACGGTTCAAATTCAGTTCACGGATAAGAGATGTTCTCAACTATGATGTAACGAGTTCATGGCCCGGGTGCTGTCAGATCGATACACCATACAGCTGCGACTTGCCAACAACTATTGTTTGTTGGGAGTTGTGTAACTCCCCGATTAACATAGATAACGTTATCAAGAACACGAGGTACAGAAAATTCATTAATTAAATTGCTACCCTACCCTAATTAGTAATTACATTTGGTGTTTTTAGGGTTTCGTAACCCTTTTACGGGACATTTATTACTATGTACTATTAATTATAAATACCAATAGTAAGGGCGTGTTTCACCAAGAATGTTAAAGTTAATCCTTCGTTAAATATCATGTTGTTCCTTTCGTAATTCCTGTCAATGAATGAGATGGCATGGTATTTTAATATGGCGTTAACTTAAACATTGCTTGGTGAAACACGGCCTCAGCTCTATATTTAACGTAGGCGCCTCTACGCAGCATTCTAATTTCTAGCCGCACCAAACTCTGATGCGGCATACAATCTATCTTTAATACAAAAAAAATGATAGAAAGCTGGTAAGGTTTGATTTTAACTGATAGGATAGACAGTATTAAGTAATTTCTGTTTTTTCTAGTTTAATGTTTTTTTTTTTATATATATAATCTGTAAGAGGACTGTAGGATTGCCATCGTCTTTCTAAGTACGAAAATCCTTTTCTACACTAATATTATAAAGAGGAAAGATTTGTATTTTTGTATGTAACGACTTACCTCAAAAAGTACTGGACCGATTTTAATAATTCTTTTTGCATTAGAAAGCTACATTATCACTGAGATACATAGGCTATATAAAAATCAATTGCTGTTCGTTAGTCTCGCTAAAACTCGAGGTCAGCTGAACTGATTCGGCTATTTTCGGTCTTGAAATATTCGTAGAAGTCCCGGGAAGGTTTACACGGTTTCCATGCTCAACGAAGTGGGCACGGGTCAGATAGTAATAAATAAAGCAAAAAAATAGTCTGTCTGTCTGTCCTTCTGTATGTCGTCACTCGCCAGGCGCTATCTCAAGAATCGCACGAGGGCTCCCATACAACAAGCGTTTTGTACGGGTCGAATAAACATGTGACTTTGACATTTGTTCCATACAAAATCTGCCCGTCACATATTTGTTCCTTCGATAAAAGTTATCTGACGATTAAAAAATCGGCCCTTAATTATACATTTAGTTGGTACTCCGTTGGCGTGCTCAGTACTCAAAACTGTAGAAGATGTGTGGTTAGTGTGGGCGCACAAGAGGTCGCGGGTTCAAATCACGCCGAGGGAGCAATAACTTTTAAATGATTCTAGGTCAGGGATGGTAGACATTAAAATAATAGAAGTATAATAAATCTTAAATGTATAGTATAAATATAAAAGTATTAATTTTATTATACTACAGTTGTCAGCTACCCGTAGTAGACCATAACAATTTCTTTGAAAACTTGGCACGGGACCAGATTGAGGTGGTGCGAAGCGTCAATAGATATTAACTATATTTTATTCCAGATAAATCTGACGTTGTGTTTTTTAACAATGTACATTTCGAAAAAGCTAACATTAGAAGTGTTGAGCAATTATGTAGTTTTTACACGAAAATTTTAAATTACACTGGTAATTCATTTTTAATACAAACTATTAAAGGGTTACTTTGGGTAGACTATGGCATTTTAAATGTTTTGGCAAAACCGTACTTTTTAGTTGAAAGGCGTACTTTTCGAAAAGTCAGTCGTACATTTTTGGAAAATCATAGTGGCAACACTGGCCCTATTATCGCTCAGTATTTTAATGATCTATTATCGCGAATGCTCTACCAACAGAACAAAGAATACCTGGGCACACTAAAAATTAATAATGCTGATATAAACCATTTCATCGCTCAACTCAATCTGATAACATCGCCAGCCACGGATCGATGGAACCAACAAAGGCTAGTTTACAAACTTAATATTGTCCAGAAAAATATCCTTATCTTCAACTTTTCTATGCTTAACTACTTTATTTTTAATAATGGATCTCTTCGTCTGGAGAAAATTCTAATCACTGAAAATAGAACTCTGGTCTTATATAGTAGAGTTTAAAATTGAACCCACAGCATCGAATCAAATGTCAGAGTCAAATTCGACAACGCAACGCGACGAGCGTTGCGTTGTCGAATTTAAACTTCGGTTGGACTTTAAACTCAAGTTTTTTAGCACTTACACATTTTATTAGAATAATACAGTGCAAGTCTTGAAGTTTTATTCCCATCAAAACATAACTTGTAAAAATCATATCAATATTATTAAAACTCTTTCATATTTCAAGTAAAAAGGTAGATTAACTTCGCATGAAAACACAATGTACATAATATATATTTAATAAGTACTAACTAATACATATTAAACAAGATCGTTTATTGCGATTGTCAAGTCAATTTTTTCAGTTTTTCATTATTTTATACACTACTTGTATAATTCCAAATAAGAAGCTTTCTTATGTCGGTCAGTGAATGAGTGAGTGAATCGGTGACAAAAATAAGAATATTTGACAAGTTGTCATTTTTAAACTTCTGTTGCAAATTAATAAAACACCCTGTTACCTTGACACCCTGCGGGATACTTACTTGGGGGTCGAAAATGGCCTGAACTTTTTCGAGAAAAGGATGTTACAGCCGTGCTCAACTTGGTGAGGGCACTCCCGTACCCCCAGATTAGGGCTGCCATCCGTCCGGGTTTTCCCTGATTTGTCCTAGTTTGGAGGCCGTCCGGGGAGCGTCCGGGCGAGGTTTAAGTTGCAGTCCGGGTAAAACCCGGACGGACGAGCACTCCCGTGCCCCCAGATTTTAAACAAGATGTAAGTTAATGAAAAAGGTATTGAAATGTCCGGGGTGGAAGCTCCAAAATCCGGGGAAATTACGATTCCGGTACTGGGTGGCAGGTTTTAGAGATGGCAGCCCTAGGGACCCGAGATACATGTCAAGCGTGCAGTCACAGACTATATTAGTAAAAGCTGTTTAGATTAATAGACTCTAATATCGTAACCAGGTCAAATAGCATATTTATATTGATTACGTAACCAAGCACTAAAACTTGAAAGCACCCAGCAATTGTGAACATACTACATTGTAATAATTAAAATTATCCAACCAGCTTTGTAGCACACAGCTACAATAAAACAAACAAGTCCTGGATATGAATAATAGATTCGCTTCGTCCTTAGAGGTAAGTTCATAAGCAGAAATTCCGCATGTTATGTTTTAGGGTCAGTCAGTAAATTACTTACCATAACGGGACAAATCGCGATTAAAGATCTCCATAAAAGACACAAAACAGATGAGTTTCACTCCTGGTAAGTCTTAGGTCAACGACCAGTGCGTTCATGTGTATAGATTAGGAGCCTACGAGCCCCAGCATAATAAGATTCACTCTTTTTGTGGAAAAATCAAACAAAATAATATATTATGTTCTACGCGTCATTCTCTTCACACTATATACGGCTTGCTATATGACCCATTAATCAGCCTGTATAACGGCAAAACAACACAGTCCTGCTTACCGTACTAAATATTCGTCAATAATACAAAAAAAAATCCGACTTAATCATGTCCGTTATTTTCAGATAGCGACTGAAAATTGAACTTTTATACTACACATTACAAGAAGATACACGTTTCATTGCAAAAGATTTCTAATTTCGAGCTGCCGGGCTACATGGCGCCGCTCTTGCAATTAAACATGTACCTGTTGTGTTAATACATACCTAGCTATCTTTACCTTTTATACTGATATAATTCCATTGTGAAATGTATACCATTGCGACATTTAAATTTCAAATGGCCGCCGCTCGCTCAACACTCCCGAGCGCAAACTTATGTCAAGAATTCTACTTTTCTACATTCTCGTCCCCTGCGTCTAATATAAGCGGGACGTAGGGTTGCCAAACCTACTATCCTTGTGTTCCTGGAGGCGCTCTGAACGTTCAGATCATTCATAACGCTGACATTGACAGCTGTCAGTGCGTGTGGAACAGTTCAAAACGATCCTAAACAGTGCTAAAGAAACGCAAATCTGAACGAAAAAAACGTTCAGATCGTTTAGAGTTAGGAAGTGGAGGACTAGCACTGTTTAGGATCGTTTTGAACTGTTTTCACAGGCACTGTCAGCTGTCAATGTCAGCGTTATGAATGATCTGAACGTTCAGGGCGTCTACTGGAACAGGCCCTATAATATAAAAGGTGTAAAATATGAAGTGATAATACATGAAGGTGTATGTGCCTCCTGTGTAGAGTGTGAAGGACCTCCTTTTGACTTTCATATTTTTAAAAAAAAGTTACTGTTTCTGCGCCTTCACAATATATGTACTTATAATAATTACCTTCACAGTAAACTCTACATACACAACCTAAAGTATTATCACTCAGAAATATTATAGACTGTAGAAACATACCTACTGTAGTGCGAAAAATACTAGGGTTCCGTACCCGAAAGGTTTTTACCGAAGGGTAAAATCGGCACCATATTACTAGACCTCTCCGTCTGTCAGTCTATTCCTCTGTCTGTTACAAGTCTGTAACCGCTATAGCTAGACACTATCATGTGGAGATTTTCACAAATGATTTATGTCGCTACAAAATACTAAAAAAACAAAATTAAATTAATATTTCTTAAAAGAAGGTTAAGGTAAGAAGGAAGGAAACAACAAAAGTTTTTCCTTTTTGTAAGAGCACGTCGTCCGAGTTCGTGTCCGGTTTTTTATGTATAGATAGATAAATGTATATACTATTATTTTTCTATTTACGTAGTTCCTACCTCAATGTTTTGAGGAAAAAACAATTTTTCTTTAATTCTAAAATGAGCAACCCTAGCGGTACGTAACGTAGCATTATACCAATAGAACATATTATAACGTAACAAAACATTACACGTCCACGCATAAAATATGCAGCCATGTTAATTAAATTACACGGCACCACATATTATGCAGGAGGCTCAGGCTTCCAGCCGTCCAAGCCCGTTAAGGGGATGCGCGCGATAAATCTGAAAATTGGTGTACTGTAAAAACTTTCTTCAAAATATCTGTCTTAGGGCCGATTTTTCAATCGTCAGATAACTTTTACCTGAGGAATAAATAAGTAACTTTGACAGATTTTGTATGAAACAATTGTCAAAGTCACATGTTTATTCGGCAGATAAAAGTTATCTGACGATTGAAAAATCAGCCCTTATTGAAAGACCCCAGAAAAGATATCTTCATCATATTTAGCAGAGGGTAGTATTTTTATAAATTTATTATATTAGTAACACGAGTGTGAAAATGACTAAGTATTTGCATTAAGTTCAAGTGTTTGCATTATACTCCCTAGCACCTTATCGTATTACTGTACTTTCTTTATCTGTAAAATTTTGTTTATGTATTTTTTTGTCGCTGTGTATTACTACTTACAAAATGTTGTGTTGTATTACCGTCCTAATATATTTTGTCTTATCTCGTGTAATGTAAAATACCTGAATAAACCTCTTATTATTATTATTATTATTATATTAAGTAAGGCAAAACTCGGGGGATAATCGTTTAACTGTTTGCAAATTTTTTGTTGTACTGCAATTTTTATACGATTTCAATATTCTCCGGACAGCGTCGAAAGTGCAAGGAGATGTCGTCTTCAAAATCAGTCGAGCTAGGTCACTAGGGTCAACGTCGTTTCAGCAATGACCACTGCTGGACATAAGCCTAGGGTGTAGTTAGTACTCACCACGCTTAGCAGGCGGACACTGTCTCCAGGGGGCCTATTACAAGCTCTTAATTCCAGCCAGTTTATGCCATACAACATGGCTGCCTGGAATTTTCGTATTACGATCACATAATTACTGCATGATGACAGCTAGGCAGCGGACACGTGACACTCGACTTGCTTCCGAACGTCACTTTCAGACAACCAAACTAGGTTGGATCCATTCAGAATAACATGTCGTTGAAATATGAAAAAGAACAAGGCAGTTTAAGACAGTATTTTGAATTGCCTGGAACCAGGCTGGTATTGTAAAAGATCATATAATACGGCCCCTGTACTACACCCACAGGAAAGATTGTTTGATGGTTGATGAGGAGATGTTATTACTCCGGAAACGGAGGGACCTTATGCTGAGGCTTAAATTACACAGTACCACATAAGGTTAAGCTCTGAGCCGTCCAATCACACGCTAATCCTCGCCCCGTCAACCCTGTCCCAACTCTCGGCCTATCTGTTGTTACATTAGGAACACAGACACGGGAAATCTATACTAATATTATAAAGCGGAAGAGTTTGTCTGTTTAAACGTGCTAATCTGAGGAACTATATCTGGTCTGATTTGAAAAAATATTTTTTTTGTGGATAGTCCATTTATAGAGGAAGGTCTAGGCTAGAAGAAGTTAGCTTTTAAACAATCCTACTAATATTATAAGTGTGAAAATTTTATAAGTATATATACTGATGGATGTTTGTTACTTTTTCAAATAACAACTACTGAAAGGATTTTAATGAAATTTGGAATAGTAGTAGTACACATAATAGAATATCGCAACAAAAACAACAAATATACTTTACAATTGTTGTACAATCAACGTGAGAAACCCGAGTACACAACATCTACAAAGAAAATGATAAAATTGTTTGTTACAAAGAGAACTTGGTATCGTTTCGCTGGCAGCAGGCAGTAACACTTTAATCTAATGAAATAGAACTGGGAGTCTGGAGGCATTACGATACTGCTATTTTTATTGAAACCTCGTTGCTGAAATTGGAAAACGTAATACGTGTTGCCGTACAAAAAACGCATTGTAGTTAGTTTTAGAACTGTTAGACCAGCTGTTGCAGATGTCTCTATTTTCGATTTCGGAAAAAGTAAGCTAAGAACGACCTTCTGGGTTTACTTAATAAACCCATGCCTCTAAGTGAGAATTATAAGCCAACTGTGTGATTCAACAAAACCTCGCCCGCGCAAGCGAAGCAAAGGCCTCACTTTTTCTGAAAAAATCAAAAAATCTACACAATTGCTGATGAACAACTTTTTTTTTTGAGACCCAATAAAAAAGTGTGATCACACCCAACGGGTAATCACTTAAAATCCTGATAACAATCGAAATCGCAAAACACCCCCAAAATTCTCTTAATCAAATTGTCCCGACTCGTTCGTTGTATTCAGAGTTAATCAGAGATTTAGTAAACGGCTCAACCTCATAGACATCGCCCGTACCAACCTCCAGAACCCCAAAATAATCTCGGACGGATCGAAAGCTCGGGATTGTATAAAATCTGAATTGAACGAGGGTGCGGCGTGAGCTGAATAAATTTATAGCGCCCACCAGGGGGCCATCGCGTCACTATAGAGGGCGGAATGGCTTTTTACGTTGATTCGCTTAAACTTTAAACTCCGCCATGAGACTGAGCAAAACGGGTAATTCCTAGAATAATATTAGATCAAACAATTTACATAAAGTATTGCCAACAGTCTGCAGAAATGATTCTGTTTGGTATGATTAATCAACGAACGAGAGCGATTATAGGCATCACCAATTAAAACCATGTTTTTGTAATAATTGTATGTGACTTAATAAATATTTTTTTAAAAACAAGCTTTTTTCTAACAACCTTTATCATCTACACTCTATATAATATAGACATAATACTAGCCAATTAAATGAAATTCCATGACATACGTGTATAATTTTAAATCAATCGGGCTATGGAAAATGGGTTAAATATTAACACATGCAAGATTTCATTACACACACGGGAATAGGTTAAAGTTTAAGCGAAAGAAAATAAAATCTTGTAAAATATAATTAACATACTGAAGAGTCTATATCTGGCATGATATTTTAAAACGAGATCGAAAGCAGATAGGCATCACCAATATCAACCACATTGGTTGTGTGGTCGATATAGAAAATAAAGAGCATTTATCTCGAACGATCTGATATAATTTTGAGGGACAAATTAAATAGGAGGCTTAACAGTTTATATTCAACAGTTTATGGATCGGGGAATAATGATAGAATATTCTGGCCAATAGCCAGAGCGACAACGAAATCAGGATGTACGACCAGTGTTAACTGAAATTAAATCCAAGTGGACCGATCGATTATAGTACATCATACGGGGCTACTGGTGACTACCCTGTATAAGCTAAAGAAACTATTACTAAATATAGTTTAAATGGTGAACCAAACAAAAAACACGTTTGCATAACATATGCATATACGACGCAGCCTTTATAAAATGTCTGCAAACAAAAATTTTTAAACATCGTATATTATACCAAACTGAAGCCGTTTAAAATTACGCAGATGTCGAATAAATTTAGCATCCAGTATCCACACAGAGAGAGGGGTTAAACAACACGGGAGAAACAATGGCGGGCGCAACAAGCTGAAACTTTCAGCCTCGTTACAGATGTTAACACGCTAATGGAAAAAACGAGCTAATATTTCACGCAGACCATTTCCAACGGTTCGTTTGTATGCAAATATAACAGAAATTGCGAGAAAAATTGCCATTTTCACTTGAAGAGTAATGACATTTCACTAAAGCCAAGTAAATTTTGCTCGGGTAACTGAAACTACGAAAGTTGAAAATATTCACAGTTTTAAAAAGAAACAAAAACTGTCCCATTTAAGCTTTTCATTATTTAGAATTTACTAAATGCCTTGATTGTGAAACTGTTTAAAATTATATGACTTGAAAATATGCAAATAGAGCATTTTTTGAGAAAAAGTATTTGCCTTTTTTAAACCTTCTGCCAATAGACATTAAAAAAACAAAAAACGGCATCATAATTCATTACCGCTATCAATGGCTGATCGTTACTAGGGCTCTCGATCGTTACTCAGTCAAAAAATAAAGGAGGTTGGAAAATTGTGAATGATCCAGGAGAATCATTTATAATCCCTTTGTAAACACCTCTTAAAGTGGTAAGGGGCAGGCGAAATTCTTCAAAAGGTTTCACTTGCGCTTTCAACAATGTCCTCCAAATTAGGATTATTTTTTATGTGACGTGGTTGTTATATATAAGCAATGAGTATTCAATTCATTATTTCTTGACTTTAAGTACCTAATTGGTAATTTGCGTCCCAATTACAATATTGTTCTATTAAAACTGATAGCATGTTTAAGACAGTCTTTACCATAACATAAAGCGTTTCGTTGCACTCCTCTACGAATACTCAATCTGTGAATTTAACATTTTTTAAAGCAAACTTGGAGGAAATATATTTATGAAATCCATTTAAATATCAGGCGAGAGTTGGAGCAGCCTGATGAAAGCTTCATGTCGGCCGCACTTCCTGTTCGTTAGTGCCACGTACAGGACGTTTGAATTTAATATAATATTGACTTACCAAGTAATTTGAAATATCTCACTGACATTTTACTATTAGTGTCCTTACCATGAAAAAAGTCCCTCGGCTAGTTGAATTAAATCCGATCTAGTTATATTGGAGGCAAATATTTAACTATTTGTAGGAATAATTTGCAAATAAAACACTAGATCTCCGTAAATATAAGCCGACTAATATTATAAGTTGGAGTAATACCGCAATTTTTTTTATTATCGTGCAAGGATGATAGGTTGTTAAATATGTGACTTAATTATCATTATCATTTATTCAAATATTGGTTTCTGATGATTTGATAACAGTGACTAACATTATCGTGATTCATAATAATGACCTTCGTTTTAATTCACGGATCCGATACTGGATAAGATTTGATGATAAAATAGATGATACATACATGGAAATCCTACATATTTTTTAAATTTCCACTACATCCGAACAAGACAAGATAGATGATGTGGATATTTAAAAACGGACAAGACGGTCAGTCACACACTTTTTATATGTGCCTTGATCATTTTTGCCCGTAGACTGTCCTTTTGAATGTAATACAGCAAGTACTATAACAATTCTCTTTTAGTGCAATATATCCTCACTAATCGACCATGAGACATCTCAATGCAATTAACGTCGATATGTAAGTTTCTTGTAGCCCCAACTACCAACTGGTACTAAATCGAAGGAGAAATGTAGTAAATTTGTCCACAAGCTAACTTTTGCTAGCAACGGGAACAGAATACAGACCGGAGTTTTGCACAGGGACTTAACGGATATGAAACCACACGTGTGCCTTATCTAAATATATAGCGTATTTTATTAGATTAATCAGATTACCTTCATGAATAAAATATATTCAGTATGCTGTACGTGCTAGTAAATAGAGGAACTAATATTACGCAGGCTAAAATAATTGTTCCCTTTTACAATATTTGAAGTTTGTTTCTATATCCGAACAAAACTTATTAGAAAGACGAAAATTGCTCTTAATTATTATTGGTTAGCCAATAATTACGGCTAACCAAGTCCCATGAAAGATTCTTGGCAATATCCTTCAAAGAGGACTTCAAAGTTTACACTAATTCCGCAAGTTCTATTTAACCATTTACCGACGAACTAAAAAGCGATTTAGCAAGTGCTGCTGAAATCATAAAGAGGAAAGCAATTAAATTCATAAAATTTAATTTGAATGGAAAATTTAAGTCGCAATTTGAAGCTTCAGCGATTAAAGTTTGTAGCTTTGCTTCACAATAATTTAATACGGGAACCGCCTAGGTTATTCAATAAATGTGCCAAGATATTATATACTATAATAAACATAATATAAAAGGAAATAGTGATAGACTGATGTATCAACGCACTGGCCATACTTGATAAAGAATTTTTCAATTTTCAACCCCCTGAAAGGCGAAATCTCATTTACAAGGGCGAAGCTGGGGACAAAAGCTAATCAGCTATTAAACTTTTCATTCAAAATTGGTGAAATGACTATCGGGCAACGCATCGTTATCGACAAATCCAATTTGGCACAAAATGTTATCTTGCCTGGACATGGAGTACCGTCGACAATCGCAATCAGCGGAACCGTGTGGAACGCTATTTGCTGCGGCGTGTTTGCAACAATATATAGTTAGAGCTTCATTGTTCCAGATAAGGCTAGGACTATACGGTCGACAGTCCGTAACGCCGGAGAAACACTGGGCACTGAAAATATAACTCTGGGCAGATATAGCTGTGCATATATAAATGAACACAGGTATGACGAGTGGCCTTTGACCCCTTCGACTTCGGTAGCGGAGATAAATATAAATAACACGCGTTGCTAAGTGGAGTCCCCGCCTATCATGCCCTGTTGTATGCATTCGAAGTCGGTTCCCTGCTAGTTCCGTTACCTGTATCAGTTGATCTACTTTGCTATTGAGTTGTATACAACACCTTCGTTGTGTGCCCTAATTAAAAACAATAATGGCATCCTATCATTGTTCAATTTCTTTTAATAACGAAGAGAAAATACCAACTGGTAATTAGAAGCATTCACGCACAAATGGAAATTAAGTTACTAATTTCGGATCAACTGAACGCTGGTATTCTAAACATAGAGCATTTTGAATACCTAATTTGTTATTAATTTTCACTATGTTTTAATTTTCTACGTGGAAAATTCTCTTTAAAATTTACCGAAGGCATACCTCATAATTAGTCTGTAATCTACAAAATCTTTATAGAAATAAGGCGACCGAAAATGTAGGTTATAGTAGGGGAGGCCAAGGGGGGATTTTGTAAGTAACTAGAACTCGTCAGATTAAGATAATACCTATTATAAGTCTCCCACGTGTCTCAGGTAATCACGGTACGAAAGTCATTTTATATGTATAGTTGTTCCGGTGCGTCATTTTAAGATGGGGGATGTTAAGTAGGTCTCAAAGAAGCTCAAACTTAAAGTAAGATTTGAGATAAGAGTAAGTTCGTAGGGACTCTTGGGGATTTTTTTATAAACATACCATATATAATTTGAGTTTCCCAGATATTTTATATTGGACTGGGCTAGGTTGATGATAAAGTAAATAAAAAATAATATCGGTATGTTTCCTTTAACAAACAAGTATAAGGAAAGTCTTTTTTCTTCCTAATCTTAGGATTAGTGAAGGTCTTTAGGAAGAAAAAGGTTATTAGTTACCTAATCTACAAAACCTACTACGTCTCCATAACAACGCTAGAATACTTAACCATAGTAGCGTCATGGGTCCACTATACCATTATTTCACGAAAACTGAGCACAATTTAAAAGGAAGAACGAAGGTTCATCCTTTTAAATTGTGCCTTCGCTTGACGTTTAAAATTGTACTTTAGAAGTACTCGTTTCACCGATCGACGTTGGAAGGAATAAAGTTAAATATGACTTGCCTTGCAGCAGGGTGATAAACATTTTAGAGCTTTAAAATATATCCCTAACATTTTATAGCTGAGATAAAAAGAAAGTAAAACTATGCGTATTAACATTGTATTTTATAACTATAGTAGGTCGATACTGCTAATTAAATCTTACAATAATACAGTTTCGATGCAGTCCCAATAATTTAAATGAATGAATATACTTTATTGGGTCCAAAACAAAAAATATAATATAGAAATGTGATATTGAGTGAACACAATAGCGGCTTTATCGCTATGAAGCGATGTCTTCTCAACAACTCTATATTATATGCGAAATGTGAATCCCACCAAAAACATTTTAATGTAAAAATGTTGTCAAGACCAGTCTACACAGCTTACCCTGTAAAAAAGTTATCAGATATCGTATAAAGCCAAGCTCTACAATACACCTTAATCAAAATCTATCAAAAAGTGGTTAGATCTCATGTAGAACCTAAATTCTTGATCTATGCGCCCTTACTTCAGCAGGCTTAACTTCACTTACGCTACATTGCAGTTAAAACGTGATGCTTGGCCGTTTTATTTAGCACACGATTAATGAATTTGTATGACATATTCGTAACGGTAGCAAAAGTAGGTCTTATTTTTAAAAGTAGGTCTTATTTTTTTATGTAGGTACTTGTATAATATTGTATAATATAATATTTCTTTTATGTCTTAAAGATCATATCCGTATAATAAACATATTAAACATCCATTTTGTACCGTCCATTATATTGGATTCAAAATGGCGGCATTTATATTTTAATAATTTTTTTGTTGGTTTTGTAGCAATTACAGCTTACATAAATAATATCAGCTTACTAGGACGTCAGGAAGTACCTTATGAATTTTGATGATCTATAAATGACGAAATCTGGGGTTTTTAGACATTGATAAAATCTAAAGTATAATAGCTACAACATTGAAACTTTGTATGTTTCATGTTTTTACTGGTGTCATTATATGTTGAAATTTTCAACTATGTAGCATCATCCAAAGCAAAGTTATGAGAGTTCAAAAAAACGACGAAACCTTTCGAGAAAAGGTAGGTAGTGCGCCCTTGCGCTTCGCTTGGCTCGTCTTGACGGGGGCACTCCCGTGCCCCCAGATCTCAAAAACGACACACCAATATCAAATTCGTTTTGATTGAATTTCCAAATGGTTTTTTTTGTAAGTTAACAAAAATTAATTTGTTCACACATGCTTTTAGATGCTGTGCCTATTCTTGTGCAGATGAAACGCATTTTTCTAATGGGCACATGACATTTTGTCTCTGTGGACTTTTTTTTTTTAATGGGCATTGGCGCACCTCACATTTCCACCACTGCAACTCCTGTAAGCCAGGATCAACAGCGGTAACCAACCACGACAAACCCTTTGATATGATCTCAGGTGTCCCCGAGGGACAAGCTAAATCTGTCTTGGGACCCACAACGAAATTAATCAGAAGAAAAAAAAGGAGGAGTAGGAAGTAGAGTCTAAGCAGTCTTTGTGGAATGGGGAACACTACAAGATGATCTGGCAAATTTAACATTGTAAGGTTATTATTTACTTACCTCACTGAAGAACTCGTCCATATAGCCTCCCTCGACAGGTACGTTGACGTCGTCGGGCCCGACATCGTCGTCGTCGCTTTGCGCCTGCAACAAACACATCAATATTGAGCACTTTGTTTTAAATCGATACTTTCGTATGCTAATCTGTGGATGACGGTGTTGGTGTCACTATAAATAAAACATTATGTGAGACCTAGTTTTTAAGATATATAGTCACGTTATGCTCTGGCAACGTGGACATGACAGGCTAACGTCTACTGACTCAAAGAGTGGGGACGTTAGTGATGATTATGACGCTGAAATTAAAATTACTTAATGTTTACTGCATAAAACAATACAGCTAACCTAACCCAATAAGGTCCTTTCAAATTATTACGATACAGGCAAAAGTTTACGTTGTGTGACGCAAGTACAGCAAAATTGGATTCACTTAGCCGAGCGGGCCAGCCATTATTCAATTTGTGCGGGGAACCCGTACACATATACGTTACTACGCACCGGATCAATTTGGGATAAAGTGAAATGGATCATAGTAATTACGTGAGACTAAATTCATGAAATATATTTAATGGAGTCCACGAAAATGTTCATTGTTGGAAACAATGAGCGCGGATTATATTCGGCTTTTGTATTATTTGGTTGCAAAGATAATGTTGGAATGAAAAAACTTGGGTTACCTAGGTTATTTGTCATGGTTACATGGAGTCGAGGAATGGGAGCTCGAGAAGCTGGACCAATCCACGAATTCATTATAAATAGCTACGTTATTAATAGTACCACGTAAGGTAAAGAATAAGAAACAATACGATGAAGCATGACAAATATATCAAAGTATACTGGATATAATAAAGTTCTTAAATCTAGAGTAATTTGAAAGAAAAAATATTCTTTCAGATAAGAAAAACTTGGCAGCACTCTAATAGCATGTAGAGTTCGAAACAAATGGGCATACTTTTAGAACAATCCCGTGAAGTAGAATTTATATGATCCAGAAATCGCTTTACTTAGACCTATAACCGATTAGCTGGAAATAAGTTTGGAATATAGTAATAACATGAATGCCCCGTTTTATCCCGGTGAATCAAAACATTTCAACATACTCTATTCCTTTGCACACTAAAACGCCTCCACGCCTATTCACACGATTAGTTCCATTGTTAGTAAAACAATACACTAATAGTTACCCTAACAGGCGCGAATTTAAAACCAGTTTTGCCGAGTTTATCGTGACTTTCATTTTCACTTTTTACTCTAAATTCGACCATCTCAATCGCGTAATCCACTTTTTGCACAATATCTTACACTCCCTTAAAAATTTTTTTTGTTACATCAGAGAAAAAGCCTGAAATCAAGGTGCTAATCGAGAAAACTACATTTAAGAATCAAAATTGAAAGAGATAAAATGAACACAACATTAAATAGAATATTTAAACGTAGCATATTAAAAAAAGCGTAGAGAACTGAGGATGAAGGCATCATCTGTGTTTCCATTCACAACTTACAGAGTATCCCACACAACATTACATAGTCATAACAGTTTTATTGTAAGCAGTATTGGGGACGAGGCTGTAGTTTGTAAGTCTTAAGATTCTCAAGTTATCAGCAATCTAACAAAGCTCCATAGAGGTGGCTGACGTAAATTATGTTCCTCGTTTATTTATTTTACTCGGAAATTATTCATCGCAGTCGAGGATGTATAAATAGAGCAATAAAGTAAAAGAGCTTAATAAACCACACAAAATATGCAGTAAAAATTTTATTATAGGTAAGTGTAGAAATTTTATAATGAAAAATACTATAAAAGCTATACAGACGCAGACGTTGAACGCAGAGTGTTTTACAATCGATAAATATAAAAGTAATATAAAGACTAATCTGAACAGAGGCCTAGATAACTTCCAGAACTACGAGATTAAAATGTACAAGAAGCCGCACAAAATTGTTAAACAGACCTTGTCAATCTAAACCTATAATCGATTAGACTCAAGTTTCACGAACAACTGACTCTTTGTAGAGATAGTAAAAAAAATCATCTCGTCAATTGGTGAGCCTTTGTTTCATGTCAGAAGTGGGTCACGGCTAGTCTGACCGTAGTGCCATAATTCATTAAACCATTATTTAAACCTCGGGAGGTCGTTTCGACGCAGCCAGACTTAATTTAGCGAACTCTCGCTGTTGTATCAATATATTAAGACCTATAAGCCAATTATGTTGAACAAACTGCTAATTGACTTTGACCTCGTTTTAGTACGATTTGTGTTACGCACAATATTGTAGTATTTTACGTAAGCAATGGAGTAAAAAAACCTGTTTCAGTGAAGAATTAGCTTCTCAAGAAAATAAACGAGAACCAGTCTAGAACATTAGGCCTTTATTCTTTAAAAACAAGAAAACTGTCTGTTTTTGAAATATATATTGCTTAGATTTATAAAAATAGACCATCCCCTTCCTAGAAATGAAAAATATGAATATTTTTTTAATGGCCCACTAACAACTGATTGAGTCCATAGACTACAGAAACTTGATACAGTGACAGAGCATCTCAATAGAGAGGACACGTACAATTGATCTCCTGACCGCAAGGGTCAACAGGATTCCATTTACATCTCTTTACACTGTCGGACTTGGGACCGAAGTTTCTTTTACGTTGACTCGTGAAAATTGTTTAACGTCAGGATGTACGCTCAGGGAGGCCTAATTTTGTTTATTGTGTTTTAGTATTTATTTATTGTAACAAAAAAGGTGAGTTATACATTCAGTATGTTTTTATAGTTAGAAAATTGTTTAACGTCAGGATGTACGCAGGGAGGCCTAATTTTGTTTATTGTGTTTTAGTATTTATTTATTGTAACAAAAAAGGTGAGTTATACATTCAGTATGTTTTTATAGTTAGAAAATTGTTTAACGTCAGGACGTCAGGATGTACGCAGGGAGGCCTAATTTTGTTTATTGTCTTTTAGTATTTATTTATTGTAACAAAAAAGGTGAGTTATACATTCAGTATGTTTTTATAGTTCTTAAACTAGGCCTAGCCTGTACCTTAAGACCTAGTTACTTCCAATGAGACAAAACATTGATATTTAATATTCGCAGCTGTTCACTATTATGTGGGTAGTTTTCAATAACAGATATTATAGTATGGTTCGACGCGCGGCGCAGGCGCAGGCGCACACGGCACCCAATAAGACCCAATGCGCGTTGGCATGACTATAGTAGGTATGTGTCATGTGTGTGTACTCTGTAAAATACTATTTCAATTTTATATTATGAATGGAATACAAAAATAGGAAGACAACCACGTTGAGCGCATTTATATTCTATTGAGTTTACTGTATCAAATCAACTTGTTAGTATCTTGTTTCGCAAATGTTTACGTGTATTGTACAAGCTTTTATTTAGTTTCACTTTTCCCTTTGTCTAACCAAACCTTGCCATTTAAATTTGACCCATTTCCCGGTTTGCGATTGAGCTGATATTTTGCTGATATGTATTTGAAAATATGTACCTATATCACGTGACAATGAAAGATTATTATGACATGGACGGATCTCAAGATGAAACCTTTCGGTGACATAGAATCTTCTCAATAAAGTTTCAAAAGCAAAATACTATGCAAGTATCTATCTAATTAACTATCGAGTCTAAACTCGATAATAATAAATAATTGGCTCGAAATTATTATAAATCTTGTTAAGTACTAGTCTCTATAAAAATGCTTTTTAAACTTTTACATTTGTAAATAAACTGGAATCGCCGACGATACAATTATTTATTCTTATAATCCGTAATTGAATGAAATATACAATTTAAATACAGATTGTAGTAAAAAAAATAAACATAAAAATATTACTATCAATTTTGGATACATCCTTGGCAAAGTTTAAATAAAATTAAATTTAGTACAGTTGTTCAGAGAGACACAAACATATCACGTAGAACAAACGTAAACACGGTATCTGGCTCGGCCCGGGAAGTTATTGAAAGAATCACACGAGAATTTAGCTTCGGCAAATACATGTCAGCTTCACGTACTTCAATTGAAAAGTTATAAATGTAGCACAAAACATAAATAAATTCAAAACTTTTCAAATCCATACGGGGAAATACTTTATAATTCCTTTTTCCTATTTTAAATATGATTTCACTCGTTTAATATGGTCCCACTGTAAAGCGTAGCCAAGAGCCACTGTTTGCGATTAACAAATATATAAAATTTTAATGGGAATGAAAAATGGGATTATTTGTAAGCATTAAATAAGAGCGAAATCATTGAAATAATCATTGAAATAATTAAACATTTAACAGTATTTCTGTATTTTACATCTGCGATTAAAAAGATAGGGCATCCACATATTGACCTTTTGCTGGAGCACTATCATTTTTCTATTTACTGTTAATACGAACTATCATTATTACTGGAGTACTTATTGCATGTGACGTACCAGGCTATCTTAGTATCCTGTTACGTTACATTAACTTTTTCAGTTAGGTTAGGTTAGGTTATTCCAAAAAATTTGAAATCTTTAAAGGTAACATCATTTAGTTTCTGCTTTGGCTGTACCTATTTAGTTTCTGAACTATTCGACATAACTAGTTTACGTTTCTCCAGAGCAGTAGTCACTAGTCAGTGGAAATCCTGTGAGAATTGTGAGGAAAATTCTGGAAAAAGTAGCAAATACGACCTGCTAAAATTTTCGCTCCAGAGTCCTCCGCGGCCTTTATTTTGGTGAAACATTACATAAGTTTGGAAACTTTTAACAAGCACAATTTTAGGTTTTTGGTACGTATTTTTTGCAGATGTTCGCAAACTTCCAAGCCTCAAGGCTCGAATCCCATTTCGCGGTAATGCGTGTATTTTATTCATTAGAACATCATTTTTCATGCGTCTTTCTGCGAATTCTTTTGTCTTTCGTCAACCGAATTACAGGGAGACATCTTAATAAAAGAGGATTTATTTTCACTTATTATTTACCTCGAATTCCAATTACTTTTGGATGTAGGTCGTTTGAGTTTAGACCATTTGTGTGCATAAATGTAAAGTAGACTATCACTTCTTTTTTTTTTCTGGTTTAGCGACCGTATAATTTCCATCTCGAAGAATTTCATAATTTTGCTAGGTAAACACTGCATTACTAATTGCATAAAATGATCCTTTCTATTCATTATGTTCCAGGGGAAACTTTATACAGAATATCCTTAGAAGATGCTTACAGAGACGAGACGTAGGTGGATATAGGTAGTCGTAGAGATGTGTTAGTAAAGGATTATGAAGCGCTCGCTTCATATAGCAAGGAAAATAAGCCAGAATATACCAGAAGCGATTATTTTCTCGCAAATGTGTACCGTATGCAAAATTGAGCGAGCAATTTACTGGGTGCCAACACTCTGCGTTACGTTAATATTTATTTTTTATTGCACGGCCTCAGGAAATACAATATGCTGTAAATATTTCCTGTTCCAGTTACTCTAAATTACGTGTACACGCCTAAAACTCGATTAGACTTTATATCTACTTCTACTCTACTTATCTTATATATAAAAATGAATCGCTGTTCGTTAGTCTCGCTAAAACTCGAGAACGGCCGAACCGATTCGGCTATATTTATTCTTGAAATATTCGTGGAAGGATTCCAGGGAAGATTTAAACGATTTGTATGCTCAACGAAGTGGGCACGGGTCGGCTAGTACTTTTATACTTGTAGAAATCTTCAAAGGACTTTGCATATATTTTCACACAAAATATTCTTTTTTCAAACTACGAGCAAGTTCCGTAAACAGATGGACAACGTTTACGTTAACGAGCGGTTTCGATACGCGTACGAGTTCTCGGAACCCTTAAAAGTTAGTTTATTTAAAACCAACGTTGATTGAACCAGTAAAACGTTGATTAAGCTCATTAATATTTACAATCAACAATTAGGTGAATTTCGATCAGCATTCAACAACAATGTACAGCTACAATACGTTTAAAATTTAACATGAAACCCTTTGAAAATCAACATTTAATTATGGTTTGTTAATAATTAAATATGTTAAATGAGCGGATGTCGAATTATTACTAATGAAGCCCATCTAACTGAGCGCAGCAACTCGACTGAGAATCAAAACGAACAAACGTCAATTTATTTGGGAGTACGCGGCACGATCGAATCTGAATCGAAATCGAATCAGTTTGGTTTGGTAAGGCCCCAATTTCGGTACAGTCTTGATCTCATCTAACAGCAAAATTATCATAAACGTCATAAAAGCGTGGAACATGAGAAGTATTACATTTTTCACATTCCACGCAGAATGCCGAGATTCCATCAGGTTGTGATAACAAGACAGCAGTGGCGAGGGGTTTCTACTCCTACAACTCCATTCCTATTGGCTTCACAAAACTCTTATCATTTAAAGACCCTCATCCAAATCTAGGGATTCCCTCTAAAGAACCAGCCTTGCAGATAGATTGCAAGACAGCCCATTTGTAATACACACTAGCTTTAGCGTCTTTGTCCGCGTGAAATAGTGAAATGACAGCCACGATTTTTAAACATTCTTCATTGGATTTCTGCTCCTGGGTCCGGATTAACTCGAACCTCGATTCGAGGAGGCCCGCTCGCACTCGCGAAATCATACATGACAGACTGAGATTCTAAACTAAGTTCGAGGCACGAGAATCGGGGCTCTGATCTAAGCGTGACGATATGTTATATCAATAAATAAGCTATCCAAAATGAAAATATTTTAGTAGTTATTCGAGATTGTCTTTATAATATTAGATTGAAAGTCAAGTTAAACACGAGAATTGGGCTGCTGAGCGTACTCCAATTTAGCTGAACCAACAACACGCCGTTTTAGCACAATCCTCTTACGGGTTGGAGGGCGCGGGAGGGTTCTAATTTATTTTGTTCTTACTACTTACATAAGTAACGAGATGTGTATTCTGTTCGAATTACGGTCTCTATGAACTCGTTTATCCCTTGTTTTCCCAGGTAACTGAAGTACGTGATTATTTTTCGTTGGCAGCTCAGTAGGCCTATTCCTATATCTAATACTAGCTGACCCGTGCCCACTTCGTTGAGCATGGAATCCGTGTAAACCTTCCCGGGACTTCCACGAATATTTCAAGACCAAAAATAGCCGAAGATCAGTTTAGCTGATCTCGAGTTTTAGCGAGACTAACGAACAGCAATTGATTTTTATATAGCCTATGTTACTCAGTGATAATGTAGCTTTCTAATGAAAAAAGAATTATTAAAATCGGTCCAGTACTTTTTGAGTTTAGTCGTTACATACAAAAATACAAAACTATCCTCTTTATAATATTAGTGTAGATAATGAATCGTCATTGGGATTGGATTGAAATTTGTCAGTTCTCGAATTTTAAAAGACGACGCTGCGCCAAAATGGTTTGAAATTGACTTTAGCATCGTGTTTGAAATTAGAGAACTGACAAACTCCAATCCAATCCCAATGTCGATTTAAGAGATAAGAACTGTTGAATAACAAACTGATGTCTCTTATCTATAATGTCAAATTTAATCAGATTGTTTATCACAGCCGCAGATAGGTATCACACCACATATGCCAAAACAAACCCAATAAACTGAGTCACAAGATTGTCTCATCATACTTCTAAGTTTCATACTGACGTTGTTTGAATTGAAAGATTTGATTGTCTGTTAGCTTTGAATGAGCTCCGCAACCATTAAACAGATTTTTAAAATTTTGGCACAGATATAGACCACGAGGTAGGACAGAGGCAAATTTTTATAGCGGAAATTGTACGGTTCCCGAAAGATTCCCTTCTGCATGCACGAAGTCGTGGATAAATCTTGCACAAAGTATTTGAGAAGTAGAGACTTCTAAAATACTTTGTGCAAAATCCTTTAATAATAAGAAATTGTGTCGTAAAGTCCTTCTAACTAGAGCGTTAGAAGGATTTTACGACACAATTTCTGGAAACATTAGACGAAAATCGATAGTCGATTAAAGCGACTTAGAGATCCTGTTAAAGCGATTACAATATGGACATTAATGGTCCGGAAAGAGATTTTTATGATTGGACGAATTACTTCACGATTTAGCTATACCGCCAGGGTCATAAACTTTACCAACCAAAAAAAATAAACATTTAAATAAGGAAAACGTTAAATTAGCCTATAAAACATTTAGAAATTCTACCAATATCTCAAGGATGCCATCATCAGATCCTTACCTGATGTACGTGATACATTCCTAACGTATCGTAATAAATTATTTAGCTATCCAGTATTACTTTTTTCAACTTAACGATTTAGCTATTCCACCAAGGTCAAAAACTTCACCAACCAAAAAAAAAAAGAAAGAACGTCTAAAAACCGACTTCAGCAACTAAAAAGTCTATAAGGAAAACGTTAAATTTGCCTACAAAACATAATATAACAGATAGAAGTTCCACCAATATCTCAAGGATACCATCATCAGATCCTAACCTGATGTACGTCAATACATTCTTTACGTAGAATATAAATTCTTTAGCTATCCAGTAGTCTAATTGCAATTTGCATGACAGATATGTAACTGCAGTATAAAACCGTATCCCCTGATATCCTTATTCTTTTTTTGAACTTTTCCTTTTAATTCCTGTGACAGCAATTTTAAAGACGTACACACTTCAATACTATCCGTGGGGTGTCGGAGAAAGAATGGCATCTCCCCATCAACCATCTTTCCCGTGGGTCTCGTAGAAGGCGACAGAGGGTATGGAAATAGGCAGCAGCGTTTCCGCGGACATTGTTATTATATGAAAAACTGCGTACGCCAACTCGCCTGCCAACCGTGGCGAGTGTAGGCTACCTCACATCGATATTCGATGCTAATATTATAAAGCGGAAGAGTTTGTTTGTTTGTTTAAACGCGCTAATCTCAGGAACTACTGGTCCGATTTAAAAAAATATTTTTTTGTTGGATAGTTCATTTATTGAGGAAGGCTTTAGGCTATATATCATTACGCTGCGACCAAAACGAGCAAAGCGTCAGTAAGAAATGTTGCAAAAACGGGGAAAATAATTATTCACATTTGTGGACTTTCGTTGCGCGCGCTGCATTCACGGTTTAAGTCACGCAAAAACCACGCGAACTAAGTCGCGGACACAGCTAGTAATATAATATAGGGCAGGGTATTGGATGTCATATCTGAAAAGCCGATTCACATAAAAAAAATTTAAAAAAAACTCGTGGAAGCTATGCGATAATGACTTTGGAAAATAATAAAACAGCTTTTGATGCAACAACAAAGAGACGATCAATAAGGCACGGCCTTCGTATATCACAAGTGCAAAATGATGTTTCGCCGTTTATTATTCACGCCCATACCCTGTTGCAAATTAATAAAACAGTTATTTTACCAGCTCGGTGCTCAGAGGGAGCTTCAACTCCAGTGACTATTCCTGACACAGTTCCTGCTACTTCTACTCTTACAGAGACAGTTACAGTCTCTGCTGAGGTCGAGCAACGGGAACGAAAGAAACGTAGTAGTATGCGCAAACCTCCCAAGGTTGACTATAAGAAGTTTTTTTTAAGTTTGTATTAGGATTTAGGTTGTCATTTTATGAGGGAGAAATGTTATATATTCTGTAGTTTATTTGTCAACACAGGACTTGTCAATAAACAGTTTGCAAATGGCCGTTGTTTAAATTTCTTTGGAAGCAAACTCTTCCTACATATTTATCAAAATTGTCGCGTAGTCTATAGCTAGTTAGTAGCCATTTTAACCCTCGATGAGAACAGAGTAGTTTTATAAGTGTATCCATATTATAGATACAATTATTGTTTACATTGTAATGAAATAAACAATGTTTACATGTTACTGAAATTTGTCGCGTATTCATAATTATGAATTTAAGTGTGTATACTGTTCACTGAAATACTGCTGTTTACTTAATTATGAAAATAATGTATTCATAATTTTGAAACACTTTGCTGGTTACATTGCTTTAAATACAGTATGGTGAAGATATTTTTGAAATATGAACGGAGACATCTTTTTGCAAATTTGTAGATGTATCCATGTTAGTGCACGCGACTGTACATATTTAGTTAATATATGATATTTAGTTATTAATTTGGAATGGGTCCACATATTTTTTTTATGATTAACAAAATAACGAAAAGTATAACAGCTATTCAAAATTGAGTGGTTGATTTTAAATATACTAATAAGGGACGATTTTTCAATCATCAGATAACTTACATCTGTTAAATAAACATGTGACTTTGACATTTGTTCCATACAAAATCTGTCAAAGTCACATATTTATTCCTTAGATAAAAGTCATCTGACGATTGAAAAATCGGCCCTAAGTCGTTTTCGCCAAAAATGTCGATTGCGTTGTTTATGATAAGGACGGCAGAATAGGTTTTTATGAACGATTTTGATCTAGATTTTTTGTTAGAAAGCTAACGTGGTCGCGAGTGTTAATTATATAATTCATTATCATTAGTTCACTTACTGCATAACAATTCGGGGCTTTTTCTTAAATTAGTTACTAGCTGACCCGTGCCCACTTCGTTGAGTATAGAAACAGTTTGTGATGAACCGTTTAAACCTTCCCGGACTTTCACGAATATTTCAAGAATCTTATTAATTGTCAGGAAATACGGGAGGGATACCATGATATTTAATGAAGGATTAACTTTGACATGTGTTGGTAAAATTGGCATTTAAGCTTCCTTTTGGCATTTGGCATTGCTCATAATTTTAGCAGTCGGTGTAGGTATGTATGTTGTGTTCAATTAACAGATGTTTAAATTCTAGTTCTGAAGACTCAAAAGGTAAACTTAATTACTTAGTTGATCCGTTCAATATAAATTATACGTGGGTTCAATGCATAAATCCAATTCGGGTGACCCAAAATCAATTTCAATAATCCCATATTATAATATACATTCGTGTATATTAATTGAACCGTTTTATCATAATAAAAAATCAATAAGATTATGCCTACAGCCATTTCGATAAGAAATCGATTTTTCTGCGAATCCACTCGGAGCTATTAATAGCGATATTATTAAAGCTAAAGGTTCAAGTACAGTTCCGGATAAAGCGGAGAATTCAGGCAAGCCTGCGAGCAAGTGCGATAGGCTTGGCTACTATTAGATATGTGTATTGCCGTCGCGGGGCGTCTGGCAGTCTGCCGTATTACGCAACTTGAGCGGCTTTCCAGTTCCTAAAAATAGACTGTCATTTTGACGTTTCAACTTTTTAAGTCGTGTTTTTAAAAAGATCAAACGTCAAAACGACAGTCGATGTTCATCGAAGATGCTATCGTTATTATCACTTATGGAGTTAGAAAACAAAAATATATGGGATTTGACACAAGGTTCGCTAAATGACAAGCCAATTCCTTCAGTAAGTAGGCTTACTCCCGATACAATCGAGAATCGAATCTTAAGTCGTGTTTTTAAAAAGATTACACGTCAAAATGACAATCGATGTTCATCGAATCATCGAAGGAAGGCCACTACAATTACGTAATCAGGGTGCTGTTCCTATGTCTGTTGTTTTATTGTAAATTGTGTTTGGCGAAACGCTGTTTGTCGATGGACTACTGTGAGAATGGATAACTTAGTGAACATCGGCATGGCCTACCATCACATACAATCTATGTTTAATACAAAAAAAATACAATAGACGTCACTACTATTAACGTTTGTAAATTATAAAATGTAAATAAATATGCCGAATTAAGTACAAATATTGTCATTAAAATAAAGATAAGCATATTTTTAGGCATAACATCACATTAAGCCAAATTCAACTCCTTAATTTTATTAAGAAGAAGATACGAAACGAAATTAGTAATTAGTATTTTCCAATAGTGGCGCTAGATGGCGGTTTCCGGAACTTTACCCTTTATCTATTGGAAATCGAAGAAAACAAAAATAGCCAGTCGAATTGCCAGTTTTAGAGTGATACCATTTTGTAGTACTAGGTCGTGTCTCTGTTTTATATACATGTATATATACTTTGTGACATCGGCAAATGCTAAAAAAAAGTAGGCCTTTTGCGTTCGTCATTAGATGATTTAAACGGTATTCTCCGAGCGCAACAACCACTCTTTAAAACACTGTATTGCCTGGGACACGGTTTTGAATATCGCTTGGTTGCCCGGAAAATACATCATTTTCACAACATATTCGGCCTAGAACAGAGGAATGACTGGTGCAATACATCTGGAACCAACCATATGCGGTTTTCCTCGCAATGTTTTCATTCACTGTTAGAGAATGCTATAATGTACTTGAGACCGGAAAAGGTCTCATTGGTAATTTGATACATGCTACAACCTGGGAATAGAGCCTGCACCCTACCTACCTACTACTACCCTATAATTCTCTACCCTATAATTTGTATGTTACACTCAAGACCCTAGTATTAAATGCTGAAAATGACAATAAATTAAGATCAACATTGCTGCTATTATCACCAAAAACAAATTGAAATGTCGCAAAAAATATTTAAGCAAACATTACAGCTCGTATGGTAATTCTATACTGATAAAGATGATGGGCCGATTGGTTCGTGGCATGGTATTGATTGGTTGGCGGCATGGTATTGATTAGTTGGCGGCATAGTATTGATTGGTTTGGCGGCATGGTATTGATTGGTTGGCGGCATGGTATTGATTGGTTTGGCGGCATGCGTAAACACACAGTGAACTCTGTAAAACGAATGTAAATGTAACCTTCATTATTATCATTAAGTTTACATAATATGTCAAACAAACTACAATCTACCATTAGCCAAAACTTACAAAGTACATAATTTTAAAAGCGTCAAAATTTAAAGTTACACGTAAAATATATTATATGAGAGCCGTTATAATGGTGGAGTAGGATTTAGGTCAACTGGGGTGCGATATAGTGTGTCGTTTACGTGTTGTTAGGTTGTTACAGCGTTTCGTGTTTTTAGTCATTTTGCTTTTAACGTATTTCACATATCTGTTAATACTTGTTAATGGTCATTGTCCAACGTCCATTTCATTGTTTCAATTGCAACTAGTGTCGAATATCAATTTTATGAAATGTAATTGAATTCTTCATGTACAGAGAGCGTATGTCTAAAAGGCATGGACCCTAATTCAAGCTGCCATTGCTAGTATCTTTTACCAAACTCGAAAACAAACTGGCGCCTTCTCTCCAAACTGATTGGATTTTGATTTAGATTCGCTCGTGCCGCGTACTCACGAATAAATTGACGATTATTTATTTTGTTTCTCAGTCGATTGATATGGTCGGGAGTACAAAAATTCTAACGATTTTCTTTATCCTGGTTAGTTTCAAAGTAATGCACCAAATAAAACACCAAAAGCCTTTGAGATCGAATTGATTCGATTCTCTATCGTGTCGGCCTGTCGGGAGAAACTCTGCTGTAAGGGACTTGACATAAGTTTCGGTAAGTGACATGTCGAATTGGCTTATCATTTAGCGAACCTTGTGTCAAATTCCATACTTTGTTTTCGAACTTCATGTGATAATAACGATAGTATCTTGAATTAATGCCCATGCCTTTTAGACATAAGTTTTCTGTACATCAAGAATTCAATTTCAGTTCATTCAGGAGACAGTCAAAATTACACTTTCTTTTTGTATCGCAATAATACCGGTCGATACCGAACATCGAGATTCCTATTGTTCCAAACTTATTTAATCTCTGCCTAGTTTTTGTCTATTCCAGGTCACGTCACTTACAGAGACTAGAGTTGAATCGAGGAGCGGCGCGGAGGAAGACAAAATTGTATGTAGAGCGTGAAGAGGCTCCCGGAGGCTTTCAATGCGATTATATCCGTATTTATGTCTCCATGGCATTTCGCTTTTACATCTTGTAGTAAAATTAAAAGTTATTTTTGAATCGACGTACACTGTGAAATGTGAAAGCGGCGGATTTATAGAAGAATTGTCCTGTGATTACGTCACTTTGGCGGCTTTCTTTCGCTGAACATCGTCTGTCATTTTGACGTTTGAACTTCTGAAATCGCGTTTTAAAAAGTTCAAACGTCAAAATGACAGTCAATTTCCGGGAACTGAAAACCATAGATCCTACGTAATCAGGGGGCTGGTGTGGTTTTAACTTAGGATGTTTTTGCTTCTCAGTTACGCAATAAAAATATATTACAGTCGAGAGAAACTTACTTCTTGTCTTGATTATTTTAATACTAATAAATAAGTTATCTTTTCATTTTATTTCAAGACATTTCATAGACATCTTGCCTCAAATAATACAGGGTGTAAAAAGAGCAGTCACTATAACTTTGGGATAGGATTATAGGACCTTGACTGATTCTAGAAATGATTTTTTTTTATTATTTTTTTTTGAAAAAAAAAAATTTTTTTTGCAATTTATTATTTTAGTCGCAAGGCTGAACTGTTTGGTTATGCATTAAATTATTAAATTTTATAATTTTTGCCCTAGTACGTAATGAACGTCTTACGCGTGCTATTGACCTCTCAGCGTAATCAGCTGATCGCTGTGTTGTGCACGTTGTACATTTGCCTATTGAAAATATTAAAATTTTTAAAACAGTGGATTAAAAGCAAATGACTAGTAGCAATGGATATATCTCTTGCCAGGGCCCTAATTCTCAGGCCTCGAACTTAGTTTTTACTATCGGTCTGTCCCGCTCATGCAAATGAGATTTACCGCGCGTGCGAGCGGGATAAACTAATATTCGGAACTAAGTTCGAGGCCTGAGAATCGCCGCCCTGGTTATTACCCCACGAAGTTATAGTGACTGCTCTTTTTACACCCTGTATTTAACGATATCAATTGTATCTAGAAGCTGTAGTTTTAATGTAAACTGTTTATATACCTCGTAACTACTCGTGACAACCTGTAATTGGCTTTCTGTCACCTAATTTATTTCTATTGTATTATAGTTAAGCTGTTGGTTTTCCCTTATGACAAAATAAAATAAATAAATAATCTGCCGTTATTATACAAGCGCATCGTAGTTATACTGCCGGTATTAAATTTGGCATTTGCCACCCAAATTTTCCGGTTCCACAATTCTCGTAAAAGTCTTGTCTTGTAACGTTGTTGATTTTTTATATATTTATTTAATCAATAAAATAAATTAGTGGGTGATATAATAAAAATTAAAAAAAAGGACCTGTCGTAAACGTAGCTACTACATAATATGTTTATAATGCTCTCTTTACATGGACCACTAACAGAGGTAATTATCCTAAAAGATAATGTTCATGAGCATTATGTCTTATTGTTCTAGATGCTTCGTAATAAGAAACACACGAATTACAATAATAATGCCTTAAACTGAAGACTATCTAGGTGTTCGAGCCATTAGTATTTGGATATCGTACAACATTATGTACGTATACTATATATGTCATAAGTAAATACTGAATATGTACCCTCTTCCATTAAAAATGGTCCCCGGACATTTAGTAGAATTAAGAAATATTATCTAGATTTTAGATTATATTATGCTTAACCCGTTAATAAAAACATCCGATTTCAGTAAATATACTTTTCC
Organism: Celastrina argiolus; assembly: GCA_905187575.2. Classification (NCBI taxonomy): domain Eukaryota; kingdom Metazoa; phylum Arthropoda; class Insecta; order Lepidoptera; family Lycaenidae; genus Celastrina; species Celastrina argiolus. The sequence goes on along the minus strand of LR994587.1, from coordinate 6,027,875 downwards.
TTTTGGTATCAATAGGTATTAACACTCCGCCTTGCGATCACGTCGCCGCATCTATTACTTCTTTAACGCCTCCGTGGTCTAGTGGTTCAGAGCTTCCGCTCTCGACCCGGAGGTCGTGGGTTCAATTCCCGCATTGGAACCATAAAAAAAATAATTTTCAAGTTTGGTTAGGACAATGCCGGCTGATCCTGACAAGAAAGATGAACCATGCCGCATGCGTCGGATGGGCATGTAAAAAGTCAGTCCTGCGCCTGTTCTCTCGCCAGTCGTGTCGGTTTACCGTCCCACTGGGTTATGAAAGGAAAAGGAAGAGATAGTGTTTCTGTGTATTGCGTACACACTTGGGCATTATAAAAACAACTCCTGCGTAGCTGGTCTGGTTTCAACGAAATCGGCTACCGACACCGAAATCGGTGAGGGGAGCTATTATACTTTCAAGGAGAATACTCTATTTGTAACTTCTTATTCTGAGCCAAACTTTGTTTCATTAAATAAATTACGCCAATCCGTCCTTCCTTTAGCGTTTCCTTTTAATTTCCGTCAAATTTCACTTCAACTATTGCACAGTACAAGTTTCGATTCAATAAGTCGACGCGGCAGTGTCCAAGGTTGTTGTGGACTCGAGGCCGGGCTTCAGTTAGGCGAACGTCGCTTACTTATCTATTACCAGGGATGTTAGGCAGCTCCGTAACCGTAACCGAAACTATCGGATATCCGATATTAAAACTTATCCGTAACCGTAACCGAATCGATATTAAAGTTTTGTAACCGTACAAAGGAAACCAAAATGTAATATAATACGTAACCGAAATTATCCGAAACAAACGGATAATCCGAAACAATTAATTATCCGTATCCGTATCCGAAATTTCATATCCATTTCATCTCTGGTCTGTACCATGGCCTACCATCCCATACAATGTATGTTTAATACAAAAAAAAATCCAATAGATGCCACTACTATTAACGTTTGTAAATTATAAACTGTAAATATGCCGCATTAAGTACAAATATTCACATTAAAATAAAGATAAGCATATATTTTTTAAGCATAACATCACATTAAGCTACATTCAACTCCTTAATTAAGAAGAAGATACGAAACTAAATTAGTAATTAGTATTTTCCAATAGTGGCACTAGATGACGGTTTCCGGAATGTGCCTGGACTTCACCCTTTATCTATAGGAAATCGAAGAAAACAAAAATAGCCAGTCGAATTGTCAGTATTAGAGTGTTACCATTTTCTAGTACTAGGTCGTGTCTCTGTTATATATATCTACTTTGTGTCTATACTAATATTATGCAGCTGAAGAGTTTGTTTGATCGCGCTAATCTCAGAAACTATAGGTTTATTATATATACCTAATTATATATAATAAACTATTTATTTAGATTCTCAGTCGATTGATACGGGAGTACAAAAAGTTAAATACATATAACGATTTTCTTTATCTTGGTTAGTTTCAAAGCAATCCACCAAAGAAAATATTAAAAGGCGTTGAGATAGAAAAAAAAATTATATTAGAGCTTAATAGCCGATATTATTGACAAAGGCCACAGGGTATACATTATACAAGGTGTAAAATAAATAAGTGATAATACTTTCGGTTGCGTAATTGCGTATGTGCCTAAATATGGTGCGTATTCAGCGCTGGTACTTTCACAGTATAATCTATATACGAGACCCATACCCACCCGAAAGTATTATCACTCATTAATAATATAGCCTGTATAGCAAAATTCAAAATTCCAAATTCAAAATATTTTATTTCCAAATAAAACTTAATATAAGCTATTTTCGGAAAGTCAACAAAAAGGCTACCACACCGGTTCAACCCTAGCCCGCCGAGAAGAACCGGCGCGGCGTAAGAAACTCGGACTATATCGGATAGCATCACGCTTAGACCAATAGGAGCGGAGCACGAATAAAAAAAATTTTGAAAATCGGGTTTCTTTCCCTTCCCCTGCATGTGCTGCGTAAAAGGGCTGAAGAGTTTGTCAAGGTCATACGAAATCCGTTATTAAGCCATATTGTACAGCAGTTTCTCCACACACAAAAAGTCGACATTCATTAAAGAAACACGTGCAGAGTACGTGGGACGATGAAGGCGAACATATTAAAGAAATATGTAACACGTGAATTAGATGAAAAACTTACAAGTGTGCGTTAGACTATACTACAAAAGTAAAACTTTTCTAGCATCTATGGAGATGGAGCTAGAAAAGTTTTACTTTTGTAGTTTAGTCTATGTTCAGCAGTGGACGTCTTCAGGCTGAAGATGATGATGATTATAATGATGATGAAATAGCCCTGAATTCATTATGATCATCATCTTCAGCCTGAAGACGTCCACTGCTGAACATAGGCCTCCCCCAAAGACTTCCACAACGACCGGTCGTGCGCTATATGCATCCAACGACTGCCCGCGGCTCGGGCCAGATCGTCGGTCCATCTTGTGGGCGGCCGACCTACGCTGCGTCTTCCAATCCGTGGTCGCCACTCGAGAAGTTTCCTTCCCCATCTGGTGTCTGTTCTCCGAGCGATGTGGCCTGCCCACTTCAACTGACTGATTCTACGAGCTATGTCCCTAGGCCTGCATTGTGCCTTAGATATACGAAACGTAGCTCTCTCTCTTTATACCTTCACAATGTTATATCTCCCTCTCAACTTCTGTTCGCCTCGCCCGATCACACTTTTCGTAACGCTCTCATCGCGCATTCATCAGCTTACTACCCAAGGCAGGCGCATGCGCAAAGAAGTTTTACTTAAAACATATTATTATAAATATTGCATTTTTTGAATGCAATATTAGTTGCCTGTTTTAATGTCTGCACAAGTACACTAATTTCAAGGTACAGATAACACTTCATTTACATGTACGCAGGCACTATCAACAAAATTGGCGTTCTTCCTTCCTACTTGATAGACAAAGTCACTTTAATAAATACTACGGATAATTGTGTCGAATATTTTTCAATAAGGAAGACAAAAATAATTAAACATTATGTTATAAGTTTGACGTGCCTGTCCATAGTACCTGTAGGCCGAGCAGGACATTTGAAAGCTCCGTAAAGTAACGTTAACGAATAATAATTGTATGAAAAACATGACAGCGCCAATACCATTGACAATCGATTACTTTACTATACGAAACTTTAATGTTCCTCCTACATATCGTTTTTTGAGTGTTTTATCTAGCTATAAATCATCATCATCACCTCGATGACTAATCGTAAATTCGAAAATTACTAAAATTATGTTTATTAAAAGAGAAAACAACAGAAAAACCTAACTATTCTGGCGAATTCTGGTAAAAATACAAGCTTGCTAGATTAAGGGCGTGTTTCACCAAGCAATGTTAAAGTTAACGCCATGTTAAATATCATGTTATCCCTCTCGTATTTCCTGTCACTGAATGAGATGGCATGGTATTTTAACATGGCGTTAACTTTAACATTGCTTGGTGAAACACGGCCTTAATCAAATATCTCGATTTTGTATATTGTTTAAACATTTACAGCTTCGATTTCTCAGAGGGAGAGGGTTTTTTCTACAAGATAAACGACGGTTGCGGAGGTCACGCCCGCCCGGACCCGCGTATTTCTGTTTCACAAAAACTCCACCGCCTTATAAATCAGACCCGCATTAAGACATTACGCTGGGTGTTGCTATAATATTATCTATAGTATATTGGATGTAGATAGAAGGAATCTGCGCACTGAATTTATCGTTTTCTTTTCTAATGCAATTGAAAAAGCTATTACAAATATTTTTATCCGATATATCTGGGTGATGTAAATGAATTACAGAACGAAATGCGATTACAATTTTACAAGACGGTTCACGAAAGACGTTAAGAACGTAATTTTTACTCTATATAATATATTATTATGTTTTAAAATTAGAATTAAATGTTCGGGCAACGTAAAATTGTTTAATTTTTTGTTTTTATATACAGAGTGTAAAAGAACAGTCACTATAACTTTGGGACATCATTTTGCGTTTTCGTTATTCTTGCGACAAAAAAATAAGGCATTGTAAAAAGTAAAAAAAAAAATCGGAAAATGCTTTCAATTTTATTACAAAAGAAAACAATTAAGGTAAATCAATATATAATTGTTCACGCCGGATATTCGTCATCCGAACTGGTGACATATTTTACTGTAAATAAAAAAAAACAGTTTTAACTTTATAAAGTCAGTTCGCGATTTAAAAGTTCGAAATTGGAACACTTAACTAATGGAACACGGAACTACACAGTTATGAAACCACAATCATGAAAATCGCCAGCCGAGTTGATTGATGGAAATGTTTACATGCAACATTCTAACAGCGGCTGTTTAATCTATATCAATTGATAGCTCGATAAAAATTTATAGCATTCAATAGATGTTTTATTGATAAATCATTAACATTTACATTTTATACCATGTGTCCGCGACTTCATCCGCGTGACAACTTCCGATTTTTTCATTAGTGTCCCACTCTTATTGTTCTTAGCGCGAGTGTCTAAAGCCTTCTTCAACAAACAGGCTATCTAACACACGGACCAGACATTTTATTGGACCAGAGTCCCGATTCAATATGCCATCAGTATTTATCGCTTAGGAATTTCGAAAACAAAATGTATGGAATTTGACATAACCTTCGCTAAATGACATACGAATTCGCTCGTCGTTTAGCGAAGTTTATGTCAAATCCCATACATTTTGTTTTCGAACTTCGTAAGCGATAAATAGCTATGGCGTCTTGAATCAGGCCCCAGTATTTACTGAGATTCTTTATTTGAACGCGCTACGGTTCAAATAAAGAAACTAACTTTTAATAATCTTCTGATACAAGTTACATGTGAGAAGGTACGAGTTACATTGCCGCATACATCATGGAAGTGGCGTCCAAAACAAATCCATTCGTATCGGCTTCACTTATCTTTTGAAGACGAAGACCCTCATCAAAATCCCTACTTAATCTACAGAATGATTCAGAATAATATGACCCATGAATGCTTTATGGCAAGCCGAATGTGGTGTGAAGAGAATGACGCGTAGAGCATATTTTTCACAATTCAAAGGTCTAAAATGACCACAAATAGTGAATCTTACTATGGTGGGCCTCGAAGGCTCCTAGTCTACACACTAACCCACTGATCGTTGAAAAAAACCTTTTATAAGGATTTAAACTAATCTGTTTTGTGACTTTTATGGAGATCTTTAATCGCATGCCAAAATAAAAAATGCTCTACGCGTCCTTCTCTTCACACTATATTCGCCTTCATACAGGATCCGTGAATCACCCTGCATAGGATAGGGCAGGGGTTACCTCTGGCAGAGAATCTACCTTCGCTGTGGCGAAGTTTTTGCAATTGTGGCGAAATTTCATGCAAGTAAACTATGTGTAGTTTACTTGCATGAGAGCTAAACAAAGAAAGAAAAAGGACAGAAATCATTATTAAAACTCATAACAAAAACTTTTTATAGCCCCAAAAATAACGAGTTACATTAGAACATATTGTTGTTAATGCTATATCCGTCTATCGTTACAAAATACAGTGGAAACTGTAAAACTAGAGATAAAACGATCGCGTTTCAATGAGTGGAATCTTAATTATGCCAGTGTAGCAAAATATAATGACCTCGAGATTAAAGTAGGTGAAGTTTCATACCTATTTATGAATGATAAAAATAAAGAAGGTCATCATAATAGGCCCTGGGTGTTGTAAAAATAGTGTCGAGTAAACGATCTCGTATTTAAATAAAATGTTAGGGAACATTGTTATTATGTTCCCTATCTACACTAAGTGACCTGTTAACCCCCTAAGCAAGGGAGGGTCATCAGTTTTACGCCTTTTCGCCGAGGTGGAGGGCAGCTTTACGTACGTACGCATCATCATCTAGGCAAATCTTAATGTTTTTAAGTATTGTATAAAACGTGAACGAAACGAATGAGAACAAGAAACTAGTACAAACAACATAACAACTGCGCTCGCCAAGCGTGGCAAAATAGGCAATTAAGCCCCAAAAATTATTTGGGGGAAGCTATGTCCAGTGGTGGACGTCAGAGCTGAAATGATGATGACGATAATGAAGGCAGTAAGGCAGTACTAACCTACCTTCATAAAGCAATAGGATTCAAACATTAAAAATCAATTCAATCCTCGAAATATAAATAGTAAACTTTAACTTCCAAAAATGTTTTCAATTGACCAATAATAATGCTACCTTAACTCAGTGATTGCAATTCTCGTGATGCATGAGCAGATATGAAATGGAACGAATCAAACATACGTCCAGCTGGAGCTTGATTTATGTGGGAGCCGGTCTGCTGCCGATTCCGACGCCGGGATTCGCCGGAAACAAACCTAGCCCAGTTGTCGTGTGTGTTTGCATATATTCCCCAGGGCTGGTGGCGTTTACACAAATTCTAACGTCAAACAAACGTGCTGGTAAATTGTCATCCTCATTTTATTCAGTTCACGTATGTTTGTTTATGCCACTGTCGTGTTGGTTATATAAATAAAACAACTCAAACCCAACCTACCTCGAGACAGAAAAGCAAGTTTCATTTCACTTTTAAAAATGAAGAAATTTACTTATTTTACATACTTAATTTTGTTTCTTTTTTAAAACATAAATGTGACTCTAAAATATAGATTATACTTATTTTAATCTATAATATGAATATTACGATATAAAAAGTAAAAAAAAAAAAAAGTACTATGTAACATTAATAAAGATGTTCACTTTTAAAAGTAAAACGAAACGTTTTATCTGTCAAATAGGTTCTCAACTGAGATTGGGTTTCAGATTGTTTTATTTATACAAGCGTAAGTCACTGGTCACCGTGATGAAATTACAATTTGTATGGCATCAAATTAGTTACCATTATTTCCCACTAGAGGCGTTGTTTGCAGTTAATCAAGTTGATGTTAAAAAGTGTGTGCAGACTGCAGTGACAAAAACTCGCATAGGTAACTAAGTTACATGGTGTGCTGAACTTTTAAAAGCTTGTAGTAACCATTTTATAAAGGTATCTAACTTGTATGAAACACCTTTATTGATAATATACATTTTGTACTACGATTTTTTAACGAATGGATTCAATTCCATTCGTTCAAAAATCGTAGTACAAAATGCCAATGACGCATCTCGTATTTCCCTAGAGTCGTGTACCTCTTTCCATTCTGTTAGTTTCATTTGATCTCAGTGCGACTCATTTATAGCGTCACAAATCAAATTTTATATTTGTAAAACTTTGTGAAATTGTGAAGTAGACGACGTTGCACGTTACTCTGTTTTTATGAATGAGCAAGAATTAGATTTCTCGAGGGGATTCCCCTAAAATACCAGACATGACGTCACGCGAAATGTTTCCATGCAGAGTGCAGGCGCCATTTTTGTTTTATAAAACGCGAATGGCTCACGAGTCAGACCTCGTATTATAGTAACTTAGTAATTTGTAGAGAAATTATGCTAACAAAATTAAACGATGAAAGATCGCCATTTGCCATGTGGTCGAAATTGGAGCATTATTCACATTGATAATTTTAGATTGTTTTGATTTCTTATGCCTCTTAGATACAATTTAGACAAAAAATTCCCCTTTTGGGCTCCACGTAGCCATAAGATAACGGAATTTTGAAAAAATGTAACTATACTATAACTAGGTAGGGTAAGTTCGCCTGTTCGCGTCCATCGCCCTATTCGCGTCCATTTTGCGGAGCGCCCTATTAAAATCCTCTAAAATAAGTCAACTAACACACTTATCAAACGAAAAGTCATTACCGATTATACCTCAATGTATAAGTGACACGCACGCATCTACAAAAGTTATGTGCGTCAAACCAATCAATTAAAAAAAATATGTCAATCTCGGATGTTCAATAAGGAAGCGCATACGCGCGGGATTTTTAGATAAAAAATAGTGCGCAGAGGCGCGTTTGATAGTAAATTTTTTAATGTTTTATGTGATTTTTAGATACATAGCAGTTTCTACACGTTTAAAGTGAAAAAAGGAATATTATTACTTATGAATTTACTTATGTTTTTTATATTTAACGAATAAAATAAGGTGGACGCGAATTACTACATCGAATTTTACAAAACTTCCACTTTGCTTCCGCATTGGACGCAAACTATACAGATGTTGGATAATAATAAACCATATTGCGTCCACTATTTTTGTTCAACACTTGCTTGTAATTTAAAAATAAACAATTTGTTTATTATACCTAATTATACATTTTTTTTTATTAGGATGACGTGTTTTTAATTCTATGACGAGTGAAATGTTCTATTAAATGTGACGACATATTAAATTCAGATGTAGAAGACGATGATGAGAAAACATAATCTCATAACATAAGCTCTGATCTATTAGATAGTGTCATCTAAAATGCACGCAATTTGTTTTGACTAAAGACAGTCATTTGAATGTGACGAGTGTTATTAATTTAAATTCTAAGGCTATAATATATATATATTATTATAGCTATGTTTATAATATGATAATTTATGTATTCAATAATTCTTTTAGTTGTATAATTAGACAAATATTTTGCAATAATTATTATCATTACCTTGTGATTTTAGTGTAAAGTTTACAGAACTGATTACTATTTTAGTGTAAAGTGCCTATAATTACTTATTTTAAAGCTAAACCAATGTTAAGAAGAATTATTTTTTTATAGTAAGTTATTTATTTAATTACTTATAATAATGTTGATTTTTTCATATTAAAATATTCTTAAATATAGAAATTGTTAAAATACAATCATTCTTTATAAATTCTTAGAAATATTACCCCTTTAAAGGGGTGATATCCTTTTTTAAGCTGCTGGACGCAAACTGGTCTACGGGTGGACGCAAATTGGATTTTGTGGACGCTAACTGGGAAAAACGCTTAATTCCGGAATTTATCTACTTTAAAAGAAAACACAAGATGTTTCGAACAAAATTGAAAGTTTATCTTAAAATAGACTATTTATTGAATACATTACACAATTTTTTCATAGAAATTAATGCTGGAGCTTTTTTATAATCGCCGTCAAACTTGCCAACTGCACTAATTAGACGCGAACTGGCGAAGCGACCCTATTACTGGTACGATCGGGTACCAAGATTATTAATATTATGGTAAACGAAGTGGCGAGGGTAGCAATAAAACATGGTAATGGCTTTAATATTGTAAGATAGGAGATGATAAATTAGAGCCAGCTATTTACTTATTAGATGATGTTAAGATCTGACATTTGAGATAAGACTTCTGCTTATTCACTTTTAGCCTAAAATCAGCCTAGATAAATAGTAAACCAAGGCGACGAAGAAAAATAATATTATTTAACCAGACTCTGAATACTATATTAAAAACACAAAGTACTCGTCAATACAAATCAAACAAGCCCAAACTCGATGGGTTTGTGTGGTTTTATTGCAGATTTTCTATGGCCACCATCCTGCTCCAGCACCAGTTAGCTCTATGACATCGTATTATAGTAATGCAACGTACAAATGCATCCGAAATTTCATCACAATCATAAATAAGGAAGTGGGTATTTTAACCTCCAAAATTTTACATACACACTGGGAGAGGTACAATAAAAAAAATTAAAAGACCTTTATTACAACCTTTCTTTTAAATTGCAAGAAATTAAACGATTTACAATTTAAACTTGAAAACTACATGAATCAAGGACAATGACTACGGAAGGTCATTCTGGTATTAATAAAAGCCTTATCTGCTACTATTTCTGTAAACAAAGCGGTGTTCCGGTGAAAGATGGGGTCGTCGTTGCTCACGCGACCACATTTACTATTATTCTGCCACCATTCGGAAACATTAGCTATTCCAAAGTTTAAAACTAAGCGCGCCATTCCAACTTTGTTAACAACTAATACTGCTATCATAGTTACACGGATGGTTTGTAATGCAATAGTAACACTTTATTGCATTACAAAACTATCTAATGGTTTAAAAGGCAATAAAAAAAACAAGGCCCAATTACTCGGATTCGATCTCTCTCTCTCTCTCTCTTACTGAATGTTAGAGCGGGATAGACATTCAGTAACTTTAACCTGCTTACATAAATTATATAGTCTATCTTACCCGGATTATTATTACGAATCTTGAAGATATAGAAATATTGAGACCTCTTTCATTAAAATTGAAGCAGTAGATCCAATACAAGACTGCCAAATCCTTCGTAAACAAAACCCGTAGTCGGGTAAAATAGGTAATTACGCTTTTTTGAGGTTTCATTTAAAAACTACTGCATATTTTTAAAAGGTTCATAAGTACCGTGTACATTGTACAAACCGTAAACAAAAGAAAAGGTTTGCAACTATCGAGAACAATATGAGGAAAATCGCTATTACATAACGAGCCCGTCTAGCCACAATAGCAACTATTTACAATTAACAAGAAACAATTACAGTGAATAATACACATAAATTAATTTGAGTATCGACAGCCCTGATTTCGCGTGGAAATTGAGCACATTTCCAGCAATGTGCACGACAGACGTGTTATGTAAGTCTAATTATTGACTCAAATATTGGAACGACACATATTTAACGTTCTCAAATTAACGTATTTCGGTAACGTAATAAAATATTATGAAACATATTGAAGCAATAACCTACGTGACGATTTCACGTAATAGATTTAATAAAGACCGATAACAAAACTGAAATGAGCAAGAATAATTAAATATAGGTCCAAAAACTAGTTCCCGAACCGGTGATAGGCAATAGGCATTCTGTAGAAACGACGTTCAGACTTCAGAAAACATTTTGTAAAATTCATTCAGAAAAAAAAATCCTTTTGTCTTTGAAACAATTGAAGACATGAAGGTGATATGTAGCAAAATTCTGATTTCGAGGAAATTGAGTTCAAACTGTCACTTAAACATTTTAGAATTACGTCGTAAAGTCTAATGTTTGAAATTAACCTAATGATCCGTCTCTAGAATAAATGTACTTAATAAGTTACTACATATCCTAAAATATTAAGTGACAGTTTAAACTAAATTTAACCTTTTATTTTTTTTATATATATTTAACCCTTTACTAATAAATTTGTACAGTGTATAAGCTATACTATGTTTTCTACTTGTCTGATGTGTCATTAAAGTCACTTGACAGGCATAGAGTTATACAATGTGAAAATATTTTAATTAGTAAAGGAGTTAGAATTTACCACAACGAGGATTTGAAGTTTTGAACAACATTGCACACAAATTCTAAATAGGTAATAGAGAATATCGGTGTGAAACTTACTGTGCACAGCCTGGCACGCGTAGAGCAATTTAGTTAGAAAATTCTTGTATTCTGACGTGCTACGCTTCAACGTAGGTCAGCAGAATTAAGCAGTAGTTGTGATCCAACTGTCGCTACTTCTGATAAGCTTGGACATGGAATACCACTAGAGACTAAATCTGAAATTCTTGCAGCGAGTAAAATTAGGCCTTTCTGCAAGAATTTCAGATTTAGTCTTTTTTAAATTAAAACAAGGACACTCCTATTTCCAACAAATAGTCCTTTAATATTTTTTTTAATTAATGTAAACAAATAATGTAAAACTAAAGAAATAATGCAAGACTTACCCTGTGTTCCAGGAGCTGATAGTAAACGAAAATAACGTTTTTTTCGTTCAGATTCGCGTTTCTTTAGCACTTTAAAGAATCATTATGATCGTTTTGAACTGTTCTTACTCGTGTTCCACAAGCAGGTGTCAGCTGTCAAAAACTGTTCAAAACGCTCAGAATGATCCCATCTTGTTTTTGACGTTTACTTAGATTTCACTGATCTCGATGTTATTTTTAAGTTATGGATCGAGCAAATTTATTATAGATTCTTTTATAATGTAGTTATTATTGTTAATTTAAAATATAAATAGAATTTATGAGAGAAAAAGGAAATGTTAAATTTTGACATCTGTCAGTCGTTCCACTAGCAGTAAAGTTTGTTGAAACGTTCAAATCGAAAATTTCATTATTGTGCTAAAGAAACGACTGTGTGCGTTATGAATGATCTGAGCGTTCAGTGTAAAAAGAGCGCTTAAAGGAACACGCCCTATGAAAAATACTGAAGATATCAAACTTTTAAATTTAATGTGCGAAGGAGAAGGGAACAACCAATGACGACCTCCGTAGCGCAGTTGGTTGAGCGCATTGGTGCTCGAACGAAAGGTCGCGGGTTCGAATCCCGCCGAGGGAACAAAAAGTTTTCAATGTTCCTGGGTCATGGATGTGTATTAAATTTATGTATGTATAATAAAAAATCTTAAATATGTGTATAGTATAAAAGTATTAAATATATTTCCGTTGTCTGGTACCTGTAACACAAGTTCTTCGGATACTTAGCACAGGGCCAGATTGACGTGGTGGTAAGCGTCCATAGATATTATTATTATTATTATAATTGTGTCGTCACTTTTTTAACCACCAACCTGCGTAAAATTATCATTTAAACGAGAAAGATGCAAATGTTTTAAAACTTATCCTAATTCTTATTTAGGATTTTGCTCATCTTTTTGATTTTCTGTGTAATGAGTTCAAAAGTAAATAAATTTAATATTAATTCAATAACCCAATTAAGTATCTAATGCTTATTGTTGATTAGCAGGCTACATTAACAAGAATTGTCTAAATAAAAAGTCTAATACTTCATTGATCCCTCAAATATATCCTTCATTGATAACTCAAAATCACACTAAAAAGTAAATCGACTTCCATTGGAGCGAATATCAGCTAATCTTCTAAAATGGAGCCATTACTCTTAGAACTTTATCAAAGGTCTTTTGAAATCCGCGTTAATACAGGTTAATCGATTCTTATCAATGATCCTACGAAGTAATTTGGCATCCGGGAGTATACGAGCCTCACAGTCACCAATAAGATGATTTGGATAACAGCCAGACACAAATATCAGTAACTTGGTCAACGCTTCGCGGTCGAGGCGTCTAGCAGGCGAAACGAAGGCCTACTGCTTCGTGTCTTGAGCCATTTGTTACGTAATTTGATTCGACTAGGTATGATTTTAGATCGCCAAAATCGTATGAATAAACTCTTTATTTTAGAAATACTATATCCTTAATGCTATGGGTAAATTTTAAGACATGTCTGGCTGGCTTTTGGGTGACTTACAAAGCCATACTTGTAGCTTAAAAATCGATTACAGCCTATAATAGACTGCAATAAAATGATATGACTTCTGATTAATTTTACTGTAACACTGTAGCACAGCAGCGGCGAAGCCTGGTTTTCCCTCAGCGGGAAGTAGGGCCTATAATATGTGGGATTTGGAGGAGGGTCTTCAAAGGGTCTTGGTAAGTAAAGCCGACATGAATTGAGTTATATAAACCAACACCACTGCCGTGGTGTGTATTATTACAAACGCCTCCGCGGTCTAGTGGTTCAGAGCTTAGCTCTCGGCCGAAGACAAGAACAATAAAAAAATGTTCACCTGATTGTCTGATAAGAAATATGATCCATGCGTCGGATGGGCATGTAAAAAATAAGGTCCTGCGCTTGTTCTCTCGTCAGTCTTGTCGGTTTACCGTCCCACTGGGTTATGAGAGTAAAAGGAAGTGTGAGTATCTTTGTGTATTGCGCACACACTTGGACACTACAAAACGACTTGCATACCTGGCCTGGTTTCAATGAAATTGGCTTCCGACACCGAAATCGGTGAGAGGAGCTATCATTATATTTCAAAGCGTAGGTTTAGAGTAATTTTCGTAAGAGATTAATCATGGACGTCACAGGCGCTACGAAGCTTAACTGTGCGTCTAGCCTACTTCCAGTACGAATACGCCGCCTTGGCCTCAGTCCCAAAATCAATACCGTGAAAGTAATAAAAGAAATAAAAGCGTTACATAAAACTCTCATTGAGACGGCTCACGAGACGGTCTCTAAATATAGCCTCGCGCGTGAATCAGCTGGCTATATCGTGCGGTGACGCCAGCCTCGTACGGTATAATATTCAAGTTGCCGATATGGTCAGTACTCGGTAATGGCTATTGTGTAACCGCTATGGTAATATTAACGCAAATTGTAAAACTTATCGTATAAATACTATCGAAGCTATCAAACTGCATTTTTGAAGTGATTACGGCTTTAAGAGGAAACACTACGAAATTTTTTCCATACAGAAATAGGGGTCTACGGGATTCCGGTTTCCTCCCTGGATAATGCTGCTAGACTTAACAATTTGTTTCCTGAATATTTATGGATATTGTTTGTACGTCCCTATTTTTTTTCTTTTTTTAATAAATTAATTATTTAAAGAGATATGGACGTTCAAAAACCTAAAAAAAATGGCCAGACTCTCCGCTATGTTTAAACATCTAGGAAACAGATTTGACTACAATAAACAACAAATCAAAAAATAGGAACCTAGCTAAATTCTTTTTTTAGCTACTTAATAAAAAAAAAAATATTTAAATCGGTTAAGTTTTGGAGGAGGAAACAGGAATCCACGTCGATTTCTGGTACTTTTAATAGGTAATTTCAGTTCAAGTTGCAGCTGACTCTATCGCGCTAGTACTGGCTAGCTAAGGCACTGCGAGACAGCAATAGATTTTATAAATACCTATTTTGTACTTCTCTCAACCGTATTGTTTCCTCTTAATGTTGGTTTTTCCGGCCGAAACTGAAACGATGGTTTAATTGAGTAGCGCTCAATTCACATTCATTTCCACAATAATAGACTATGAATAGTAATAGTAACCTAACCTAACCTAACTTTAGGGGAAGTTAACAAAATCGGAAGATTCAGTTTGTAGAAACTACGTAATTATCATCTCCATCTAAAACTTCTATTACACCACTGTAATAATTAAAGAGTCAAGAATTTATACCGCTACATAACGACCGTATTCACGTAAAACCAACTGTCATATCCATAACGCAACTACATTACTTTTTTCTATTTAGAACACAATAGCTTAATCTTAAGTCATAATATATTTCGATCGCTACTAATACAAAATTGTATAATTCATATTTTTTAAAACTTTATAATATTTTGTAAATTAAAATATATTTTAGCCTGACTTGTCACATAACCCACATTCAAATGCGCTATTAAATATTAAATTATAACGTACTGTAGTTAATGTACACTAATTGATTATCGCGGTTTTAACTCTGCCACAACAATTAGTTTTATCTAGGAAAACCCAGATTTATCAGTACATTTTGAATTATCATAATATTCGATAATTACCAAATAGGTACACAGTTACGTTTCTCAAGTCTTATCCATAATCAAATAGAGACAACCAACATTTACGGCGTGTTTCATCAAGCAATGTTAAAGTTAATGCTTCGTTAAATATCATGCTGTTCCTCTCGTAATTCCTATCAATGAATGAGCCTTCTCATTCATGGTAATTTAACAAGCCGTTATCACTAACATGCGTTGGTGAAATCGGGTCTTAAGAGTACATCCATGAAAGAAGGCTCGGTGGCCCGTGGCAGTATGTGAAACTAAATACTACCTTAACATTTTTTTGGGGATCTTATATTCATCATCATCATCTTTTCAGCTACGACGTCCACTAACTGGAGTCTGGACATGAGCCTCCCCCGAAATATTTCATGAGGGTAGTCTATACTCGCCACGCTTGAAGCACGCTTTTTAGTAACAATCAGGAACGAAATGGATATGAAAATTCGGATACGGACATTAATTTATTTAGGATTATCCGTTTGTTTCGGATAATTTCGCTTACGGATATTAAATTTTGGTTTCTTTTTACAGTAGCAAAACTTTCATTTCGGTTACGGTTAAGGAAATTTTTTTATATCGGATATCCGATAGTTTAGGTTACGGTTACGGAGCTAACATCCCTGGAAACAATTTCCGGATATATATTCCCTCCGTCTCCTTTCACCCACCCGGAGAGATGGTTGATGGCATGGGAGGTGCTATTCTTTTCATGGATGAGGTTGATTTTACATTTCTTCGCACAAACACTTTTCATAGACAGAACTAATTATCTGCATATAAAACGAACTGCCTACGGAAATATTAATCGTCTGAGCTATTTATATGGAAATTCTGTGGATCAGCACATGATGTCACGCCTTATTATACTTTTATGATTTAATATAACCCCAAGAATAAGGGTCTGAGCTCACGCGAGGTTATTGTTGTTATAGGGAAGGCTTTGCGCATTTTACCAAACGAGAATAAATTTAACCCAAAGGAATGATTAAAGCTGTCCAACTTTTAATGCGATACGGCCAGATATTGAAACGAACGTTAAATTAAGTGGTAAATAAAGTAAATAAAGTGGTGCTTTAGTCATATATGCTGTACTTGACATTAGGCCAAGCAGTGACAGTACCTTTACCCGAGGGCTGATTTAAGCTGTCCAAGTTTTTTTAAAATTAAGTGGCTCTAATGTCTTACTATGTTCTTGACATTAGGCTAAGCAGTGACAGTGACAGCCGTACTTGAATTTAGCCGTACAGTATTTGACTGCCAGAGATTCGAAGTTCCAACTTCCAACAGTTCCAACTATGGTTGACCAATTTGGATACGATTTCGATTTCCCATTTTGAAAAACTATAGGTAAAAAAATTAAAGGTAGTTCTACTAACGGCCGGTTTCAATATTAGTCTTTTAATAAGTATTAAACGTAACTTTTGGTGATAGTATAGGTGATTATTGAAAGTTGAAACCTGTACTCCAGAAAGAGTTAACACAAATATAAAGACGTGTGGCACTCGGGGACTGCCGCGGTAAAGCTATTGCATAGTATTTTTTATTTTATATGGTTCAATAAACTTAATATGTATGTAACTTTTAGTTCACAATGTTAAACCTAGATGGCGTTGTTACTTTTCTGCAATTTTTTACATCGCGCTATCGAAAACATTAGTGAAATACGTATATATAAGTACATATTATAAAGGTTTTTTATCTTGTGTGGGACTATGTACGTAAATATAATTCTTAATAGTAACGAGTTTGAGTTATTATTCGAAAATTCGAACCCCACCACCCAAAGGGCCAAGTGAGTGTTGTTTAGGGGGTGTTAGGTATTTTTCGTTACGGAATTTCTGGATTCGGTCCCCACGCTCAAGGCCCGCGATAGAAGCTATGCAATAGCTTAAAAAAATTCTCCATATTACTTACCGGAATTTTGAATGACGTGTTAATTAAAATAAGTACCTATGCATAAAGCATTTTTACAGACAAAAAATCGGTCACCGATTATCGTGGGCATCCACAGGTCTTCGCGTCAAATGTGACGACTGACAAATGTGAGTCAACCTTTACGAAGGCCGCAACGGATGCTGATATCACACTGATAAGGTATCAGTAAACAAGTCAGCGCATCGTACGGACGGGTAAAGTTTTGGAAGTTATAGTCACTATAATACAGCGTGCCTCATGGTTCATATAACAAGCCGAATATAGAAGAGAAGAACGCGTAGAGATTGTTTTGGCTCCTCATATAAATTACTTACCATAACGCGATAAAAAAATACAAAGGTCTAAAATTAGCACAAGGAGTGAATCTTACTATGTAAGGGCGTCCTAGGCCCGTATAAATAAAACAATCTCAAACCCAACCTCACCCTGAGAACCTATTTGGCAGATAAAACAACGTTTCGTTTCACTTCGTCAAATAGATTCTCAAGGTGAGGTTGGGTTTGAGATTGTTTTATTTATATGGGCCTTAGATACACACGAACGCACTGGTCGTTGACCTAACACCTGACCAGGGTTGAAACTCATCTGTTTTGTGACTTTTACGGAGATCTTTAATCGCAATTTGTTAATTTTTACAATTCCCTATTTCTGTAATTCGATCATCGTTGATTTTGTAATTAACGATCCAAGTTATAAACATAGGGGTGTTATAAGTTTGACGAGGTTGTGTGTGTCTGTGGAAGTGTAGCTCCCAAACGGATGAACTTATTTTGATCTGCTTTTTTTTCTGTTGCTGACATGATCGGTTATAAGTGTTCTTAGCTATAATTCATTATCATCAGTTGCTCACAGTTTCATAATTCTGGAGTTTCTTAATTATTTTAATTTTGGAAATTCCACTGGCATCAGTCTTAGTTAAATTAATAAACCCTTATGTCCTATTGTGGTATAAAATTACATTTTACATTATTTGGCACAAGTGGTCCTTATATTATGATAATTACAGTTTAAGTAGAGGTTGCCTTATGGTTCATATTCCCCCACTATAATAAATTATATATAGACAGTAGATACCCAATATTAAATTTTGAATTAAATTGGCTCTTTTTTCTTTTACTAGTTTTAGTGATATCTGAGATATTATGTTGTTATTATTTCTATGTATAATTACTATTAAAAAAAACTTTCAATGTGTCAAATTTCTAACTGTAAAAGTCTGGTAAAACTGTATTCACATAAAAATATAATGATTAATGACCTAAGTAACTAGTTAGCAAAATTGTTATAAAGATTTGCCCTGTTAGTTTTCCTTAACTTAAACTTAGGCAGTATGAGTAATTGTCTTCACAAAGGAAACCAAAATAAATTAGTTCTTAATACCAGAGCCCATACCAGCAAAGACTTGCTTAGATAAATAAGAAATAGATGTTGATATTGTGAAATGTATTTTTGTTGGAAGTTAAAAGAAGACAAACCACCAAGGCTAATTTCCATGGAAAGCCCTGATATTCCAGCTCACTACAACATTGAATTTTAACACAAGGTTACCAACATGCATAACTAGTAGTTAGTGTAGGGTTGACATCATTAAATAAATTTTTTTTTAGTCTCAAATAGGTACAATAAAGTAAAGGTATTTATTGATTGTGATTAAGTCAGATGAGATTTTTTTATTAGTATAAAGTGAAGAACCGATTTTTGTTTCTATTAAAAACTGTAATTAAAGATAAGCCAAGTTATGCAATATCCATTTTAACAATATTACATTTCTTATCTTTTATTAGCGCTGTTCTGTTTAAAGTATTAAAGAAATATGTTTTCCATGTAAAGTATGATAAAATACTTAGTGTGTTGTTGCATGTTAAATATAAAATTGTCATTTAGTATGATAAAAAAATTTAACTTAAATACTTCATCTATGATTTTATTTCTATTTTTAAATAATGAATTAATTCTTTACTGTGCACACAACATAAAAAAAACCAACATTTTAACACTTAGCACATATCATCCAATATAAAATCAAATTAGAATCACGCGGAAACATTAAGGTCTACCAGTGTGTTCATGAAGCAAATAAAATGATGACAGGATTGCATTGGTAGGATTGCACATTATTCTGTACTCTTTTATACAAAGCAATTATAGTAAAATTTTAGCTGGATTTTAACAAGACTCAGGGATAAAAGGACAGGCTCATGACTGCTTTTGGCTTAAGTTTTCTTAATATTATAACAAAGATTTTCAAAGACAAAATACATAATAATATATTATATTAGTTCTATTATAAAGTAAACATTGGAAATAGTCTAAAATGTTTATACTATTAAGAAAGTAAATAAATCTTATAGGAAAATCTTTTTACTAAAAAATACTACAAACATGAACAAACCGATAAGACATAAATTACAAAGTTTTATTTATATTTAAGATTAGTTATTTGCAATTAAACTAAATAAATTATTGTTTTAAGTACCAATAAAGAAAGCTACATTTAAAAGAGGATTTTAGACTTAACCATCTACCTACTTAATGTGTGTACTTGAGAATGATAACATAAGGAAAGTGCAAACAATGAACCACATCGTAAAAATAGCTGTTTTGAGTAAAGCTGGTCGAAAGAAAGTTTCGCCTCAATGACTGTCAACCCACTATGAGTATGATTCAATAAAAACCTTGCGGGTGGGGCGAACGAATAAAGCAAATCCCTTGAATGTTCCCAGTGTAAATATAAGTATTGGTAGTTCATAGCTGACGATTTCATTGACTTTGCGAGAGATAAGGATGATTGACAGTGATTTCGGAGGCATCATAAAAACTGTTCGCTACATGAGAGATGGAGAATCATGAAAGTAGGAGCGAAGACTTACCGCTTGGAGCGCCGCTAACCTGTCCTTCGTCATCCTTATAGGGAAATCACACACCAATTAATGCTATATCTCGTTACACAATCCCATTCACGGATTTTTTTCTACCAAACGTCACTAAACTAAAGGACACGAACACTGGCTCACTTCACTCAAAAAATCGATACAACGAACGAACGAAACTTCCATCCGTCATATCAGACGGCAAAGACAAGTTTGCTTAGGTTGTAGATGGCGCTAGTGCGTTATTGCTTATGACGTCATAGCTGCAGCGAGCGGTAAAACAGCACAACAGGAAGTCAGTTCATTGATGTATATTTTCTAAGACACTGAAAATTTGATTACATAATTATCTTGGTTTATTGTAAATCATCAAATATTTCTATATATTTTTTAAATATGTATTTTTGTGAAAATACTATAGGAATGATTGAAAAACAATTTTTATAAAGATATTAATTTGACACACGTTGTCAGTGCGCCTGTCGCTGTCAAAAAAATCTTCCGTTTAGTCAAGTGACGCCATTGTGAGCCGTAACGACTTGTGCGACCCAAGAGTTTAATCTCAATTATTTTTACTAATCTCGGTAATAAGTGTTTTCATATTAAGTGAAATTGTTCTATATTCCATGGATGTTCTGTTTTGCAATATATTTTCGATACACGTTTCGTATTTCGAGTGAAATTTGAGTCGAACTTCGGTACCATTAAGCCAAATTCCTGTGAGGGAGATTGAGCGCCATTTCAAAGAAAACTTTAAAATAATTTAACTTGACAGTGAAATATATAAGTGATTTAAAGTGTATATTTTCGTAATTATTGCAAATAGGTACATCGAATTCTATTCAGTATTTAGCCTGCGAAGGAATCGACCCCAACGATGTGCTAAACAGTGCGTCACGACAAAGAACGTTACAAAATGATCTAACCGTGTGTTGTTTCTATTTCAGATAAGTTTTTATAAAACATAAACCATGGCTGATGATAATATGCCCACTTTCAAGTGCGTGCTAGTCGGTGACGGTGGTACTGGCAAAACTACATTCGTAAAACGCCACTTGACTGGAGAGTTCGAGAAAAGATACGTTGCGACTCTTGGCGTCGAAGTACATCCTCTAGTGTTCCACACAAACCGTGGGCCGATCAGATTTAACGTTTGGGACACAGCCGGCCAAGAAAAGTTCGGTGGCCTCCGAGACGGTTACTATATCCAAGGTCAATGTGCCATCATCATGTTCGATGTAACCTCCCGAGTCACATACAAAAATGTCCCCAACTGGCACAGAGATCTAGTGCGAGTATGTGAAGGAATCCCAATCGTACTTTGTGGTAACAAAGTAGACATTAAAGATAGAAAAGTCAAAGCGAAAACCATTGTATTCCACAGAAAAAAGAACCTGCAGGTAAGTTATAACTAATGCTCTGGTATTGTTTACAAGATATTTACCTATTTATCTTTAAGTTATTGGAATATATGTGAATTTGAATAACTTTTAATAAATTAATAATGATTATCTCCAATGTATAGCTTGAATTGTTATATTCATAAATCTTTATTTATTTTCAGTATTATGACATCTCTGCCAAATCAAACTACAACTTTGAAAAACCTTTCCTATGGCTGGCAAGAAAACTTATTGGGGATGGTAACTTAGAGTTTGTTGCCATGCCTGCCTTGGTTCCTCCAGAAGTTACAATGGACCCACAATGGCAGAACCAGATCGAGAAGGATCTCAAAGAAGCACAGGATACCGCCTTACCCGAAGAGGATGAAGACTTGTAGATATAGGTTATTGAAATTCCAGTGCCCCCCATATTCTAATGTGATCAGAAGATAATTATAGCCGAATCCTTGCAATTCATTCATTCCATTAGTTTTGAATTGGTTTTAAATTGTATCAGCTTATAATTTAATATGAACTTGCTATTTGTGGTGAAAAGTCAATCTTATTTCAGTATAATTGATTTTTCAAGTAATAATTATCTTCTGCATAGGCTTTAAGCTATTTAATTGTTAATGTTTCTCATTTTGTATACCTGTATATGTTTTTGGCTACAAAAAACAATGTACCTATTCTGGATTGTTAAAAACTATACAGTATTATATACACATAAGTTCATTGAATAGCATTTTGAATAATTTTTTGTTTCGGACATTATAAGTATAACAAGATTTTTTTTTGTTAAAATTAAATGTCTGTTCTGTGAAATTATTGTAACTTATTTATATTGTCCAATGATAGACAATATACAACACTATTAAATTGTGGTGATACTTTTTTCAATAAATTTGTAAAAACCATTAGATTTTTTTATTTATTTAATATTTTACTAGGATAGGAGTCAAATAAGTGCATACCTATTTATTTCAAAATTAACGTTTTTGCCATGAATGTTTTGGGGTATTAAATTGAATCTTATAATACAAATACCCTGAGTATCTAATATCTACAAGCTGTAATCAAATCAAAATGTATGGCGCTCTCTGTGCGCAAGTCCAACTCGCACTTGACCAGTTTTTATTTATTTATATTATTATTACTAACCTATGCTAATAAATATGTACATACAGTACTTATCACAAAGGACTTTTCAGCAAAAGTGCCTACTAACTGATTTTATACAAAAAACTTTCGTAATAAAGAAAGAAAGTCAAGAAACTTAACTTTTTTAGTTTGACTATTAACATAATGTGTAAATCAAAATTCTATTTATTGGGTATGTAATATTAGTACCTAAATAGTTTACTTGAAAACAAACTATCCTACGCCTATACAAAAATAATTGTTGTATTTACAAACCCTAAATAATATAAATAAATGAAATTCACTTTCATCGAATGCCATTCTCTCCCGGTACGGCGCGCTTCCTACAAACGTCCAGCAAATACGACATGATGTTTTTAAATTGTCATAACTTTTTTATTTATAAACCGATTAACATGAAACAAACACTAAATGTTAAGTGAAGCTTGCCGCAATATATTAGTAAAAAGTACATTTACGTCGGATAAGCCGTTTCCGAGATTAGCGTGCACAAACCCACAGATAAACAGACAAAAATTCCAAAAATCATTGTTTTGGGTACTATTGCGTAAATAAAGGTCCCTTATAATATTTTTTCTCAAATATCTTCAATGTACAGACACAACTCCTCTACAGATTTATTATAATATGTATAGAAGATAAAATCAGCTCTGTGGCGATAAAGAACCTAATACCATTCAAGGAAAATGTTTTCAAGCTATTGATATGATATATAAAGCTTAATTTTTACATTCTTTATTTTGAATAATTAAATGCATACAATAATAACTACAATCCTGATGTAAGTTTATTGAATTCACTTCTTTGCGGATGCCTTTTCTCGGGCCTTCTTGCCTTCCATCAGTTTCAATCTTTCGTCGTCTGTTAAGTTCTTGTTAATTTTAGTTATGACTCCTGTGCCCAGAGTCATATCTCCCAATCTCAGTGTAAATCTCTGTCCAGGCTCACAGACCATAGGTTTAAGAAGTCTCAACTGCAAACTGGAAGAAAATATGTATTAAAGAAAAAAAAAACCCACAAAAACTACTAGTCTAAAAGAAAGAAATGTTGAAAAAATTATTTTAAAATATTTTGATGTTAATTTTTGTAAGTACAACTTCATTTTGTTTTGTTATTATAATCTGTTTAGAAAGAGTTGATGTTTAAATAAATAAAGCTTAAAGATTGTAACTCACGTGGCATCTTCCCCGGGCATAACCATCTCTTTGTCAGGGATTGTAACTTGGGAAGCACAGTCCCAGGTCATAGAGAACATTTGCAGTTGGATAAAAGATGTGAAGGGCTTAGACCGACCTCCTTCATCTTTGCTTAGAATGTAAACGGCCGCTTCAATACTGTCATGCGCTTTTACGGTGCCTGGTTTAGCCATGACCATTCCACGTTTGATCTGTTCCCTCTTGATAGACCTCACGAGTGCACCAAGTTGGTCACCAGCCTGAGCCTCTTCCAGGGTCTTGTGGAACATCTCAACTCCAGTAACAGTAGTTTTCATGACTTTGCCATGGCCAACAATTTCACATTCTGTTCCCTTTTTTAGCACACCTAAAATGGAATAACAATTATTTATACTCAATTCAGATTCAATCTAATCTAAACGTAAACAAATAAAACAGTTTGATTCATCCTTGCTTCTATTGTTATAAATGTGAATGTCCATTTGTTTGTTATGTTTTCATGTGAAAAATACTAACCTGATCCATACGAAACTTATTTATACACACATATTCTTGGAGGAGGAGGATGTAGATTATATTGATAATGCAGACAAAAGCTAGTAATTAATATTCACCTCTATACAGTCTTCCAGTTACAACAGTGCCACGGCCGGGAATGGTGTGTACAGATTCAACTGGCATTAAGAAGGGCTTGTCCAACTCTCTTACTGGAGTTGGGATAAAGCTGTCCACCTCCTTCAGTAACTGATTGATTGCTTCAGCACCAATCTCCGGAGTTTTGCCTTCAAGAGCACATAATGCTGAACCTGAAAATGAAATGGTACATTTATTAACTTATTTATCATGTAATTATACAACTTTTGTTGGTGATGTAGTCATATAATATTTACATATAGGACCTAATAAGCTAAAATAATACCAAACTAAGCGGTTTAGCATTTTGGTGCTCAAGCTGGTAGGCTGGTGTTCGAATTTCACAAAGGGAGAGAAAAAAATGATGTGGTCATGAATAAATATGTGTATAATATAATAAAAACTAAATAATTATTACTATTACAAAGTATTTTCCTAAGAACTTAGCACAGGACTATTGATAAGAAAGTGTCCATAGATAATATTATTAAATTCCCCACAAAAAGGAATCAGACAAGGAACAGTTCAAACTTATACATATAACTTTCAACAAATGAAATAAAAATTATAATAAGTAGCACGTACCCTTAACAACTGGTACTTTGTCACCGTCATAACCCATCTCTGTCATCAATTCACGGATCTCCATCTCTACAAGCTCAACCATCTCGGCGTCAGCAGCATCGACTTTGTTGATAAATATAACCACATGTTGGATGCCAATCTGTTTAGCGAGCAGTAAATGTTCTCGGGTTTGTGGCATTACACCATCTGTAGCTGCCACTACAAGTATAGCTCCATCCATTTGTGCTGTACCTGTGATCATGTTCTGGAAATCACAAATTAGATGACAATAACTGAGTTGATTATGTTTTAATGGTAGCAAGGTTGTTTGAAGTAATTTGATTAAATTATTATATTTCAAATTAACATTTTACTGTATATGACCACAAAGTAGATATATATCTACTATCAATGTTCCAGTCCAATCAATGACAAAACCAATCCAGGTTGTGTCTCTGTTATATAACAGAGACACGACCTAGTACTAGAAAATGGTATTACCCTAATACTGGCAATTCAACTGGCTATTTTTGTTTTCTTCATTTTCCAGGCACTTTCCAAATTGGAAAATACTAATTACTAATTTCGTTTTGTAAGATACAAAATACTTCCTAATTTAGGAGTTGAATATAGCTTAATGTGATGTAATGCTTAAAAAATATGCTTATCTTTATTTTAATGTCAATATTTGTACTTAATTCAGCATATTTACATTTTATAATTTACAAATGTTAATAGTTGTGACATCTATTGCAATTTCCTTTGTATTAAACATAGATAGGGATGATAGGCCATGGAATGATTGAAACAATATGTAAATTAGGTGGTGCTCAAGTCACATGACAGCCTATGATTAGGTGGGCTCTTAACATTGATTAGTGTGTCGGTAATCTTTCAGACTACAAAATCAATGTTTTTTTTTACTGCAGCACTATTAGTTTTGTTAAATTATAAAAAAATAAATCATCCAACAGTACTAAATATTTGATAACTATAAAATACCTTAATATAATCTGCATGTCCAGGGCAGTCTGTGTGTCCATAATGTCTACTTTCTGTTTGGTATTCAACATGGGCAACATTGATAGTAATACCACGAGCTTTTTCTTCCGGAGCATTGTCAATGTCAGCATAACCCTTGCTTTGTGCCAAGTTGAGATCAGATAATACTGCAAAGAAAAAATTGTGTTAATCTTTATGTTATCCATGGAGGAGTGAAAAATAATTGCAGCTACAAAATTAAATATAATATATTAAAGTTTGTAAAACTTAAACCTTCATTTAAAACCTTAAAACATATTTGTAATTATTTTGGGAAAGTTAGCTAATAGTATTTTTAAAGAAATCAAACTCTATTTTCTTAGTATTAATTTTTAAGTACATTTTACTCTAGTACTGTAACTATGACCTAAATATTGCTTATCAACATTTTCCCTTATCATACCAAATATTTCTCTTTTTATGCTCACATTAAGATAGTATATGAATTTTGAAAGTGACCACAATGATTTTTATTATTGATACACTAAGTTCCAGATAATTTAATCAAAATCAATTTTACAAAAATGTTTTCTGAACATTGTGTCTATATGATGTCTACCACTGGTTTGGGAATTAGCCCAGCAATAAGAGGCAACATGAGAAACTCGCATGGGGCCATAATATAGTATTTTCACTAGCACATGTAAAAAAAATGTTTTTTTTTGTTAAATTAGGCAAACTACAGTAAATACTACCTTTAGTAATGGCCGCAGTTAAGGTTGTCTTGCCATGATCAACATGACCTATTGTGCCAACATTGCAGTGAGGTTTAGTTCTCTCAAACACTTGTTTCTCAGCATAGTTTCTACGTAATATAATGCTCAAAGGTGAAAGAGTAGGTAGACCAGCACTTCCCAATAAAATAGAGCTCTGATTTTGCTTCAATATAAGTTTAAAGGCTGAAAAATAAAAATATTTCTAATGTTATTTCATCAATACACAACAAACCTGATTATTAAGATGAAACCATATTTTTGGCATTACCGTGCTTTATTTTTATTTGTATTCAATTTATATGTTCTCTTTTTAAACGGCGACATCTTTACATAACAAATTTTAAGAGGTTATCTTAACAATATTATTTTAAATTAACAGGTTTATAAACTAATAATAAGTGTGTTATTGTTAAAGGAAATACGCCAATAACTTTCAGTGTATTAATTTTATTAAATATTCGGTTTTAAAATGAAAGAAAATAAGCCTTACCTGGACTAACCAAACTTTTAGCAAACGATAATGTCATTTTGATATTTGTTTACGGCCAAATTTTAAAGGCCACTGAAATTCTTAATGCTTACTGTAAATTATAAAATTCTTTTCACCTATTACAAATAAAAACCCTTTATAAATAAACCTTTTAGATGGAAATTTGTGGAAATTCTTCAGAAAATCGAAACTCCTATTCTCGTCTCTCGACCATTCAACATTTGACGTCTATTTTTTTTCATTGGTTACTTCACTTATGCAACAAATATTTTTCAAAGGGTCAAGCCTCAAGCGGTCCTACAATTTACCTAAAAAAAATAGCCTTTACTAACAACCAAGATTACATGTTACTAATATAATAATTATTTAATTATTATACTAGTAAAATGTACGTAAAAATTAAATTTGCTGTAGGGCAAAAACTAATTTGCTAGACACCGGATTATAGAACCTTGATTATCTTGCTCTCCAGCATAGGCCTCCCCAAGTGTCCTCCACAATGCTCTATTCCTTGCTATCCTTGTCCAACATGGTCCTGCTACCTCCTTAATATCATCTTCCCATCTTTGATACTGTCTGCCTTTTCGTCTCATTCTATATCTGGGACACCATTCCATGATATCTTTTGCCCATTTCTCTGTCTTGCTTCTTCATATCAAATCAAGTGCCCTGACCATTTCCATTTTATAAAATTTTAAATATAAATTATATCTAGCAATATCTCGCGAGACAACCTGCAAGCAGATGAGTGAGTGTACGCATAGGCATGCGTTTGATGCACCTACCTCCTCCCACACTGCTTATGCGTACACTCGCAAGCAAAAAACATGAAAACACCACCACCACACAAGCAATAATGTTAACACGATCGTGCAAAGTCCCACCACCATGCAGGTTGCAAAACTCGACGCGCGTTTTGCTCCGACCCCAGAGCATCCTCAGGATGTTGACTCTGCGAACAATGTTCGTTAAGACTTAAGGGGACTTAAAAACTGTACAAGTATTCGCGGAGGGAAAGAGGGGGAGGGGATATATTTGACTAGTAGGTAGATAGGACATGACTTTTTTTGGCGCTTTATTTAAAAAAAACTGTCAAAATTAGTCGAATCCCCCTAATAAAATACGAATTATTAATTACAAACAAAACATGTAAGAATAATTAAAACTTTACTAGAAAAGACTCGTCAATTGAAAAAAGCTAATTGCAATTTAAAAAGTATAATTAAAAATTTGAAGCATGAACGTTTAATTGATAATGATATAATAAATAACATTCGTAGTAAAAATGTCGCAGCGGATTTGTTTCATAATATATAAAAACCATAAAAACGAAAAGAAAATTATACCGAAATATTGTAATGATCTTAAAAAAATCTGTTTGACTTTAAAATTCTATTCCCCATCGTCATGCAAATGAAATGGCTATACGTCAGCAAAATAGTTTTAATAAAGTGCATGGCATAACAGGGTTCTATTTATATGTATATATTTCTTTATTATTATGTGACTTGGCCGTTGACAGATGGATTTCTAATCATTGACAGATTTTATAGCTTACTGGATGACCAAAATTCCTGCGTTCTGGTCTTATCCGAAGGTTCTAAAATAGGGGCCTGAAAATGGGGCAAAATGGTTCCTGTAAAGGATGGTACGGCAGTGATTGCTTCGCGCTCGACTTGAC
Organism: Celastrina argiolus; assembly: GCA_905187575.2. Taxonomy (NCBI): domain Eukaryota; kingdom Metazoa; phylum Arthropoda; class Insecta; order Lepidoptera; family Lycaenidae; genus Celastrina; species Celastrina argiolus. Next base: position 5,998,994 of record LR994587.1, on the reverse strand, counting down.
GGGGACGCTGCCGTGCCCCCAGATACTAAGAAAAAGAGTAATGGGCCAAGTACGGAGCCTTGAGGTACACCACTGAGGACTAAACGTGGAGTAGAGAGTTTGTTTCCTATCCGTACTCTAAATTTCCTGTTAGTTAAGAAGTCTCTGATCCACAACAGCATTTTACCTCGTATTCATAGGGATAAATTGTTTAATAGAAGAATTAATAATATTCCTAATATCACACCAAGTATCTATAGAATTAGGGCAATTTTTCAAGTTTTCAAACAGGTACTTATTGATGTCATCATAATCAGCATTGTAGAAATCATATTTAGTTTCGACTGGAGTTCTTTCAATTTTGGAGCCTAAGATTTGTACAGTCATTGTTATCACTACATGATCACTTTTGCCTACAGGCGGATGATATTCCATAGTGCTAATCAGTGTCTCGTCATTACACAGTACTAAGTCAAGTAGTGACTCTTCATTGTTTCTTTTTCTGGTAATTTGTGTCACTAACTGACATAGACTCGTGTTTCTGTACATATCGAGAAATAACTCTCCCTGTCTATCAGATTTATTCATAGTACTAAGTGGCCAATTAACATTTGGTAAATTGAAGTCACCAGCTATGATTACAGTGTTATCATACGAATCCCTCTCAATAATATCATACAGAATAGTGTCGTACTGGTCAGAGCTTGAAGGAGGGCGATATATGCAACCCAATAAGATCTTAGTATTTTTAAAATCAACATCAAGCCATAAAGCTTCAACACGTGAATCAAGGTACAAATTGTTCACTGTAGTCTTAACTTTTATGTTTTTTATTTCACGTGCCGCATATATTAATACACCACCCCCTCCTTTATTAAGCCTATCTAATCTGTAGATTAAATATCCAGGAATTGCAATCAGGCTATCATTTATTTTACTATTTAGATGTGTTTCAGTAATCATGATGAAGGCGGGCTTTAGCAGTTTTACTTCAATAAGGAATAAATCGAATTTTGCAATGAGGGATGCCAGGTTCGTATAGAAGATTAGGAATTCGGTAAGTTTTGGTGAAGCTAGTTTTTTGTAGAACTGACTATTTTCGGGACATTGTTAAAATATCTTATAGTCAGATCTTTATCACCACTGTCCACTCTTGAGGCCAGTTCCTCGCGCAATTTCTTGAGATGGTCTCTTTGGTAAGGTGTCATATCATTAAAGATCCTCACTGATTTAGGCAGTTTATTCTTATTCTTCAAAATTTGAACTGCAGCATGTTTGCTTTTGAGAACAATTTTTAGTGGTCTTGGTTTATCATTGTGGTTTGGCTTGCCGAGACGGATAAGAGAGATCATCTCAGGTGCAGGAAAAGGTAAAGTATTAAGTGCTTCCAAAACTTTATCCCTGTCAGAGGATATACGTTCATCTGTAGTAATTGCTCTTGATTCTGGGATTCCATGAGCAATGAGATTACGGCTTCTCTTTTCCCTCTCTTGGATCTCGCTAATCACACCATCTAAGTTTATTGATGTAGGTTGAGTTGATTTGAGTTCTTCTACTTGTTTTTGAAGAACCATAATTAATCTTCGCAGCTCAGGAATCTGTGTCAGGCCAACTTCACAGTCCTCACATAGATAGGACAATTTAAAAGATTGTAGACCAAACACACGGAGCTCAGTTGCCGATAATCCACTGCTTTTGTTGCAAATAGAGCGTTTGCAGCCTTTGCAGGACACCCGAGGTAATTTGTCATCCAACTTAACATTGCATTTGATACAAGTTACCATATTCATTTTGATGAAACGTAAGGGGTTAAGGATAATTCCAATTCAAAATATGGCAACTCAAACTTTGGTATAGCAACACAGGTTTTTATGTGGCAACACGAGTTTCGTTATGGTAACCCGAAATTTTATATGAGAACACCAAACTTTTTAGTATGTCACTTCCTTGTTATTATTTTAGAAGGTAGTCTGAAAAAATTATATATGTAGACTGTCAAATGGGCACTTTTAATAAGCACTAAATTCTGTTTGAATTTAATTCCACTAAAGTTTTATCAATGTTCTTGTCTGAAAAAATTATTTATGTAGACTGTCAAATGGGCACTTTTAATAAGCACTAAATTCTGTTTGAATTTAATTCCACTAAAGTTTTATCAATGTTCTTTAAATCGCAATAACTTTTCACTATAACTGCACACTTTTACATGGAAAATGTCGTAAGTAAAACGACAGGTTCTAATCGCGATGTTGACTCAGTGACAGCTGTCAGAGTAATTCTCTTGAATATAATAAAAAATAACTAAATATTTCCCCATTGATCGGGCAGTAGTCAAGTAGCTGGCAACACAATTATCGATGCACAACTCTAATTTAAGCACTACACACACCATTACTCTAATCTATGACACACACTACCTACCTACACTACGAAGTTGCCGCATTCAGGAATCTGTTTTTTCTTTACAGCGCGGTATCTAGTCGAAGCGCGCGAAGACCAATTATTATTTACGTAGTAACTAATACTTAATTTGTGATTATTATTAATGTAAGTTTGTTTCCTTATTGTTTTTAGTCGAATTTTATCTTTCAGTTTTATGTTTAACAAACTTCTTTCTATTTTATGCTGACATGTTTCTAAAGATTTTGTGTCTATAAACAGCTCCACGTCTTACATTCATAGGTCATGCTTGGTAGAATACAAGTATTAAATACATTCTCCTTTCCTTCGATCGGTATATCTGGATTTTTCATGATATCTTTTAGAGACCAATATTTCTTCCACCCTATGTTGACTCTGTTTTGGATTTCTTTAGTTGTAAGGTCCGTGGGGGATATTATTTGGCCCAGGTACGTGTATTCATTTACGTATTCCAGATTGAAAATGTCGTTTGGTTTAATAGGTTCTTTAACATAATTTGTCATAAGTTTTGTTTTAGGTACTTCCATTCATTAAGAGTCCTACTTTTTAGCTTTCTCTTAGTAATTCTTCTATCATGATCTGCAGGGTCTTTGGATCTTTTGATAATAATATAAGATCATCTGCGAATCTTAGATGGTTCAGTAGAGCTCCATTAATAATAATACCATAGTCATTCCAATTTACCTACTTTATTACTAAAAATACAGGAATTTAATTAATAAAGCTAACATACATATTTAAATAAATATTTAATATTTTTATCAAATCAATATAAATTGAATTCTTATAATATAGTTATGGAAGCTAAGAACAATAATAACATTTAAAAATCAAAATCATCACTAGGTGGCGTTGGCATTCGATGGTATTGCTGTACATGTTCTTCAGGCTCATCTGCAAAAGAAATTAAATAAATTAAAACCTAAGAAACACAGGCCACACGCACAACCAACCTTTATTTTGTCAGAGTTAAAGGGATGAATTAAACTAAAAATTTTTTTAATTTAACCTCATTTACAAGAACAAACGTCCATCATACTTACGTCCTCAGAACAGACGGTTTTATGCCAACTGTACTGATCGAAATATTATTCTCAACTAGGTATACAAAACTTACCATTCATCATGGAATCTTTTAATGTCATTGTGTCTAAATTGTTGTTAACATCTGCAGCGTTTATTGATACAGTCTTAATTAGTGCATTTGTTTCAGTTGACACCATAATAAGTTCCTCCATTTTACTCTCATCATCTTTTTCGATGCGTTTTAATTTTATTGGTTTATTATCTTTAGCTTCATTCTGATTCTTAGCTTCGCTTAAATAAACGTCGTCCTCAGAACTTTCTGAATCAGAATCTTCACTCGGCAAATCAACTTTATACTTTCTTTTGAACATATTGTGATATTTCTCAATCTCTTTTTTGGTAACCTTTTTTGGGCTTAGTATGTTACCCCTATATTTCGCTATAAAACTGTATTTCTCTAGTCTTTCGTGTATTGGCAATGTTTCCGCGTCGTCTGCTTGTTTCATCGCTTCACTTATGCGTTTCCCATATTTTTTGCTCTTTAAAGATTTGCTCAAAAGGCCCTGCCCTTCTGCGTAGGTCTTCAGTTGCTCCGGAGCTACCCAAGAGCGTGTAACGTCGTTGCCATCAAAGAATGTAACATTGTAGTAGGTCTAGAAGGAAAACGGAATCACAGGGGGTCAAAATATAAATAAGTATGTGTGTACATGTAAGTAATACTATATACTTATTTATCTTAGTATGAAAACATACAAAAGTAGGCATGATTAGATACAAATTAAAGTTATGATGTATCAATAAAGATTTTGCATTAAAAATGTGTTGAGATTTGAAAACTCTAGCTACTGATATTTGTTTTGCAGAAAGAACGCAATTGCGCTAACGACCTACAGACGCATATTTCTTATTATGTAGTTTCTATCTACCAAACCTACTGACATTTCCACCAAGAATTAAACTTCATGCCAAATCTGAATTTTAACAAATATTTAAGTAATTTAAACTAACAGGAATATCGGAGAATCCATCTAGCCAGTAATATAGCTCAGTGTCAGGACAGTCATCCACCATCCCTGGCCACCAGGGCCAGCCTGGTACATTGGCTACCACCAGGGAGCCGGCGGAGTACTCGCTGTGTATCAAATCTTCTTCCTCACTGAAGGGGACAGGTTCTTCTGGTTCAGAGCAATTGGCTTTCGAAGTATCTACACATATTATCAGTCCTTTTAAATACATACTTATTATAATTCTAAAGTACTATGGGTGATTACTTCACATGATTATTTTACGTTTCATAACAGAATACCATCTCTCACGATCTATGCAACCTAGTCACAAATTACATAATAATAAAACCTAGTTAAGTAGCTTTATTATTGTATGTTGAATTGAATACCTAAGTAGACGCCTAAATTATTCCTGGTTATAAAAATATACAGTAATTTACCTGGATTCATGCTACAGTACCACTTCTTGGACAACTGATGTCGATCAAGGACATTAGGCAAATGGCGCCAACGGTTGCATTCATCACACTGTACCCATAAGCCTAATGTGCGGGTCTTTTGCAACCATTTGAGTTTCTGGTAGTGGGAGGAACCATGCTTGCTTTTGCTTAAAAGTTAACAGATGTTCATACGTGAGAGTAACCAAAATATTATTATAGATCCTGTGCCTTTCGACGTTATTAGCAAAGGACTCACGTGTAAAAAGATAAATATACTTATTTTATTAACGAGACTAATACCTGGAGTCATTTGTTTTTTTGTAGCTACTCATCTTGATTTTTTCTGTTTTGCTATGAATTAATAAAGAATTGTAATTTTGACTGAAAACAAGATGAAATATTATATTATGAAAAAGTACTGTAATAACACGATGTTACTTTAACTACGTGTGTAAGTAATATTTTTGTAGGACTTTAAAATCACAAATTTAATAATATCGCTTGTCATACATAATATTATATTTTACCAAGACTACTATTCAATTAATAAAATTACAAAATGTTATAAATTCTAATTTCGTAATTTCAACAATCCCGCCAATATTTTTACTTTTACTCCTTCTTTTTGTAAGAGAGTGTGTCTTTTACAAAAAAAAAAAAACTTTTTACTTACTCTTATATATTTTTGCATTTCTATTAAATGTTTTATATTTTGAATTAAATGTCATACTAATCCATGGCAAATAGGATTAAATAATGCTCAGTAAATTACTTTTGACAAGAAAATATTGAATTAATAAATTTCTTGAAACTGAATTGATCTATTTTTTGGTATAATATTTCATTGTAGTTATTACCTATTGAATATCAATACTTTAAAAAAATAACATGATTTTATATCTACTTCCGTTTAGTAAGTAGTCAAACCGATAACTTTTAATATTTAAATGTGCAGTTTATAACGTATTGCATATATTTTTTAATTAAAATTATTTTTAAAATAAATTGATACGCAAAATATTATTTTTTACAATGCGTAACAAAATATAAATTACAAAAAAGTGCGCAATCGTATTAACCGAGTGCCGGTATTCGCCTCCTATTCGGCCATATTTGTGGCGGATAAGAACGTGTTTTCTTTCTTGTAATTCGTCGTTTTCGGCGAAAGGGAGTAAATTCTACTCCCTTTTTTAGTTTAAAAGTTTTCAGTGTTATATTTATCAGTTATTAAACTATAGTATTTGAGAAAATTGTTTCTCTTTTTGTTTTATATTAGAAACATGGCTTTCTAAGATGTCGTCCTTGAATGTAAATTTGTCGTCTCCTTGCGGAGTATCCCGCTCAGTTGTTGCACTGGATGGCGGAAGAGTTCAGAATGGACAAGAAATCTATAAATCGTTCCTCTTTACAACAGTCGAGGCCTCATGCCGTCGACTGTAAAAAAGGAACAGGTGAGGTTGAAAGGTCATAAGTAACACGTAATATGATTGTCCTAATATGTGACGTATTACCTGATGTCATTAGACTCAGTTGCAAAAAGTGGTGTCACAATAATTATGTAAATATTTATAACTGTTTACCGTCTTCATAATATTAGAAAAAATTAAACTTAAAATCTTTACATGAATAGTAATGACTTGCAAATTTTTAGAAGTTGTCAACAAACCTTGGCCAAGAAACAATAAGAAACGTGAAGGCTCTAGCAATCAACCTAAAAATGAGCCTTATCGCAAAAATGTGTTGTCATCAAGGGGTCGAGGAGCATTGGACAAGCGTCCACGCACTCGAGATGGTCCCAATCTATTTATGGGTGGAACGCAGAACGCCAGGTATGTAACTTTAGAATATGTATTTGTCTTAACAACCTTTTTTTTTGTTAAAAAAGTAAATGTTATTCTTAATACTAATGACTAATGATGTTGGCTATACAAAATTGTAAAAATTTAACAAATTTTGCATTCAAAAAAATTATGTATCAGCTGTTTATTGGTCCTTAAATAAATTAAAAAAAAATAAAATAAAAAAATTAATAAACATTGATGTAGTCAATGATGAAAAATTAAATGGGTTATACTATCTTATGGGAGTGCTGGAGTGTTCACCCTCCATCTTATGAACTTTCAATCAGGTCACATGTCCTGACGTGAATTTACTATGTATACCCATCCTAAAAACTACAAACAAAAACATATTTCTATAGTTATGTTTATAGTATATGTAATTGAATTATAAAAGAAATATAATGAAAATGTTGTAAAGAAAACATTTAAATTTTTATCAATGCTAGTCCTCACTTAAGATAAACCTTTTAACTCATTAGATAAGATAACTTAAAAGTTCTAATCATTATTACAGGGTAGGAGAAGATGATGAGCCTGAAATAGGCTCTGTTTTTGTGCCTGGCAGCAAAAAGCAAAATCTCAGTCATTTGCTGAACTTTTCGTATCCCACTCGTGGTGGTGGGACTGATAGGGGACCAGCCCCTCGACGACAACCGCAGCCTCGGGTGTCTTACAGACTGAAAAGTGACAATTACCTTCGTTCTCAGTGAGTATTTACAATTTTAATAGAATTATAAATTCTAACTGGTTATTATAATATAAATGATGTTATAATAGTATGCATGCCTGGTGATCTGTAACACAGGTGAATCCTAGCACAGAAACCAGTCTCATCCACATATTGTCTTCTCAATAAAATTCTAATTATTAAGTATGTGATTGAGAGAACATAAAAAAAATGTTGATTAATAATAATAAATGAAATTCAGAATCTGTTTGTCTTTGCGAACACTCTGTTAAAACTATGGAGAGAGAAATAGCAATTCTTTAATACATAGTAAGAAATTTACTAAATAAGGTGGTTTCTGAGTGGAATTTGATACCTAAGACTGAAATACTGTCACCCACAGTTACTTACAACAATTAAAAATAGGACAATAATTGTGTACTTGAAACTTGAGGCATAATGTTTATATTATAAAAAATATGTTCTTACTTCTTACATCTTTTTAACTGTCTTCCAAAAAAAGTAGGTTTCTCAATTCAACCGTATATATGTTTTTTTTTTTAAATATGAACATTTATGTTAAAAAATTGGAAAAATTACTGTGGATGTTTGTAACAACACAACCTTTCCTTCACAAAGTGGCAGAATGTTTTGTTAGATAATTCTCATGTAACTTTACCATGAGTATATATTTTCCACTTTTTTAAACACATTTTACATCATATTAATGAAATCTATTACTTTATTAGTTCCCAGTTTGTGGTGAAAGAAATCGGAGATTACAAGTTGAATCTATTAGATCCTGATTTGCCCGTGAAATGGGATCAAATTGAGGAAATTGTAAGTTGCCTTTGTATTCTTTACTTTTAAAAAAATACATTGATACTTTTTACATTATTTTTTTTAAATTTTTGTTTGAAATGGATCATGGAAATTTGTAGATTGTCATAAATTATTTAACATTGTTTCAGGTGGTAAGAGGCACTGGAAAGTCAGAATGTCCAATATGCTTGGGCACGCCCGTTGCGGGTAGAGTGAGTTTGTGTGGTCATGTGTACTGCTGGGCATGCGTGCTGCACTATGCAGCTACGCACGAAAAGCAACCACCACCATGCCCTGTGTGCTGTATGCCTCTGCAGGTGCCCGATATGAAGCCAGCTAGGATTTACCAATGGGAATCGCCGGCTGATGAGGTAAGTTAGATTCTTCATTCCAACTTTTTTTATTTTCCGATAATAAATGTAATCAAAGATTTAAGTCAATGTTATTTTTTTATATAGGTGACAATGAGGCTTGTGCGTAGATTACGCGGCTCCACTTTTGTTCAACTTGCTCCTCAACGTGGATCAGTTGCTGATGGAACTGATCCAAGTGTACTGCCCCTTGAGAGCCTTAATGATTCTCCATTTAACAAATTCTTCTCAGCTACAAAACAACAGGTAAAGCTTTTTTATTATTAGATGTAATATAGATTTCAAGAGGTTTATTTAAATTTATATTTGTGGTAGACCTTTTGAAACTGATTCCAAAATACATGGTGATTCATGGTTCATATATCTTGTGAAGAGATGAATGCTCACAGCATTATTTGTTTTGGCACCTCATATAAATTACTTATGCTATGCAACTTGACGACGATCTTAGGTCAACAACCAGTGTGTTTGTGTGTATAGACTAGGAGCCAGTGAGCCTCAGCATAGTAAGATTCACTCCTTGTGGTGATTTTAGATGTCTGAATTTTGAGTTATACTAAGCAATTTATTTAAGGTGCCTAAACAAAAAATACTCTGCGCGTCATTCTCTTCACACTATATTTGGCTTAATATATGAGCCATCTTAATATGCAAACAATCACCCCTGAATTGTTATTTTTAAAATTTTAATGTATTTATTGTTTTTATTTGTTTTAGGTTATGGACATACTAGAGAGGGACAGGAAAGAAATAAAGGATCAAATCATGGCAGAAATTGATACTACAGAAATTGTGTATTTAGAAGAAGCACTGCAAATGCTAGACTTGAAACAGGAAAAAATCAAAACTCAATACAGCAAATGTTCTATTGAAAGTGAAACTAGAGAAATTCCAGAAGTTGTGTATCAGAAACATGAAGCTAGTGAGAAGAGAGTTGATTGGTTTGATGGGGACGAAGCTATTTGCATCAAGGAAGTCACTCAAGATATGGCTGAAGTGAACATAGAAGATGCATCGTCCATAGAAACATCTGGAATTGAAGACAAAAATGAAGCAGCAGCAGATAGTGAAGCTTTTGAAGGAATTCAGTCATCCTTAAATCCTACTGCAGCGGAGTTTCATTTTGATGGAGCTGCAGAAGAATTCCCATTAATTCATTCTCCTGAAACTGTTGATGCTGAAAACGAACTATTCACAGACTTGGACAAGCAGAATCATGCTAAATATTTTTACTTCTATCAAGGTTTGTTTTATATTATTATTCAGATTTACAATATTACATATTACATTGTAAATCAAAAACTGATCAAATTAGTTAAGTAGGAGCAAACTGCACTTAGTATTTTTTATAATTATGAAAGTTAATTTAATTAATACTTATCCATGCAATTTTCTCACTTACTGACATTTCTCAATATGTCTCTTACATTAAATTTTATTTTAAATTAAATTATTCTGTGCTGGTCTCTTTATTATTTTTATTACTGTTTTGACTCATTATTTTTATTTTTGTGACCTTTGTATATTATGTAGTTTTAAGTATTTGTTTTTTTTGTATGCACGTTTGATGGTTGTTCATAGCAAAAAATAAATGAACAGATAAAATGTAACTATTTAATGTAAGTGATCTGTTTAGAATGTATTTAATATCTAAGAGGCAAAATAACCCTTTTAAAAATGTTTTTTAGGTACATAATGATTATATATTATACATACATATGCAAAGGTCAAAGAATATAATTAACATCTGTGACCATATAACAATGGTTTGAAGTCTAGTTTAAACATTGTAATCGTAACAGGTGCAAGCTTTTATACATTTCATTTTAACGAACTCGAAAACACCAAATATTAATTCTTCTTTGATTTAAATGTGAAAAAAAATCGGACCATTAGATACAATGGATAAACAATGACAATGTGTTTTTTATTCAACGGTATTTTACAGCTGCGGACGGTCAACAGGTGTTCTTAAACAGCATAAATGTGCGGATGCTGAACGCGTCCTGGGGTATGCTTGCGGCTGCTCCACCTTTGATAATCGCCCGCGTACTCCATCGAGAAATGCTACCAGTTTGGGAACAAGTAAGTATTAGTTGTTATTTTCAATTGTAAAAGAAGAGATAGTAATACTCTAATTAACAATAGATCGACATTGGAATATAATAAGTCTCTAATTTTGAAGACGGCGCTAGCGTTGAATTCAGCAAGTTACTCTGATTTAATTTAGTTTCATAAAATCGATTTATAAGTTGATTTAATTACGTTCAATAGTAGGCGTATTGTCACTTTGATTTTTCATCAGACCACAATATGGTAGGCCTTGATAAATATATAATCATTAATCAGTGTAAAATAACTTTTCAATGAATTTGAATGAAAAAAAAATATAAATTTTATGAATTTTGTTGAGAGAATAAAGATACTTATAAGGGGCTTTTAACTGTGATCATACACATAACTATGTTAAGTTGTTGTGGGCTTCAATACCCCTTCAATATCCACCGATATTTTGAAGAGGAAAGATTTATCTTTACAAATTAAAATATTTAAATAAGCTATATTTTTTTAACAGGGAACTTGCATATTGAATGAAACTGAGAATGATATATTTACAAAGTTTCTTTAATGTATTACAGACAAGGAAGCATATGCCGTGTACTGCACATCTGCCGCTACAGTGCACATACGAGGTCGTGGAGCTTGATCTGAAACCGCCATATGTCACACCGGAAGCACTTGACAACTACTCAGGTTCGTTTATTGTCATTTGCTTTTGCGTTTATTACGATCAATATTGACTTACGTCCATTTTAGGGTTAAGCATTAATACTGAATTTTCTTCAAGTTAAGAGCTCTTCTATTTACAGACTTGGTGGAATTATAAGGGTAACATATAACTTGAGCGGCCACATAATATAACTATCGTTTCAGTATTCGGCCGATAATTAAACTTCCTGCTATGATAATTGTTTTAAAATCAATTCAAATAGAAAATATTAAATTCCAGCGGAACTAGATCGCCGTGCAAGGACTCGCGCAAAACAGGAGCGCGAAGAGCGGCGGCGGGAGCGAGCGTACCGGCGCGCTATGGAGGGACCTCCTAAACCTGACTTGTCCTCCTCTGTTCTCTTCCCGCCGGCGCCCTACGGCAGTCCTCCGTACACGGAGGTACATGAAAAAGTACCGTCAACAAGCGCGGTTGAACAATCGCCAAGTAATGTTTCTTCGTCATCATCGGGATTGTCTTTTGCGAAGGTACTTGATTTTTTTTAAATGAATCTATACTGTTCTTGAATGCTGGGCAAAGACTTCAAGGTTTTCCATTTGTCTCGCTCCTGTGCCCTATGTCAAGAGGCCAGTAAGTATGCAACTCGTCACACCATATTCTCCTAGGCCGGCTACGCCGACGTCAGCCATCTTTAGGTACCCAATAAGAATTTACCTTTGCCCAGTAGACAGGATACATGTGGCTAATGTGTGTGTGTCAAGTTGAATTACATAACAATATGTAAAAAATGTTCCAACACTTTATTGTCAACACTACAGACAATTGATTCCTTAGAATGTTCAGTGTAGTTCTCAGAAAAGTGTAAAAATAATCTGTAAAATTTTTTTAAATAAAATCAATATTAAATTAATCTGAATGCGGCTTTCAGATGGCGGGAGCCAGTGGTACATGGAGTGTAAGAAAAGCGCAATCACCAGTTAAACCCCTAACTGAAACTGAAGAAGAATCCACAGGTCCCAGAAATCTGGTACTGAGTGACGCTATAGAAGCTGCTTTACAAGCTTCCACGCCATCTAAACCATCTGGTAAAAAGAACAAGAAGAATAAACAAAAAGTTTTATTTGCCACTGGAATGCAAAGATCCTCCTAAGTTATTTTTTGCGAACAAAAATTGTTATTTTATTTACACTTATTTTATTAATTCATAGCTTTTAGTCACTCGTGTCTGTTTTACATTAATAAAGGTGGGGTTTTTGACGTTGCTCCAATATTGTTGTATAATATACATAACCACTAGTAATAATAAAAACTATGTAACCATAATATCTAAACTCGTAGGATTTTCTTAAATGCGAAATACTCGGTGTCCAAAAATATTGCGAAATAAATGTATTTGCAGGTTACTCGCAACTGGATTTTATTATTGAGTAGTAAATGTGATTTTAGACATGCTGTGTAACAGTTGTCCTTACATAATATTACCTGTATAAAACAAAGTCCTCCGCCGCGCCTATGTTCGTGGTAAACTCAAAGAAGTAGTACCGATCTTGATGCTGTTTTCACCAGTAGATATCATGGTTCTCTAGAAAGGCTCTAGTGCATTAATTGGAGCCGGTAGATGGCGTGGCTGTCAGTGCGTTAAGTTACGAATTTCACCAGGTAAACTTGTACTACATATTTAAATATTCAGTTTGCAAATTAATATTTTTACTATTGGCAGGGTTTAGTGATAGATACATGTTTCTTTTGACAAAGTATGGTAATTACTTAAAATAGTAGTTTTAAAGGCGCGTGGTTACTGGTTATAAACATTAAAACACATTATAGTATCCTTAAAGGTTATGCTTGTTATATTGTATAATGTTAATAGAACCATTATTTTGAAATATAGTTATATTATGTGCATTTGTTGTTTGTTTAATTTATTATTATACCTTACCTTGCTGAATTATGCAGATATATTTTTTGGCTGGAATCTATGGGTTTTGTTTTATTTCTATGGCACAAATTAGTTATATTGCTAAATTAGGTAAATGTTGCTCGGGAATACTCAGGGAGGTTTGCCATAATATATTTTGGTGTTAGTACTAAAATATTAATTCTCTGTAACTTTTATTTGTTAAGGGTTATTAGGTAATGTGAATAGCTTAAATGGCCTGGACGCAATGGTTAAAAACTCTTAGGCTTCTTAGGCTTAGGCCTCGAATTTTGCGGGAGCGGCAGGATCTTTTGCTTAAAATCAAATGGACCGGTTCTCGAAAACAGCGGCGCGGGAGTGGGTGGTACGTAGTACCGTTCCCGCGCCGCCGCCGCTCCCGTCCCCCTGCCCGCAAAATTCGAGACTAAAGTCATAAATTCATGTCGGTGTACGTCATTTACATAAACTGCGCCCCAACTGAAGGACGTAACGAACAAAATGTCATAATTTAATTTGCGTCAATTTCTCGTGCGTACCCGGCTTCTAGGTGTTATTATTTTATGGTTGGAAAGAAAAAACTTAGAAATTCTATGGCTCTGAATTAGGGCCATACTTATTCCCCTGTTAATCTTGGATCATAATATATTATCAAGATATTATGATGAGTATATTAATCTACGGTGCAAATATATAACATCACCCACTAGCTTTACGACCTTTGAGTCAAAGCGGACTGCAAGACAAAATGAAAAAATCATAGCCTTGAAATAATAAATTATAATTCTCTAATAATCTGGCCTCAGATTATTACATAATTATTATCTTAGTAACAGTGCTGGATTTGCAGGATGATCCTTTAATCTTCGGCCGGTTTAAATAGCCTGTTATTTAAAAAAAAGAGAATTGACAACAGCAGTTATATGACATTTGACACATCAAAGGTCCAATGTTTTGCTTTTCAATTTGCATTTATAAATCTCTATTATAACAATAATTGCAAACATAAAATAAAAATACAATAGTAATTGTATGGATACTATATAATATACTCAATTGCAACTTACTGTAAAGTAAGATAGTATGTCTTCGTTAGACGATTACATTTTTGAACCCTTTAAGGTTATAAAAGTTAAGAGGAGAGGAACTGCGCTGCCTAGACCTAGAAGTGGCCATAGGATAGTATGTGATGATACAAATATATACTGTTTCGGCGGTTATAATCCGTCGCTTCCCCTAAATCGTAGGAATATGAGTAATCCCACATGGACGCCAGATAAGCCTCTATTCAAAGAGCTTTGGAGCTATTGTATAGCGAGTAGAAAATGGAAAGAACACAAAGTGGTCGAGAATATGCCTGAAGAATTGGCTTCCAATGCTATGTGTATGAGTGGACGAAATTTATTGGTAACATGCTCTGTTTCTGTCCACATCCTATTTATCATTCTGGCATTAAAATGAAAATTGGCTGATTGTTGCTAATTTTTTTTCAGATTTTTGGTGGCACTGGTGCACCATTTGGTAACAAATGCAGCAATGATGTTATAACATGGAGAACAACAAGTGGTGATGCCAAATTTCAAGTTCTGGATGTGACTGGCTCCAGGCCCCCTGGACAGTACGGACAATCTATCCTTTGTTATGATGGCTACTTTTACACAATTGGTGGCACCAATGGCTTTGCTTATAGCTGTGATATCTTTAGGTATGTGGTTAAAAATATTTTTATTTCCTATTTATTTAATTTTATTAATAATTACTTTATTTAACTTTATTAATGATCTACACTAAGTGTGGAAAGGAAAGATTTATTTTTTATTTGTATTCTTATAACAGTTAACAACTATCTATATAGTAATTTAAACCTGAAGTTTTTATCTGGCTAGAGTAAGGCCAAAAATAAAATTTTAGTAGTCTATGATTGTATGTATGTTTAATTCACCATGCAGCAAAACTACAGATGTAACGAAAGAGCCAAGAGGTGTCGGTAGATTTGTAATGTCTAGATAACAGGCTATATCATTTACACAGTCAGATTGAAGGTTTCTTAACAATATTTTTTTATTTTATGATATATATTTATGATTCAATAATTTTATGATAAAACATTTGCATTTCTAGATTAAATTTGCAAACATTGGAATGGGAACCTGTGTTTGTTGGAACTGGTCAAGAAGGTGACCCACTAGGGAGGTACCGACATGAAATTGCAAGGCTCGGTAATAAGCTCTATATCCTGGGCGGGGGCACTGGTGATTGGGCATTTGAGCTCAAGGAGGTGCCTATATTTGATTTAGATACAAAATCATGGACTATACAAGTAGCAAAATCTGACGATTCATTAAGGGACAATTCTGCTCCGTTGCCAAGAAAATGTCATAGTGCAGTGCAAGTAAATACTCCGACTGGAGCACAGGTGTTTGTAGTTGGTGGGACAGATGGACAAACAGTCTTTGATGATATTTGGCGGCTGGATGTTGCGAGTATGCAGTGGCGTTTAATGCGTAAATCTATTTTACCCTATCCGTTATACTTCCATTCGTCAACAGTGACTTCGTATGGGTGTATGTATATATTTGGTGGAATTGAATCTAAAGAGTTTGCCGCTAGTCGTAATAATATATTGTATAAAGTGTGGTTATGTATACCTAAATTGAGTGAGATCTGTTGGGAAGCGTTGTTGGCATCTTATCCATCGCTAGACCAAGTTAGCAACGAAAACTTAATAAATATAGGTATACCGCGGCACTTTGTGCACAGGTTACATAGTCCCTAAATATGTCTTATATGTGTATAATATACCTTTGATTTTATTGTAAGATTTTTTAGGTCATGAGCATTGCATAATTTAAAAAAAAAGTTTATTTTATCAATTTTGTTTTAGTACTGCTTTTGCAAAACTGTAATTAAAATAAAATATATGAGACTGCATAATATTGAACTGCAAAGGTGGTTATGTTTTGATAGGTACATTGATACTTAATATGAAATTCAAAATGTTTTGACATTTGTAAACTTACAAATGGTGTATTGTGAATACAATTACATGGTACAATTAAAAATAAAATTAAATGGTACAAGTTTCTAAAGTCTTTCGGGTTCTTTCATACACCTTTTGTTTTCATAGAAAAGTAATGATTGCCGAGGGCCATTAGCAACTTGGTTGTACCATGTAATTATTTTGAAAATAAGTTTGGTGTGTGATATACATTTATGACTTATGAAATTCAAGCAAGTACATTTTCTGTGTGTAATTTTTAGATCATGCAAAATATTTTTGTATTTTGTTTTATTTATACAGCATTTCTTTATAAACCAATGTAACCCTGCATAATATCAAGTGTATATTTATATTGGGTGATTTTTTATTCTGCCTGAGTAAACTAGGAGGTTATGTATTAACAATAGAATCCATAATCAAAAGTATTTGTGTCTAAAATAAATGCTCAAGTTGGATTTGAAAGTTGGAAAATATTTTATTGTAAGTTTTTAATTTTTATAAAGATTTTAAATTAAAAATTCATAAATTTGGGTCACCCTACTGAATGTACGTATATAATATAGTAATCGACTATGTGGGCCATAAAGTATTATCACTCATTACTATTACAGCCTGTATATGGGAGAGTACCCATAGTAAGTCTGTTCGCGATAAACTCAAAGATTACTGCATAGATCTTCATGCAGTTTTCACCAATGTATGGTGGTTCATGAAGAAGATTTTAATGTATTAATTGGACCCGGTAGGTGGCGCTGCTGTGAGTGAGTCAAGGTACGAAGTTTGCCGGGACAACCAATATATTATAACAAAGTTCATTAGGATGACAATAATTATTTGTAATTATAATAATATAGTAACATCTATGGACGCTACACCATGTCGATATAGCCCTGTGCTAAGTATCCGAAGAACTTGTGTCACAGGTACCAGACAACGGAAATGTATTTTATACTATATTAATACACAAATTTGATACACATCCATGACCCAGGAACACAGAAAACTTTTTGTTCTTTCGGCAGGATTTGAACCTTGCGACCTCCCGCTCGAGCACCAACGCGCTCAACCAAGAGGTGGTAAATTTTTTCCATACTTTTATATATTTTATTCTTATATTAAGTTTTAATTAGTAAAAACCTAGATAAATTTAATTATTATTAATGAAATATGATGGTATAATTTGTAAATAAATTTTATCGTGATTGAAAATGAAATGTAAACTAAATTTTCGTACCCTTCCCGACTTACATATTATGTTAATTTTCTTCAGACAGAATAAAAATCGCCCAGTATTATTATTCGGTTAGGTACGTATTTATTTTTGTGTTTCGTATAATGTTATGTATAAAAATATTTAGACTATACAAATTTGGGCTTTAAAAATAAATTCAAATCTGATACAAACTTTTTGCTTTTATTTCACATACCAACTGGAACGCACTTTATACATTGTCGAATAATGCTTAATTATGCTCTAACGGAATTGGTTGCGCGTCTTTGCCAGATTTCTTCGTGGCCTTGGTATCCCTTGCTGCCTCAATCGTACCAAAGTCTTCAACGCGTTTTGCAGCAGTTGTTTGTAGTTAATAACGTCAATCTTCCTCAAATTGAAAAGGAGAGATCTAAGTTACTTGTACTATCTATCTATCAATCATTTAAATGTCAATAAAAGTATAAAATTCGAGCAAATTCCATGCAGGTATTTTAATTGGTCACATTATTTTTGATTTTGATTGATTGAATCATCAACAATATATTGTTGATGACTGTTGTTGAGCGAAGCATTCATTTTTTTTTAAAACAAGAAGAATTCAACTTTCCGATCTCGAATCCAATTCATTGCCTATCGATAGTATGGTGCATTAATTTTCTTTCGTCTACTCAAAGTCAGACAACATGTTAAACAATCTAGAACCTAAATTTAAGAAATAACAAATTTCAAACCCTTTAAATTTACAATAAGAAAGAGAGCGGTATAATCAGTATTCGATAAGCGAAGGCACAATGCTGCTGCCATACATTTTAATGACAAATGTATGGCGGTCGCAGATTGTGACGTTACAAATCGTTTTGCGAGGAAGAGATGATAAATATTTTCTATTTTTAATTTTTAATCGCGTCAACCTAATAACTATTTCTTTTACATTTATGTGTCTTTTCAAATGTATGGGGTGCTGGATGAATGAATAGCATTTCTCCATGAACCATCTTTCCCGTGGGTGATATATGGGATTCGACCGGCTGATTATGTAAAAATAGCGATTAGCAAAAACCACACAAAATAATAATATCTATATATCTAATGATATCTATAGACGCTTCACACCACGTCAATCTGGCCCACAAAGTATCCGAAGAATTCGTGTTACCAGACAACGGAAATATAATATATTTAATACTTTTATATACATATTTAAGATTTTTATTGTATTAATACACATTGACTCAGGAACATAGAAAACTTTTTGTTCGCTCGGCGGGATTCGAACCCGCAACCTCTCGAGCACCAACGCGCTCATCCACTGCGCTACGGAGGTCATCAAACACAAAAGACGACTATCGATTGTTAAATGTCAAAAAATAGTGCTGATCGCTCGCTGTTGTGCTTGAATTTACATTTGCTTAATTTTATCTACGACACTAGCGCCAAGAACAATTTAGTGGCAATCATAGGAACTATTAATTAAATGTTACGCCAAACAAATGTTGACGCCAAATATTTTTTTTTTAAGTTTAAACTGCTGCTCCTTTTACCCGTCCTTTTACCTTTTAACCGTCGATACTTTGAAAACTGCGCTCGCCAACCCGCCTGCCCAGCGTGGCGAGTTTGTGCAACCCCCCCAACCCCCCATGAAATACTTTGGGGGAAACTTAAGTTCAGATGATAAAAAAAATATAATCTTTTCAAAAATTACAAAATCAACATTTACTACGGTTTCCGATTTGTCTGTCCCGTTCTAACATTGAATATGTTATAGAGCTATGGAATTAGTATTAAGCACGTTTAAAGCAGTCTGTTAAATAGGCTTACGGCTAACTGTTAGACGTCTTTAAGATTACCTATTGTGTGTGTTCAATAGGTTACCGGTCGAGGATGTCTCTATTCGTTTTCAAGGGTACCTGGATGTAGACCTGCGCAGCGTCTAGACACGGCATTTCTAGGTCTTGATATGAATGTGAAGACCTAGGAATGCCGAGAATACAGTAGTGTGTAGTTCTAGTTTTGTCTACGGTGTTTACTGAAAATCAGCGTTGTGAACTATTATGTTCGCAACATTATGCTGAGTGAACACCAATTTGGTAAATTTTTGTGTTTTTTATGTTTTTACTTATTGTTCTGTTTTTATGTTTACCAAATAAATCTTTTCTTTCTTTTCTTATTTGAAAGTAACTAATTTGATAAATGTTGTGATAAAATCACGAAGTTTTGAATCATGTAGGTAATTATATTATATCAATGCCATCATGCTATGTCACTATTATTTTTTAATGTTAAAAGGAATCTATTTTTATTTCGAAAGGTTATATTATATATTATTCTCTTAGCTATGAAGTAGATAACAAATAATAATAATAAGCATTAAGCTATCATATCAGCCCTGATTACGTTACTTTAGTGGCTTTCAATAAATTGTGGCGTTAAGGATTTTTAAGGTACATAAAAGGTGTTAAATATTTTTTTGAGTACGATAAAAAAAATCTAAATATTTTTAAGGTACCTACTTACTTACATATATTTCTATTAATCCTCTTTAAAGTTAATTATTTATTGCTACGGGGTGGTAGAGTCTAAGCTATTATAGGTGCATTCCAGTTGCTACGAAATAACAGTTTAAATGAAATTTTTAGTTCCATTTTTTTATGTATGAACTTAGGCCGAAAGAAACAAGAATGTGATAGAACATTTCGTTAATAACGTTATTTCCTTGCAACTGTAACACTCTATCGTTTATAACACTTTAAGCCTCGACTTCACCAACGCTTTTTAGTGTTTACGGCTTCTTAAAATACCATGCCTTCTTATTCATTGACAGGAAATACGAGAGACATTATGATTAATAAAGGATTAATCCTTTTAAACACTATATGGTGTTGGGGAACTAAGTGTGAAAAAAAAGGTTTCGCTTACTGCGATGTAAGTTCGGTGGACGGTGTAGTGTGGACAGTGGACACATCTACAACTTCTATATCCATGGCAGTACATGACCGCAACAAGTGGCGAATACTCGGCGCGTCGCAGTGGAGCATCCCGCGTCGGCCCGGCAGGACTCCCGCGACCCGCGACGCGCGACCCGCCATCGCGATGTCAAATACACAAACTTTGTGCAACTAACCGGAGTATCTAAAAAGTGGCCTGAAGTATCGGGACTTGTTAAAGCCCAGCGAGGGCAATAGTAAAATAATTCGCCGAAGCATGTAAACCGCGACTGTAAGGATAAGATATAGGATCGGGACTTTAGAGAGGTAGTGGGACAGTACGGGTTGTTTAAAAAAAATAATGTAAAAAAATGGAAGTCGAGACGGCCACAGACCCGGCGCCGCATCGGTCTCCGACGGCGGAGCTGCACGCAACCTACACCTCGCTGGAGATCCTGGTGGCTTTGGTTGCGGTGGTCGGCAACGCTATGGTGATACACGTGTTCAGGCGCGACAGGAGACTGAGAAGACGAACCAACTACTACATAGTGTCGTTGGCTATCGCGGACCTGCTCGTGGGAGTGTTGGGAATACCCTTCGCGATCCTAGCGTCAGTTGGGTTGCCGAGGAACCTTTACGCCTGTCTGTTCACCACGTCAGTGCTGGTGATGTTGTGTACGATCAGTATCTTCTGTTTGGTGGCCGTGTCTGTGGACAGATATTGGGCGATTCTCCATCCCATGTACTACTCGCGGAATGTTAGGACGAAGACGGCGATATGTAAGTAGTTTTGTATTTTACATGAAATGATACAAGTGGATAAAAATTAAGCTCTATATTTCTTTCGGCTCGGCTGTATAGGTTACTTGTTGTTGTTTAGATGTTAAAATCTTTAAAAAGCTAGCATTTGTAAGTAGGTAGGTATACTAGAGTCAAAACTTATAGCGTGCTAACACCTTGTTTTCGAAAAAAAAAAGAAGAAAGTGACTATGTAGCTCAGAAAATCCACAGCATTTATACTTACCTAAGAGCAATATTATAATCATAAAATTAAAAAGTTCACTTTTATCACATTAATCACAATAATCACAAATTCAGTAGTCACACTAAAATATATTTGAAGGAATTAGGTTTTATATTACAGTATACTTCATACTAATTATTATTATCATTCGTTCGATATTTTAGCCATCGCAAAATTTTTAATAAATTGTAGGTAAAGGAAGGAAAATAATAAGTAGTTATATTATATTAGTAACTAATATAATATAACTAGGTACTTATTATTTTCCTTCCTTTACAATTTATAAAAAAAAATTGCGATAGCTAAAATATCGAACGAATGAAAATATTAAATAGATACCTATTAAGTTGTAGGCAGCTACTTCTAGAAAATAATAATGTTGTTATCTTTATGGAAACAGTTTTATATTAGGAAGTTTCGTAATAAATATGGTGCAAGTGAAAAAGTATTATAATGATCAGTAGTAACAGTTGACGTGTAGGTAATAATAGAATATCATTATTCTATTGATACGTAATGCAAAAAAAAGCTTTAAGTACATCTTTACTATTCTAGTGCAAGTGTATGAAATTCGGTACAGTTGACGTACGGAAGCTTTATAATTTGAGAGAAAATAGATAAATCAGGCTAATTTCGAATACAGGGCGCTAGGTAATGATAATTATATTTATGATGATGTTGTGACCATCAGTTATTAACAAAAATATATTTTTTCGTCGGTTTTGAGTTCAGTGATGATATAAAAAGTACCAAGACTGTCACATTTTATGTGCATAAACTAAAAAAAACTTTTACTTTAGTTTTATCAATGAGCGGTTTTTATTTTGACAGTTCTACTAGTTTCAGAAAAATGCTGATAGATGGCATTAAACCTAAGTAATATGTCAAGTCCTGTGTAAAATGTCAATTTCCGCTTTGTTTTTTGTTTGTTTGTACCTTTCAACTTTCTTTCTTTCACTTGCAATAGTTTATTATTTATTAATTGTGCCCTGAGAACTAAACTAAACATGGCTAGTCCATGCGTAGTACAATTTTGTAAAAATATAGGTAACCACCGCTTTCCCCAAGATGAAACTCGGAGATCAAGATGGATAGAGGCTATCAAACTTATAAAAACAGGATTAACTATAAGAAAAAAATCCTTCATATGTTCAACTCACTTTACGCCAGCAGATTTCATCTCTCCTTCATCACATTTGGCAAGAGCCCTAGAGATAAAATATTTATCTTAGCGTGCAATAAGAAATAATAACAAAGTTTATTGACATTAGACTTAAATTCGTTACATTTTTTTAATTTCTTAACCTAAATGTAAGTATATCTTTATGTTTGTTACCTATCTTGGATATCATAACTTAATGGAAACATACTACAGTAGGTAGTGTAGGTACCTTAGGAGTTCATACCTAAAAAACCAAACTTTTAAGTTAGCAGCTCATCGCCCAAAAAATCTTAAAAGAAAAGCTGTTCCTTCTATATTCCCATGGAATAAAGCTTGTCAGCAAGCTAACCAGCTCCAGAAGCAGTCAGAGCCAATGTTTAATCCAACTGCAGTTCAGGCTACATAATCTCAATATATATATATACCGACCACTTAAGAGTCGAAAATACTCGACAGCAGGCTGAAATTTGGCATGTATATTTCTTAGAATGTAAGTTTACGGGAGTACTAAATAAGAACTTTCCGAAATCCCTACGGAAACGGGAGAAAAGTGTGATTAATTATTTGTTTGAAAAATCAAAGATATTGAAGCGAGCGAGCTATAATGTATGTAGGTTTCCTCGGAAGTGTAGGAGATCACTAAGAAAGGAATTTGAAAGGATTATTTTTGTGTATGAAACAGCATACCTACAGCGACTTAACCACTTTATGTATAATTTCACTACCTGAAAATGGATAATAGCTATAATCTGGAAACCCTATTAACCACCCAACAAAGATCACAGATTTTTTTGACATATTACATTATGCAAGAGCCATCTTACGGTAGTCTCTGTACCTAAAAGTGACACTTCGAAAACCCCTCATCCTGTAAATCATTTTCAACAATTGATGTAGGTACATTTTTTTACAAACCCTGGTTTCTTCTCCTTCTTCTTTAAAAATTGCTCCTTAGAGAGTCGGTGAGAGAGGGTGAGCTGACAAACCCGGGTTACATAACTTACTTATTAGTTATCAATTAGTGACAAATAGACTCGTACTTGTAACGGTTACTGAGTTTATCGATTAATTCCGAACGTAAACAAAAGTATAAAATTCGTCCAAATTAATGTTTCTTTGTATCTATTGTTTATTGCACGCCAAATAAGTGACATTAAATAGGTAGCACTGTATAATAAATGAACTATTGTACCTTTGTTTACGGTTTTAGATCTAAAATCAGTCTATTATCCGATACAAGATGCAATTTTCTTTTAAAAGAACTCTTAGGATGAGGCCAAAAGACACTAACTTTTATTTTAATTATTGTAAGTCGCGAGCCACAGAATTTCGGTTGCAGCAATTCAGCTGCATTCGGCTTCATAGAAAAGTCAAACTCATTTTGAGTTACTTTATCTGCATCCCAGATGGCAGATACCATAGTAGACTTACTTTTATAACGAGGACTGTATCGAAATTGTATATCATTGGGGGCAATTAAATTTGACACCCAGATCCAATAGAGCAGTAGCGTGGGTTGCTCTGACGGTGTTTTTATATAATACTCTACATACTATATCATATCATCATCGCGTGTGAACAAGTCGTATAAGATCGATAATGATGATTAATTAACCCATGACCAGTGCGTTCATACCAAGACGCGACCCGGTGCGGTGCGGGGTTTTGAAGATTTCATTAGCAGATCATGTAATGTATCGTTTAAGAGCGCGCAATCAAATTTCATCAACTCGAAATCGCCGCGGGAGCCGATATCGACTCACACAGATGCAAAACAACACGCATGTGTGGGTTAGCGCTAGGTCGAGCGTAGGTAGAGCGTACAAGTAATATTGATACTATGATCCTAATGAATTTTAATATTACCTACCATTTCAACACTTCTATAAAATTAAATGGTATTTAAGTTATAAAATACAAATTATACATACTCGACATACTAGTAATCGCCCGCGGCTCAGTCCGCGTTATTGTCGAACCGTCGCATCGTCGGGAACAACTTTCGCGCGATGTTTGTGTGAAAAGAGTTTCATGGTGGTTGGTTCAGTAGATGAGACGTGAAGAAGTAACAAACAAACACACGAACAAACTTTCACATTTATAGTTTAGATACAAATAAAAAATTCAACATACGTAAATACAACAGACGATAGACTCGGCTTGTCTCAGTCCTATGCTATTCAATGGTGAAAACCTCGTATAGCATCAGTAATTCTTGAGATAATAATACGCGTACAATGCAAAACATACAGGACAAACCGAGAATTCTCAGTAATATTTAGTTTTATATTTAATATAATATAGGTAAGTATATAGTTTATTATATTGATAAATATTTGTGTATTATAATGTTGTGGGTAAATATTATATTATGTAATGTAATTTTTTTATATAGATATATTTGTATGATTATTATTTTAGTGTATAATATTTAAATAGTGATTTTAGCGTTAGAACTGTTTTATTTCTAAGTAGTTATAAGATTCATATTATTTCTTTTGTTTTTGTTTTTCTTTTTCCTATGCCAAGGGTTGCTTGGAAGAAATCGCTTCATAGCGATAAAGCCGCCCTTTGTGTTCATTTTTATGTTTCACTGTATATTTATTTTGTGTGCATTTTTTTGTTTTGGATACAATAAAGTATATATTAATTCATTCATTCATTTTGAAGTTGATTAATCGAGTAATACTTACGTCTTTGCGTCACTAGAATACCAATAAAATCTGGGCGTAATGGTCTGCTAATTGGAGAAGTGACGTCCATCATACGCAATAGCCAGCCTGGGGGCTCGGCAGAGGATATGACACACCAGGCTCAGTGTCTTTATCCAATCAGCATTCGAGTGCCGTACGCATTAGCATTTCCTCTGATTAGTGTGACATATATCTATTTCGACGATCGCAACTACGCTGAAATACTGTTAGAAGTGAATAGAAAAAAAAAGTAAAATCGGCCAAATTTGAGGCCGATGAAGAGTTCCGTACAGACGAGCAAAAATTCCGTTTGTTTTATTGCCCCCCTTGAATATTTATTTTATTTTATATGTGGTAGGTATTTGTTGTTATTGTAATATAAATATATCTGTGAAAATTTCAACTGTCTAGCTATAACCATTCTTGAGATACAGGTGACAAACGGACAGCAAAGTCTAACTAATAGGGCATGTTTTACCCTTTGGGTACGAAACCTTAAAACAAAAATTATTGTATAAAACATCTATACTAATATTATAAAGCGGAAGAGTTTGTCAGTTTGTTTGTTTAAACGCGCTAATCTCAGGAACTACTGGTCAGCGGGCATACTCCCGACACAATCGAGTACCGAATCCGTTCGATATCAGTGGTTTTTCGTATTTTATTTGGTGAATTACTTTGAAACTAATCAGGATAAAGAAAATTGTTAGATCGTAACTTTTTGTACTGCCGACCATATCGATCGACTGAGAATCAAAATAAACAAATGTCAATTTATTAGGAAGTACGCGGCATGATCGTATCTAAATCAAATCAGTTTGGAGAGTAAGGCCCCTGATTTGAAAAAATCTTTTTTTTTTGGATAGTCTATTTATACAGGAAGGCTTTAGGCCTTTAGGCTGCGAGTCATCGCTAATTGATGGTTAAAAGACCGGAAAGAAAGTACGGAACCCTCGGCGCACGACTCAGACTCGCACTTGGCCGGTTCTTTCACGATCACCCTAGTATTTTTCTAACATGTAAGCCGGGACTCGTAAGTACTTGTGATAACAGAAGTACAGTCTGTAATCCAGCATTCCGATAGAATCAATTACATTAGATGAGGTAACGGCCTCCGTTATTTTAGTTGTAAGTAAACAGACATTTTTCACACAGTCGCGACTCACGTGCTAGTACGGGTCAGATCACACCGAGACGTGACACGGCGCGGCATTTTATTTCTCTATTTTTTTCTATTGTTATCAGCAATCAGCCTTATTGGCTATAATCCGATGAGTGCTATATCAAATATATATTTTTGGTTGCTGCTCCCTTGAACATAATTCCATTTTAAGTATCTGCTTCCTTTTAAGGCGAGCAGTGTCTCCTGTAGTGGTTAGGAGATCTCTATTTATTTATTTATGAAGGTAATCAGCAGCATTTAAATGTATTTAAAACAATCAACAATTTCACAAGATAAATTAAGTATATGGCACACGCCTTTGTAAATAAAACTTATTTTATCTCCGACAAAAGAGGGGTATATCACAAGTTTAATTTTTTAAAATTTTTTTGTTACAAAAATATAAAAAAATTTTTTTTGCTCTTTTGTTATTCTTGCGACAAAAAAAGAGGAAATGGTAAAAAGTAAAATTTTTTTTTAGTTTTTGTCAAAAAAATAATATCGCTCGTTTAAAACTATAACGTGTCACAGTGGCATAACTCAATTTTGAGTTATTGATACCATTTTATTCACCGTAACCGAATCTATTTAGTGCAAAAACGTGGTACAATTTAAGCCAATACCGACAAAAGTATGAGGAAAAGAGAGAGCTTGTCACGATGTAGCGCTGCCCCGTTTAGCAGCTAAGCTTATTTCCACAACGCGCCTCCTCAGTGTGACAATGCAGTGCGTGAGAGTACTTGCTTGCGGTATAAGACAGCAACGTGTCACGACCTGCATGACACCTTTTTGGAGTAAAGGTAAATATTTTATTACTTATTTATTTAATTCTATAATGTGTCACACTTATTATGTCGCATTCTAGCATTAAAGAATTAATTGATCGTACTTGGTCATCACTTTGATAACACGTTGTTCCTTTGAAAAGTATGAAAATAAAATTGGCTTGTGTTAGCATGTCACGTTGTATGCAATATTTTTTTACACTTGTTTAAATTTACGGTTCGTTTATAACGGGATGTCACGATATATATTTGAAATATTGCTGTTATATTAAGAAATTCATCGTTTTGTCACATTGTTTATAATAATATTTTATTAATAAAGATTTTTTTTTCTTTCAAGATCGATTCACGATCAAGGAGAATAGTGGAAATGGCTTATGAAAATTATCATCAAGATGAGAAAACTCCAGAAAAGCGTCGGCGTAGAAATTCTTCTAGCAGCTCCGGCATCAGAAGAGCATCTAGAAGCTCAGCTGAGGAATACTTCATCGAGGATAGCGACGATTCTGTTAGAGACCCGAATTTCACCATCAACAAAGCTATTGAAGAAAGTGCAGATGATGAAGAAGCTCACACCTTGACAACCATGACTGTACCTCTAAACGAATTGTCAAAAGACTTAATAAGTAGTACAGGCATAGAAAATTGTGTTTTCAGCTCTATAGACCAATATATAGCTACATTTTAAGATGCTATTGCTGCAGATATAATATGCGATCAGGAAGAAAATGCATATGTCGCAGTCATCTAATTAAATCAGCTATTTCATTGAGTGCCTAGCGTTTTTATCGAATGACGACATTTAATTGAAAGACTAAAGGACAACTCGTCAAGTTGTTTATTGTAACGTCCAATGTCTTGACTGAACATTGATTGAACGTTATTTAGTCATGCCGATTTAGCCGATTTTTTAACCGACTTCCAAAAAAGGAGGAGCTTTCTCAATTCGATGAATAAGTAGGTTTTTTTTTATGTGTGTTAGCGAATAATTTTCTGATTTTTTAACCGACTTCCAAAAAAGGAGGAGCTGGAAAAAATTTAGTATAAATCCCTCTTAATTGGGGGGGTGGAGGGAGGGGGAGGGGGAAAACCCCCCCTACCACTCCCACCTTTAGGAGACTACTAGTTTGAAAGATATTTATGGTTGAAGTTTTGAGGTTATGTCTGTGTTTCCGGGATATTTCCAGGAGTAAAACAGGGGAGAAAGGTGGAAACGGCGGTAAGGGGTCAAAGGACATCCCCTCCCCTCTACTCAGCAACCACTAGTTAAGAAAATATTTACAGTTGTAGTTTAGAGGTTAGATAAAACAGACAAGTTCTACGTGGAGTCGGAGTTGATAGATTTGTTTTAAGGACAATGTCGGTCTGTCACGTCTCCGGCGCTGCGGGAAATGCAGCCCCTTCGCCCATGCGTAACGAATGACAGCAACCAACACTCGCCTTAGGCAGCTCCGGCTTTCTGGTCGCCTTCGGCGACCAGCCTCCGCCGCCACGGTGAGAGCTGGTTTCTGCATTTCGTTACGGCGGGCGGGGGCTGCTCTCCCTCCGCGCCTCCGCGCTTAAATATACACTCTAGGGGTTGACAGACAAGTACTACGTGGAGTCGGGGTTGATAGATTCGCTTTTGGGAAAATTCAGTCAGCTGACTGATTTTATGTCCGCTCTCATATAAGGGCTATGTTACAATCCGCTAACTAATTGGACGTTGAGTGACGATTGTACAATCAATGTTCGGCCTTTCAATTAAATGTCGTCATTTGATAAAAACGCTAGTCACTCAATGAAATAGCTGATTTAACTAGATGAATGCGACACATACACACCACAGAGTGAGGCTCGTGAAGACGAAGAAGAACAATGCTCCTTTCACGAGTTATGCCATCTTAGATTAATATTAGTACCTAGTTCTGATCCTAAAAAAAGATGTGATATTTCCTGTATCTGTTATTGGTTCTCAAACAGTCAATATACATAATATTATTATATCTAAGTCATTATGGTTATTGTAAAATAGGTACTACCTAATTGTGCGAGAAAAAAATAAACGAGTATGAACTATGTACAGAAAAGAGTGGCGCTAGTTGCGGTTATTCCTCGCCTTGAACCTTATTTTGGTACAAATTTTGTCGTTTACGACACTATAGTAAATTTTAATATTTCTATAATTCATAATATCAGGTCAAATTATTATTTTTAGACATAGGATTGTTTAGTCTAATAAAATAAGGGTTTTAATTTAGTTACTTATTTTTGTTATTATTTGTTTGTGAGACCGATTATAAAACTAGTAAGTTACACTTTAGCTAATAGTTTTTTTCAATAAATACTCCTATTAAAATTTCAACAGTGTTATTTTTACTATATAATATATTCTGTACCACATTCTTAAATATCTTTATTTTGTTACCTATAACGTGATATACCCCTTTGTCAGTCAGTAAGTTCATTATTTTTATAGGAAGAACGTGACATGTAGGGACTTTTTTTTATAAAACTATTATTTCATAAATAAATATCTATACATCAATTAAATTTTCACTGAGATTCATAGTTTCTTAGTAAAATTTAAAATGGCCAAAATAATCTTTTTTGTAGCTATCTTACTTTAAAAGTTATAAGATTTTAAAAGTTTCAAAGTCGTTTTCCCAAAATTCCAGTTTTTCGTTGTGCCACGTTGTAGTTTTAAACGAGCGATATATGAAAAAAAAACACTAGTAGAATCGTATATCAACGTTATAGTCACTGTTCATAAAACACCCTGTATTACGGTAACGCTTTTCTAAAACAGATCTACAGCAGAGCACTCTAGGTGTAAAATATGGCACATTTTTTTTTTACTTTATTCAAAACATTTTTTTTTAACATTTCTTTTTTCTTAAACTATGGAGTGCACCATAAACTATATAAGTTTATCCGGGCACTATTATTCGCACAGACATGTACGACTTACTTAGGTACATATTTTATTATTGTCCTATGTAGAGTTTACTGTGAAAGTATCAGCGCTGAGAGACTTACTTTTGACTTTTATTTTGTACGAGAAATGCCTTAACATGATAAAATTTCCCATAAAATAATTTTAAAAAAGTACTCTTTCAGAGCTAGTAATTTCACAGTAAACTCTATATACGGGTCCCATACACACCCTAAAGTATTATCCCTCATTAATATTACAGCCTGATCTGTTAATGATGATGGATGAAGTTTACACGATTCATAAATTTTACTACAAAGTAGAGCTTAAACTTTACGTTTGCATTTAACTATCGCAATAGGAGCGTATAATTGTTTTCGAAGCGTTTATTTACTCCGTTCCGATTCAAAATCGTACAGGCTGATTCATGGTTCATATAATAAGCTGAATATAGTGTGATGAGACACGTGACACTTTGTTTTGGAACCTCATATAAATTATGTAATATAACTCTAACTAAAAAAAAATATGGAACGGTCTAAATGACCACAAGGAGTGAATCTTACTATGCTGGGGCTCGCGAGGTCCTAGTCAATACACACGAACGCACTGGTCGTCGACCCAAGTTTTTTTAATACTCTTCATTGATATTCCGCTCCTATTGGTGGTATAATTTTCATATCCCAAAGTTAAGTGACTGTTCTTTTTACACCAATTATAAATTATAAGCTATAACTGGTGCAAAAAGAACCGTCACTTAACTTTGGGATATGATTTTACTACTCTTTCTCATTCTAGAAATGCATTTTTTAATATTTAAAAAAATATATATAATTCTTGCACTTTTTTTTTTGGTTTTTGACAAAAAAATACATTTCCAAAATGAGGAAAGGACTGAATCCTATCTTAAAGTTATAGTGACTGTTCTTTTTATGTGTGGGCTATCAAGTAATCAAATATACAACATTAGGTATATAGCCTAAAGCCTTCCTCTATAATTGGACTATCCAACAAAAATAATTTTTCAAACCAGATCCGGTAGTTTTATAGATTACACGTTCATGTAAACAAACAAAATAACCTAGCTTGATCAACTTAAATCAAATCATTTTATTCAGAATAAATTTTTACAAAATGTTTTCTGAACGTCGTGTCTATGTGATGCCATCGGTTCGGGAACTTGCCCAGCGAGAAGAACCGGCGTAAGACTAAAACTAAATAACAAAAGTATTTTATAGTATATAAATATAAGCACAAATTAGATATACCAGTGATTAGACTTAGGAAAGTAAGTAAATCTTTTAAAGGTCAATGTATACGCCTATACAATAGAATCCCAGCAAACGTTCAAAATCTTTCTATAAATAAATTTAAAAAATTAGTTAAAGAACGTTTGTGTGCTAAAGGTTTAAATGTTTTCATTGATGATTGCACACCCTGAGAATAAGGTGCCTCTATGCTAGGTTACAACTTTGTACACTTTGTTTTTATAATTTTAGTTTAAAGTCATAACATTGTTATGTATATTATATTATATTTAAAAAGAAAAAGAACAATTTTCCAATCTTTTTGCTAAAAGATGGCCCCGCGCGAGTTTCTTACGCCGGTTATTCTCGCCGGGCTAGTTTCCGAACCGGTGGTAGGCATCATGTAGGAAAATTCTATAAGTGTTATTTAATAACCTACCTATTTGGGAATAAAATGTTTTGATTTTGAACCTTGTAGAGGGCTACTTTATTCCCAAGGTGTGCTGTCATTCATAAAATCATTTACATATAATATTTATATTAGCTAGTAATCATCAGAAATCCGTTCTGTTTAAGTTCATAGGTGCAGGTGTGAGGTGGAGCTATATCCACTGTCCATACATGGTACCTGGCTTATGTCATGTTGTCCCACTGACCGCATGACAGGAAGACGTAATTGCAAGAGCAGACAATACCTACACAATAATATACCTACCTACGTGATCGGATAATCCATTTACGAGCAAGGAAGTTACTCACCAAGTTGGTCCAAAATTGACCCAGAGTCAACAGCAACTAATGGCTACCAATGTGTTTGACACCAAAAGGTTTATAAATCAATGTGATTATTTATGGAAATTATATATTATCTAAACTTAATATTATAAAGCGGAAGAGTTTGTTTTTTGTTAGATAGTCCATTTATAGAGGAAAGCTAGGCTATATAACGTTACACTGCGACTAATAGGAGGGAATCGAAAGTACCAGCGCTGAAAGAGGTATTATTTTTACTCCTCTAAGTTAACACTTAAGTATTTTTACTTTCCTAATATTGCTTCCCGTCTACAGAAGCAACTTAATACTCCTATGAGTCCTACAGTTTCTACACCAACAAATTCATCTACAACTGAATGTCCAGCTTACTATAATTCAGGATTTTTTTCTTGCTCATAATTTATAGAAGTTAAGGCAGGCCGGCCTATTTCGGGGTTACCCTTTTGTCGACATAAAACCACTGACAAATCATTGTTGTTGACGCTGGGTTTATTTTGTATGGATTTTTGACCATGCCCTTTTTAAAGAAGTGTAAAAGTTAGTAAGTATGCAGTATGATTATGATATGACGTAAGTGCCAATATGTATAATCATGTTATCTATACTAATATTATAAAGAGGTAACATTTGATTGTTTGTTTGTTTGAATGGAATAGGCTCTGAAACCACTGAACCAATATGAAAAATTCTTTCACCGTTGGAAAGCTACATTCCTAGCGCTGAACATAGGCTATATTATATGTTTAAAAAAAGTAGGGTTCCTTACTAAAATCCCAAAAATGTAGCCCAAAGTGTAAAAAAACGACCTCCAAAATTTCTTACATCGTTTGCGCTTCGACAACGGCTTGACCAACGTCGCAAAATTTTTTTACGGTATGTTCGTTATTGTCACGAAAAGGTTATTATGAAAGAAAATGTTAAAAAAATAAGCAGAAAATTAGAAAAAAGAAGAAAATACGTGATGGTCACGCGGGGTTTGAACCTGGGCTCGATCGATTCATGTCGTTGCCAGTTTATATGACACGGGTGTCATGGTAACGATATTGTTTACAAATGGAAAATAAAAATTATGAAATGCTATAAATACCGTTTTTATATCAGTTTAAACTATTTGGATTAATAAAATTATTAGGATTAAAAAAAACATGAATCCAAATAGTTTAAGCTGATATAAATACGGTATGTATAGCATTTCATAATTTTTGTTTTCCATTTGTAAACAACTTCGTTACCATGGCGACCGTTAGACGTTATAGACGTTTGGCTGCGTTTCCATTGACGCGGGGCGAGACGGACAGGAGCTTGCGGTACCCGAATTGACCAATCACTATGCTCGAAATCTCCGCTCCACTCCGCTTGGGAACCACTAAGTTCCTATGCGCCCCGCTCCGCGTCAGTGGAAACGCCAAGATTGGGGAGGTTTTCCAAATCTATGCATCTATACAAATAAATAAAATTGAAGTGTCAGTTTGTAACTTTCAATTAGCAACGTTTTTCTAAATTCATATGACATTTTAAACGATATCTTTTTTTTGCATTGGCAACGATATTTACTGAAAACGAAAATGTAATTAAAAAAAAAATGTCTGTCTGTCAGCGTGTCACTTTGCTCCGGCTCTCTCTCTGGAACGGCTGGACCGATTTTAACGAGACTTTCACTGGTAGATAACTAAAGTTATAAGGATTAATTTAGGCTACTTTTCATCACAATCATCATCGTCATCTAACTAATGATCACCGAATTGGCTGGACCGACTGTGACGGGAGCATTCACCGGGCTTAGCTTATGTTAGTAGGAGTAATCTATACATCTATATGTATAAAAGTAAGTCGTGTTAGTTAAATTATTTATAACTCAAGTACGGCTTTATCGATATGGCTGAAAATTGGTGAGGAAGTAGCGCATGTAGACGGACATAGGATACTATTTATTCCATTTGACAGCGTTTCCGTGAACGTTGCGGGTTCTGCGTTAGGGTTTCGCGTTGTGGGTTCCGCGTTGCGAGTTTCGGGTTCCCATGCTGCTGGTTCCGCGTTGCGGGTTTCGGGTTCCCATGCTGCGGGTTCCGCGTTGAGAGTTTCGGGTTCCCATGCTGCTGGTTCCGCGTTGCGGGTTTCGGGTTCCCATGCTGCGGGTTCCGCGTTGCGAGTTCCGGGTTCCCGCGTTGCGGGTTCCGGGTTCCCGCGTTGCGGGTTCCGGGTTCCGGGTTCCAGCGTTGCGGGTTCCGGGTTCCCGCATTGCGGGTTCCGGGTTCCCGCGTTGCGGGTTCCGGGTTCCCGCGTTGCGGGTTCCAAGTTCCCGCGTTGCGGGTTCCAAGTTCCCGCGTTGCGGGTTCCGGGTTCCCGCGTTGCGGGTTCCGGGTTCCCGCGTTGCGGGTTCCGGGTTCCCGCGTTGCGGGTTCCGGGTTCCCGCGTTGCGGGTTCCGGGTTCCCGCGTTGCGGGTCCCGGGTTCCCGCGTTGCGGGTTCCGGGTTCCCGCGTTGCGGGTTTCGGGTTCCCATGCTGCGGGTTCCGCGTTGCGGGTTCCCGGTTCCCGCGTTGCAGGTTCCGGGTTCCCGCGTTACGGGTTCCGGGTTCCGGGTTCCGCGTTGCGGGTTCCGGGTTTCCGCGTTGCGGGTTCCGGGTTCCCGCGTTGCGGGTTCCGGGTTCCCGCATTGCGGGTTCCGGGTTCCCGCGTTGCGGGTCCGGGTTCCCGCGTTGCGGGTCCGGGTTCCCGCGTTGCGGGTCCGGGTTCCCGCGTTGCGGGTTCCGGGTTCCCGCGTTGCGGGTTCCGGGTTCCGCGTTGCGGGTTCCGGGTTCCCGCGTTGCGGGTTCCGGGTTCCGCGTTGCGGGTTCCGGGTTCCCGCGTTGCGGGTTCCGGGTTCCTCGTTGCGGGTTCCGGGTTCCCGCGTTGCGGGTTCCGGGTTCTCGCGTTGCGGGTTCCGGGTTCCGCGTTGCGGGTTCCGGGTTCCCGCGTTACGGGTTCCGGGTTCCCGCGTTGCGGGTTCCGGGTTCCGCGTTGCGGGTTCCGGGTTCCCGCGTTGCGAGTTCCGGGTTCCGGGTTCCGCGTTGCGGGTTCCGGGTTCCCGCGTTGCGGGTTCCGGGTTCCCGCGTTGCGGGTCCGGGTTCCCTCGTTGCGGGTTTCGGGTTCCCGTGTTGCGGGTTCCACGTTGTTTTTTTTTAGTTGAATTTCATCATAAACGCTTTTTATGCTCAACGAAGTGGGCAAGGGTCAGCTAGTTGATAATAAGTCGCCTACACAATCATAGCACGTCTCATAAAAATTCGAATTTCGAACTGCGGGAAATACGCGCCGTTCTAACCCGCGCTCCAAAACGATCTGGGATATCAATGTCTTACTCTCCAAACGATTTCGATTTTGATTCAGAATCGATCGTGCCGCGTACTTCTCAATAAATTGACGCTTGTTTATTTTTTTATTCTCAGTCGATTGATATGGTCGGAAGTACAAAAAGATACGATCTAACGATTTTCTTTATCCAGTTTAGTTTCAAAGCAATCCATAAATCGAGATCGAACTTATTCGATTCTAGATTGTGTTGGGAGTAAACCTGCTGGACGGTTTCCACATTTTTATCCCCGCGCTATGATGAAAGTTACAATATGTCATGTTCCGGATATCAGGGTTTCGCTGACACAGATTTTCAAAGTTTTGTAATATTCGTTTCAAAGGAAAGAAAAACGCGATTTTCAGCATGAACACTGAAAACAACAAAAACAATTGTTTGATTAATTGTTCCGCACTCGTACGGCTTTCGTCAAAGCGGTCGATATTAATTATTGATACCTATTGTTTTATTGGTTTTAGCGAGGAAAGAGTATTTTTTCATTATTTTTTTTTCTTACGTAGATCCTAGAGATCTTGCACTTATTTAGATGCCCGTGGTAAAGTCTGGGCTCTTATTCAAGGTGCCATCGCTATTATCACTCATGACGATGATTGGTTGCATTCAATAAGTTATTATTGTTATTAATGATCATTCAATATAACATCGCCGCAGGTTCTTTCATTATTTTATACAATTTTGGGTGCATTCAATTTGGCACATTTTATGTAG
This sequence comes from Celastrina argiolus, assembly GCA_905187575.2. Lineage (NCBI taxonomy): Eukaryota > Metazoa > Arthropoda > Insecta > Lepidoptera > Lycaenidae > Celastrina > Celastrina argiolus. Next base: position 5,962,817 of record LR994587.1, on the reverse strand, counting down.
AGTAAACCACGGAGAAGAACATACGCAAGTTTTTATCCCGGCAAAATGTACGGTTCCCGCGAAAATATATTTTGCAAATCAAAGCAGAGGGCAATATTGATGTATATACAGGGTGATTCATGGGTCATATATCAATCCAAATATAGTGTGAAGGAAGAACGCGTAGAGCATTTTTTTTTTGGCAAGTCATATAAATTATTTTAGACCTTTGATTTTTTTATAGTTAATATTCGGTTATATTAGGTAATTTATATGAGGCGAAACAAGAAATGCTCTACGCGTCAGGCTCTCCACACTGACATTCGGCTTGATATATAAACCATGAATCATCGTGTATTCTACATATTACATAATAATATACAAGGCGTAGGTACATACTACAGTGTGCTGTGTACATACATAAATATCGTTTGATCACGTTTAAATTAATCGCAATGTCTATTCAAAAAAAAATGCATCGAATTGTATTTTATAATACAAAATTTATTGGGTCTGCATACTTTTTCAATCAAACATTCAGTCAAAAAACCTATCTTGTATTTGCATAGTGTCCCGTCCCGCTGAGTGAGGGTCCCATTTCCCCATTTGTTATGTACATATTATTATATCTTAGTATAATAAAAAATAAGGAAAGGACACACGAAGAGGACCACGTATGACAGAATAGAATGAAATTGAAACGATACGCATAGATTGCAACACCTAGACGTAGAGCCTTTAAAACACAACGCAATAAATTTGAAGCAACTAAATCCATACGTGATTTGCGTACAATTACATTTGTCGCCTAACGGGCCGTTCGAACAAACTAGGGCAAAATGTCTTAGTATTTGCGTCAATTTCTTACGTGTTCCCGGCTTCTGGGTGCTATTAATGTTATTATTCTATGCTGATACCTACCACGTGTGCGGTTATCCCTGTGTTCCAGGAGACGCTCTGAACGTTCAGATCATTCATAACGCTGACATTGACAGCTGACAGTGCCTGTGAAAACAGTTCAAAACGATCCTAAACAGTCCTAAAGAAACGCAAATCTGAACGAAAAAAACGTTATTTTCGTTTACTATTTTCTTTAGCACTGTTTAGGATCGTTTTGAACTGTTTTCGATCTGATCTGAACGTTCAGAGTATCTCCTGGAACAGGCCCTACGTAGACAATGTTTGATGACGTTTATTGAACGCTATTAGGATGTATTTAGTTAGCAGTCGCAGTTCAATTCAGTATTTTCAGAATTTAGTCTCATCCCATTGCCCTAGGGACAAATAGAATTTTATGTGATTAAAACTTTACTTGACAACAATATACTGACTTTACTAAAAAAAAACTAGATATCGTGTCAGCACAAGAAATCAGTCTCAGCGAATATTAACTTAAATGAAAGTAAGCCGTTATTTCATTTAGCTTGCTTTGAAATTACGTCAACACGTGTTAAGTGTTAAGTCACTTCAAATAAAAAAAAAAACAAACATTGCGGTGTTTAAATTTAGATTTTTAATAATTTCAATGATATGATTAGCGATTTCAAATCACCTTCGATTCAAAGTTTTTTCTCAGTTCGTTATCAATTAAACAAATACAGCTCTATTGGCTATAATATGTACCATACAATTTAGCATTTTATTCTAGTGTATTGTTGAATTTGTTTAACGAAGGTGCCGCCATTTTGAGATCAATTATTGCATAGAATCTACCGAAATTCCAAATATAATATTAAGTTTAAATTTTGCATGTATGGTTAGCTTTATGAAAGCAAAAATGTAGGCACTAGCTACTCAATCTAATTGAAATAAAAAAATCAGAAGAACGTTTTTTAATTATCTATACATATAATAAATCTGTAGAGGGGTCATGTCTGTACATTAAGAATATTTAAGTGAAAATTAAAAAAAGGGGGTCTATATAAGCCACAGAACCTAAAAATAGCATTTTTGAAAAAAATGTCTGTCTGTCTGTCTGTCTGTCTGTCTGTCTGTCTGTCTGTCTGTCTGTCTGTCTGTCTGTCTGTCTGTCCATATGGGAATGTTTGTCGTCGCATCACGCTAAAACCACTGTATGGAATGAAATGAAATTTGGCAGGCAGGTACCTTACGACCTGAAGAGCATTATTGGAAATTATTATTCCTAAAAACGAAAGGGTTCCCGTGGGATCTTCAAAAAATTGTAGCTACCTATTTGACGGTATTTCAGCCAAACTACTCAACGTATTTAAATGAAATTTGGCAGGCAGGTAGCTTATGATCTGAAGAGCATTATTGGAAATTGTTATCCCGAAAAACGAAAGGGTTCCCGTAGGATCTTCAAAAAATTGTAGCTACCTATTTGACGGTATTTCAGCCATACTACTCAACGTATTATTGGAAATTGTTATACCGAAAAACGAAAGGGTTCCCGTAGGATCTTCAAAAAATTGTAGCTACCTATTTGACGGTATTTCAGCCAAACTACTCAACGTATTTAAATGAAATTTGGCAGGCAGATAGCTTATGATTTGAAGAGCATTATTGGAAATTGTTATCCCGAAATACGAAAGGGTTCCCGTAGGATCTTCAAAAAATTTTAGCTACCTATTTGACGGTATTTCAGCCATAACTACTCAACGTATTTAAATGTAATTTGGCAGGCAGGTAGCTTATAATCTGAAGAGCATTATTGGAAATTGTTATCCCGAAAAACGAAAGGGTTCCCGTGGGATCTTCAAAAAATTGTAGCTACCTATTTGACGGTATTTCAGCCAAACTACTCAACGTATTTAAATGAAATTTGGCAGGCAGGTACCTTACGACCTGAAGAGCATTATTGGAAATTATTATTCCTAAAAACGAAAGGGTTCCCGTGGGATCTTCAAAAAATTGTAGCTACCTATTTGACGGTATTTCAGCCAAACTACTCAACGTATTTAAATGAAATTTGGCAGGCAGGTAGCTTATGATCTGAAGAGCATTATTGGAAATTGTTATCCCGAAAAACGAAAGGGTTCCCGTAGGATCTTCAAAAAATTGTAGCTACCTATTTGACGGTATTTCAGCCATACTACTCAACGTATTTAAATGCAATTTGGCAGGCAGGTAGCTTATAATCTGAAGAGCATTATTGGAAATTGTTATACCGAAAAACGACAGGGTTCCCGTGGGATCTTCAAAAAATTGTAGCTACCTATTTGACGGTATTTCAGCCAAACTACTCAACGTATTTAAATGAAATTCGGCAGGCAGGTAGCTTATGACCTGAAGAGCATTATTGGAAATTGTTATCCCGAAAAACGTAAGGGTTCCCGTGGGATCTTCAAAAAATTGTAGCTACCTATTTGACGGTATTTCAGCCAAACTACTCAACGTATTTAAATGAAATTTGGCAGGCAGATAGCTTATGATCTGAAGAGCATTATTGGAAATTGTTATCCCGAAATACGAAAGGGTTCCCGTGGGATCTTCAAAAAATTGTAGCTACCTATTTGACGGTATTTCAGCCATACTACTCAACGTATTTAAATGCAATTTGGCAGGCAGGTAGCTTATAATCTGAAGAGCATTATTGGAAATTGTTATACCGAAAAACGACAGGGTTCCCGTGGGATCTTCAAAAAATTGTAGCTACCTATTTGACGGTATTTCAGCCAAACTACTCAACGTATTTAAATGAAATTCGGCAGGCAGGTAGCTTATGACCTGAAGAGCATTATTGGAAATTGTTATCCCGAAAAACGTAAGGGTTCCCGTGGGATCTTCAAAAAATTGTAGCTACCTATTTGACGGTATTTCAGCCAAACTACTCAACGTATGTAAATGAAATTCGGCAGGCAGGTAGCTTATGACTTGAAGAGCATTATTGAAAATTGTTATCCCGAAAAACGACAGGGTTCCTGTGGGATCTTCAAAAAATTTTAGCTACCTATTTGACGGTATTTCAGCCAAACTACTCAACGTCTTTAAATGAAATTCGGCAGACAGGTAGCTTATGACTTGAAGAGCATTATTGAAAATTGTTATCCCGAAAAACGACAGGGTTCCCGTGGGATCTTAAAAAAATTGTAGCTACCTATTTGACGGTATTTCAGCCAAACTACTCAACGTATTTACATGAAATTTGGCAGGCAGGTAGCTTATGATCTGAAGAGCATTATTGGAAATTGTTATCCCGAAAAACGAAAGGGTTCCCGTAGGATCTTCAAAAAATTGTAGCTACCTATTTGACGGTATTTCAGCCATACTACTCAACGTATTTAAATGCAATTTGGCAGGCAGGTAGCTTATAATCTGAAGAGCATTATTGGAAATTGTTATACCGAAAAACGACAGGGTTCCCGTGGGATCTTCAAAAAATTGTAGCTACCTATTTGACGGTATTTCAGCCAAACTACTCAACGTATTTAAATGAAATTCGGCAGGCAGGTAGCTTATGACCTGAAGAGCATTATTGGAAATTGTTATCCCGAAAAACGTAAGGGTTCCCGTGGGATCTTCAAAAAATTGTAGCTACCTATTTGACGGTATTTCAGCCAAACTACTCAACGTATTTAAATGAAATTTGGCAGGCAGATAGCTTATGATTTGAAGAGCATTATTGGAAATTGTTATCCCGAAATACGAAAGGGTTCCCGTAGGATCTTCAAAAAATTGTAGCTACCTATTTGACGGTATTTCAGCCATAACTACTCAACGTATTTAAATGTAATTTGGCAGGCAGGTAGCTTATAATCTGAAGAGCATTATTGGAAATTGTTATCCCGAAAAACGAAAGGGTTCCCGTGGGATCTTCAAAAAATTGTAGCTACCTATTTGACGGTATTTCAGCCAAACTACTCAACGTATGTAAATGAAATTCGGCAGGCAGGTAGCTTATGACTTGAAGAGCATTATTGAAAATTGTTATCCCGAAAAACGACAGGGTTCCTGTGGGATCTTCAAAAAATTGTAGCTACCTATTTGACGGTATTTCAGCCAAACTACTCAACGTCTTTAAATGAAATTCGGCAGGCAGGTAGCTTATGACTTGAAGAGCATTATTGAAAATTGTTATCCCGAAAAACGACAGGGTTCCCGTGGGATCTTCAAAAAATTGCAGCTACCTATTTGACAGTATTTCAGCCAAACTACTCAACGTATTTAAATGAAATTCGGCAGGCAGGTAGCTTATGACCTGAAGAGCATTATTGGAAATTGTTATCCCGAAAAACGAAAGGGTTCCCGTGGGATCTTCAAAAAATTGTAGCTACATATTTGACCTTATTTTAGCCAAACTACTCAACGTATTTAAATGAAACTTGGCACAAAGGTAGATTGTAACATGAAATAACCAACATAATATTTTTAACTGACTTACAAAAAAGGAGGAGGTTTCTCAATTCGTAAATATATGTTTGTTTTTTTTTTGTTTCTTCGCGGATATCTTCATCGTTTCTGAAACGATTTTAATTTTTTTTAATGTTGTGTAGGGTATAATTTAAATTTGATCCCATTGTCACCAAATGGTGACCTGATGATGGGATCCGTGAGGAATGGAAGGAAATCCTCAAAATTTATGTGAATTGATTTTGATTTTTTCTGAAGTAGTCTAAGCATATATTACCAAACAGTTAGGTTTTGCACCATATCCTGGATCTATAATATCAAAAAATTTCACGTTTCAGTAAGCTATATATATATATAGCTTACTGAAACGTGAAATATGATGTTTTTATATCGTTTTGTCGCTGTGTATTACCTTTTCATTTAAATTGTTTCTTGTTTTTATATCGTTTTGTCGCTGTGTATTACCATGTTGTGTTGTGTTACCTTCTAAAATATTGTGTGTTAACCAGTGTAATGTAAAATACCTGAATAAACGTCTTATTATTATTATTATTATTATTATATATATATATGTGTGTTGAAAAATTTCGCGCTGCTCTGGCTTACGCCAGAGCAGCGGTAGACTTTTTCTCTTTCTACTATTTTTTTTTATCTAATCGTTTTTGTTTTTCATTTTCCGTCCTCAAATAATCGTCGTCTGATCATTCGAGAATTATCCCTACTCAGTCTATACCCATCACTAAAAATCTGAAAATTAAATAATTTTAAACAAAAAAAAAAAACGACTTCAAAAGGTAAACTAAAAGGAACAATTAAATTTACTTCGCACAAAGTAATACTTATTTTCCAGTACAAGTGAAAATAATTATTACTTTGTGCGAAGTAATTTATTATTATACTTAGGTTTTGCAAATACGATTAATAAAGTATAGGCGTAGGATAGTTTTATTTCAAGATATGAATGAGATGTCATAGGTACATTTAAATTAGAAAAGTTATGTCAATATAAGTAAGATTTTATGTTTTTCATGATATTTTTATTTATTAGTTTTTATGCTAGGTACGGCTTGGGTTTTTTCTTTCTTTTGGACTTTTGTTATTTTGTCGTCTAAAGCAAGTTAGTACTTTAACCGTAAAGTCCCAAAGTAGGCTACATGTTTGTTAGCGTAGGTAATTAATAAATAAAAAACCGGGCAAGTCCGAGTTGGAAATGCGCACCGAGAGTAGACTTTTAAAAAATTTGGCGCTCGGCGCCAGCAGCGCAGCGTCGGTGTGAAAACGATCATCGTCTGCAGTCGCTGCGGCGTAAAGTCCATACAAATCTCAGTACAGAGATCTTCGTCGCGTATATGAGTGTACTATCAAGTAGTCCCGTTCGCATAAAAGAAAAAAAATATTATACATACAGACGAATTGAGAACCTCCTCCTTTTTTTGAAGTCGGTTAATAATACACGGTCATTTTTCGAGCTGGTAGTAATAGGAATCGTTAGCATTTTCATAGAAAAAAACGGCCATTATTTGACAATAAATTATTATCATTACTCCATCGGCCTACTTCTTTTGCTTATGCACGTCTAATACCGTGTATAAAGAAGCATTAACTACTATAAATTAGTGATTTTAAATATCCAAACGACAGTGTTCATAAACTAAAAATGTATTTGAACTGCTGCCCTAAATCACTTTTCCACGCGTACGAAGTCGCGGGCACAGCTAGTAAATAATAAATTATATTTTCTTTCCATGTTCAACGTCTCGAACTATGTAAATAGAATTCACCTAAGTATTTGAGTGCGCACTAAAATTTGGCTGCAGGGCGCTGCGGATTAGTCATTTCACGGTTAAATATGTTTAACCGTAGTCAAACTAAAACAAAACACACATTACCACCACTGTACCAAAACATTACTGAAGCACATTGTAACTAATGGCGGCATATTAACTCGTGTTTTGTGTTCTTACAAAAACACGAATGTGGGCTAATATTTTTCTTAGTTTATTGACATTGGTAGATTTTTAGCCATAGATGTCCCACTGTTGGACAATGCCCTCCACAATGTCTCTAGCCCTGTCTCCCGCAACGTAAGAACACCACTAAAATATCTAATTTAGTTTAACAGACTATGCCATAGTATAGGTATAGACTACCTTTTCTAATTCTAGAAATGAATTTTTTAACAAAAACTAAAAAAAGGAGCATTTAGTTTTTTCATTTTATGTTTGGTCGAGAGAATAACAAAGAAAGTAAAAAATAAATAAAAAATATGTACCTATTTCTTGAATGAGAAAAATTATATTGACTCTTCTTTTTACAACCTGTATATAAAATAATAATAATTTATACTAGTTAATAATAATTTATATTATGTTTGGTAGCAGGCGGGACCCATCCGCAAATTATAAGTCGTAAAAAATAAATGGTTTTAGTATTTTTTTACCTCACTTCAGTCACTTGCTGGCTTCGCCGTAATCCGAAAATATGCAAACCTAAGGAGGTATTGTGATCACATTGTATTCGTTCAAAACTCTACGAAAAATCTCTAATCTAAATCTCTTACGGCTCGTTTTTATAATCTATCTATTACTAAACTTTAAATACTTAATATTTGGCAGTGATACGATGTCACATTGTATGCTTTATATAGATAGGTTATTAAAACAAGCCGTTAAAGTGTTTATCGAAGGCCTAGTTCGAGACTCTACCAATTATGTTTTTGAACATATTATTTTGATACTAATCAATTTGTTTATTTGTCGGATGGCAAATATTAATGAAGTATTGACGACGTGTTTGCGTGTTCAATGTGTGTTATGTTTTACGTAGAATTCAACCTACTGAAACCTTTATATAGCTTATATTAAACATAAAAACTAAAATGTACTTACTCTGGCATTTAAATCTTACCATACTGTAACCTACAGGATAAGCTCTTATTGCAGTCAACGCACTTCTCTAATGTAGAGAGTGTCAATCGCTTTCCATCAAACTCTGCTCGTATACTATGCACCCTGGTTCATAGACTTCATACGACACTCAGAAATCCACGAACACCTGCAAATAGAAAAAAATAAAAGAGACTGTTACTTCTAGTAGCACTAAATACCTACATATTATTATAGGTCCGTATAAATAAAACAATCTCAAATCCAACCTCACTTGAGAACTTATTTCACAGATAAACAACGTTTCGTTTCACTTTTAAAAGTCAACAACTTTATTAATTTTAAATAGTATTTTAATCTCTTTTCTATTTTACCGTAATATTCATATTATAGATTACAGAAAAATATTTAAATTAGTACCTACAATCTATAGTTTTATAATCTTTACGCTAAAAAATAAAATAAAATAAAGCATGTACCATAAGTAAAGTTCTTCCTTTTTAAAAGTGAAACGAAACGTATTTTTTATTTGTCAAATAGGTTCTCAGGTGAGGTTGGGTTTGAGATTGTTTTATTTATACGGGCCAGACTCGAACAACATTTTGTATGTTTTAGTTGTATTTGGAAGTTTTAATAAATAATAATAATAAAATAAAAAGTCTTTATTTCAGGCATCAGCAATTCACCCATAATTATATAAAAATAAAACATTGTATATAATAAAACTAATAAATAAAATAAATTGTCGACATTCATGTGTCCAGTCTTAACATTTAAATAGCATTTTATTTCTTGTTCGAGTTCATGTGAACAGAGATCCACTGCTTGAGCATTGGATTTTCATAAAAATCGTCAGAGATGGCCGTGAGTATTCTATTGTTGGAGCGGCGCAGTCTGTGCCAGAACGCCGCCACCCGAGACCTTATGATGGCAAAGAAGTCAGGGACTCCCGCCTCCGCGAACATACTCGACGCACTGCAATTCCGTGGAAGTCGCATGAGAGCCCGATATGCATCATTATACTGGACTCTTATACGACCCATCGACTTTTGCTTGAACGTTATCCACAGCTGGCAGGTGTACATGCTTAAGCAGTATGCCTTAAAAAGTGTGTTCTTAACGTCCTGGCTGCAGTTAGCAAAACGTCGAGCGAGCATGTTAGCTCGGACGGCAAGGGCCCTACGCTCGCGTTCAATATCGCTGTCATCCTGCAGCCGCTCCGTCAACAGATGTCCGAGATACCTAAACTGCTTAACAACACCAATCTCACATCCATTTAAATATACCTTGGGTACTACCTCCGGGCCCCGCCCAGATGTGAATACCATGACTTCGGTTTTGGAGACATTAGTTAGAGACATTTTTAGTTAGACTTCCAAATACAAGGAGGTTTTAAGAGTCCGCTTAAGAGCAGGTAGAGAAAGAAGAAATATGAGGTTTATGTGAAAAACTCTACTTATAAACAAGAAAGTTTTAATGTCTCTGAGAACGACTGTTATTCAACGCGATATAAAGAAAAACAATACCACGTTAATTTGGTGCCATTTAATTTGCGTCATGTTTGTTGAAGAAGACGCTGGTGCTGATGAAGAAGAAATATTATAATACGTGCCATATTGCTAATCCGTTGGGTCATCTCGTGTTCAATTATCCAGCGATCTACTAAAATCCCTTTTGCAAATAAAACCAAATATTGTACACAGATTCAATTTCGCAGTACTTACATTATTTATGAAAAGGGTGTTGATGTAAAATTGTTAGTTATATGAGTTTTAAATATAATTACGTGAAGCGAAATGTTGTTTTATCTGTCAAGTAGGTTCTCAAGTAGAAGTTGCGATCTCAATTCTTGACACCGGGTTTGAGTTTGTTTTATTACACACAGGGCTTAAGTGTAAGCAAACGTAGATCATTTTATCGTTGTTTTGTCTGACGTTTTCAAATTTTTTTACACTAAAAAAGTAAGAAATAAGTTCTTGTTCTAGCTCAAGCTCTTTGTGCTTTTGATGCAAACCTACCTTACCACAAAACACACATCTTTAATTACGCTACTGGCTCTAGGTAGTTTGTAGTATCTGCATGTTTTTCCCACTTGCATTACAATCACAAACTTTTACTTACACCTCTCGCATATTAAAAAATAAGTCTCACCTGGAGTCAAAATTCGCTAATACTATTTAATTTTGATATAATTTTATAGTTTATTCTTTGGAACCTTTTACCTCTTAGTAAAAAAGGAAATGTTGTGAACAGTTGACTAACATTGAAGTTTGGTATAGGTAATTTAATAACTTGCTGATTCTGCAAGAAGAAAGACGAGACACCCCTCCATCTTCTTCTTGACTGTCCAGCAGTAGCCTGACAGGTACCATGGACAGCATGAATGAGAGAATTCATGCTGTCCATGGTACCTGTACAGCAGAGGAAATTCGCACCTCTGATTTCGCTCGTTTCGTGAATAACATAGGACTGGGTCCGGTACTTTACAGCGAAGGAGTCAAAATAGATTCAAAAGGATCACAGTGACATCAGACCAGCCTTAGGAAAAAAAAGCTAAAGTGTAGCATCACTTAAAAACGTAGGACAGTGTCAGTGACTAATCTGAGGTAGAGTGTTGTTTTTATTTTTAATAATTTTAACTATGGATGTATTTCTAAGCATGATTAAAAAAATATATTTCTGCACATCTTCCACCACAAAACCTTAACAGCCGGTTCTTCTCGCCGGGCTAGTTTCCGAACAGGTGGTAGGGACAATTCTATAAGTGTTATATTTTAATAACCTACTAGCTGACTCGTGCCAACTTCGTTGAGCATAGAAACCGATTAAACCTTCCCTGGACCTCCACGAACATTTCAAGATCAAAAATAGCCGAATCGGTGCAGCCGTTCTCGAGTTTTAGCGATACTAACGAACAGCAATTCATTTTTATATACTAGTATAAGAGAAGATATGAAAATAAAAAGATTTGATTTGATTTGAGTGCCAAATGTCAAACACTTCGCACGATTCTCGTAAAACTGAACCCAAAGATTTTGCTTTACTTATGACTTGCCAGGGACCATCAAGCCCCGTGGACTACGGAGCAAAGCGCCTTTGGCTACGTTGATGAGAGATCCTAGCCTAGCAGTAAGACGAATTTTTTTTAATGGTGTATTTTTAAGAGCGAGACGAAAAGGCAGACGGGCCACCTGATGGTAAGCGGTCACCGTCGCCTATGAACATGGGCAACACCTGTGGTGGGCAGTGATGTTTGTAACCATAGATTAGAGTAATTTGTTTAATAGAGGTTTGTGACGGGCTAATGGCCCAGCACACATTCTCCTGCAACTCCTAGCCAGAACGACAGTGGTAACCTATAAACCAACATCGAAAAGTTATCGGAGGTCGAAAATGGCCTAAAGGCTGAACTGTTTCGAGAAAACGATTGTACTCAACTTGAGGGGAAGAATACTGTGCTCCCAGATTAATCAGAAGAATGTAGGACTAGAAAGTGTTCCAGTTTACCTCTCAAAGTAAAGCGGTGATGATGATTACATTTCGGGCATTAATGAACACACATTTGGCAAGTTTGGCGCCACACAAAATGGTGAAGACATATACACAGTTTTTGTTCGACGAGGCGGTAATGTTGTCAACACATAGTTAACAGAGAAGAAATCTGTTGTGCGGAATATATCTTGTCTATTCGATCGTATGAAAGAAGTAGGTGTATTATTTATTTTATGTTATGCTGTTTCTCGTGAGTCGACTGAGCGAGAATTTCAGTAAAAATACTGCGTGTCAGGCGATCTGTCTATTCGATTACTGGTGAAAGATGCCATCGGTTTTATCACTTACGAAGTTCCAAAACAAAGATGTATGGATTTGACATAACCTTCGCCGTGTGTACGAATTCGCTTGTCATTTAGCGAATCTTATGTCAAACATCTTTGTTTTTGAACTTCTTAAGTGATATCTTGAATCCTTGCCCTACCTAGTTCGTATAGTAAAAAAATATGTACATAAACAATAATCTTTATAGCATTAATGTACCTACTACCATAGACCAATAATACACTTGGTCCGTGCTACTATAGTACGTCCATTTTAACCTTAACGTAAACAAACCGAAAACACCGAAATTTTCACACATTTACTTATTGTGCACACGTCTTGCCTTTACTTTCACCGAAATATTAAAGGATCATACTTCATTGTCCAATACATTTTATAACAATTAAACAATAATTAATATATTTTAACATCAAATGAAAAACTTTTACAGTAAACATACGCCATTTGACACTGCAGACTGTAGAATATAGTCAAAGTGGCAAAAAATAAATAATCATTGTATTGTATTCGCATCACTTACTAGTCTATGGTTGTGACTTGTGTCATAGACGGGTTTGTTTACGTTTGGGTTAAAACGGGGCGTAATATACAATGTAGGAGACGAACTGGTTTCTTTTGAGGTGACGAAAGGGCGGAGATTCCATAAATTGGGATACGAAATGGACTGTAAGCCGTGATACTTATTTTAAGCTTGCTTACCGTTAAAGCCATTGATTATAAAACATGTCAATAAATACAGTGAAACCACATTTATTATACTTCATAAGGTGCATTCCAGTTGCAGGAAAATAACGATTTGAACGAAATTTTTAATTCTTGTTTCTTTCGCCCTTATTATGTTAATAAATTCAGACTTTAACAGAATTTAAACGAAAAAAACGTTATTTTCGTTTATTGATTAATTTTATATTCTGAGCAAATGGAACACGCTAATAGTTAAACGATAATATGCAAGCCGTGTGTATAATATAATTTTAAATCGTAACTATTCGAAAGCATACAATGAACTTTCGGGCCAAGAATATATTTTTGGATTTGGTAGTTGGGGTGTCCCCTTTTCTATAAACCCCTAGCGGAACAGAAAATATTTTGGCAACTGAATGCCTATAAAATAAACAGTCCGCTCCTATTACCTTAATCCATTCTAAATTCTAATTGACGACCCATAAATTGTTGAATGTGTATGAACAAAATAAACTGTCAGTCCGTTTGGTATTTATGGTGCGCGTGGGCATAATGGTTTCAGTAATATTGACTGTTAATTTGCGAAATATAAAATAATGGCGACGTGAGTAGAAACAAAAACAAAAAGACATATGTGGCACTCGGGGACTGCCACGAGTGCCACGGTAAAGCTATTGCATACATACTTACTTATTGCATATCAACTTATCCGATACAATAAAGAGTCGAGTTGTTAAACTAAAGAGACAAGCGTGATATTTCAAAAACAAGTCATTAAATGTTCTGCTATTCATCGATAGATGGCAATAAAAAGTATCCGGTCGTAGTTGGGGGTGTTAGGTTATTTTCGTTACGGAATTTCTGGATTCGGTCTCCACGCTTAAGGCCCGCGATAGAAGCTATGCAATAGCCTAATAAATAACTGTCAATTTATTTAGTCTGGGACTATAAGGGCGATAATCGGCGATCGACTTTTTGTAGGCGAAAAATAGAACGTACTTATTGCAATCAACGCACCTGTCATTACAAAAAGTCGGAAAATATGGAGGAAAAATCTGCTCCATTATCGGCCCCAAAAAAAGGAATCCGCCCCTTATATTTATGATCTGTTGTGAATGTTGTGATGCTTTGCATTCAGTGTGAAATAAATGAGTTATAATACTTTAGGGTGAGTATGAGTCTCCTATGTAGAGTTTACTGTGAAAGTACCAGCGCTGAAAGAGTTACTTTTTTTTTAATTATTGTATCGGCAAATTTATGATGTTGGGGCATTCCTCGCTAGTATTTTCACAGTAAACTCTACATTTCAGCGCTGGTATTTTCACAGTAAACTCTACATAGGAAGCACATCTCATTACACACTCTAAAGTATTATCATTCATTTATTTTACACCTTGTATAGCCCTTAGCCGGTTTTATTTTACTGTAACCACCTAACTTTTCGGTATCACGTAATCAGACGTATGTGGATACATAAACCCTCTTTCGTGATATATGTGTAATATATCCACGCAATCTTTGTGGGTCGTCCTTCCAATAATAGATTAGATACACAGCCTACAAGCTACTGATTTAGCTACTGGCTTATTGGTACACATTTCTTCAAATTAACTAGCTTTTAAATACGGCTTTGTCTGTTTTTTTCCTGATTACGATGAATCCATAATCCCTCGTAATGATTTGATGACAGTCTATGCAATAATAATTATTACACATTAACGCCTCCCACACCGATTACGGTGACCGGTTTCATGGAAACCAGCAACGTAGGAGTTATTTTATCGTGCCCAAGTGTGTGCACAATACATAGAAGCACTCTTTCTTCCTAGTTCCTTTACTCTCGTAGGCTGGGGCAGTCTATGTAATAATAGCCGACACGACTAGCGGGAGATCAGACGCAGGACCAACTTTTATTTGCCTATCCGACGTATGGATCATCTCAGGTACTCTGCATTGTCCTAAGAGTCCTAACCAAACTTGAAAACAACATTTTTTTTGTTGTTTCAACGCGGTAATCGAACCCTCTCGACGAGAGCGAAGCTCTGTACCACTAGACCACGGCGGCGTCCAGTCTATGTACCTATGTAATTATTGCAATTCTTAGAATTAATTACTAGTTTTTGAATACGAATTTGCTCGCCCTTTGTTAAAAGCCATAAGAAGTGTACATACCTACGTGTGTATGTACAATAAGTGTGGTTCAACGTAGCCCCTGCTCTAAACCGATTTAAAAGACAAAGGTTATATAAGGTAACAAGGGCAATATTATACTTAATCGGGCTTAAGTTATTTTTATAAAAAATGTTATATTCGCAAATTGTTTAGACTTTCACATAACTCTCGAAAATCAGAACATAAAAAGAAACATCATTCTATTGTTTAACGAAAAGTTACCGATTGTTAAAATATTAGTCGTGTTATTCAAATAATCGCGTACATGGATCAGTTAAAATATTTATCAGTATTGAGTTAAAATATTTAGACCCTGATTCACTCTAATAACTCTTAGTGTTTGATTTCGAAATTAGTATTCAACGTTCAAAGATTTTCTGATCTAAAGAGACTTATAAAGCATGAAATGAGATGTCGCTGTGATGTATTTTGGAAACTGGCAACACATCAAAAACTGTTTACTGTTAGAAAATCTGTATTTGTTAAACCTCCTCTTTACTTTCTATGAAGATATGATCAAGTAGTGGCGAATTGGTCATACAAATTTATCATTGGTCATATGCATATATTACAAAGACTGAAAAAAGGAAATGCAAATGCGGATCTTCTTTTTCTATTTTCCATCTTATATTAGAATGTATAGAAAAAAAAGTTTATGTAATTTACCTAGTAATTTAATAGAATATTTAAATAATAAAAATGTATGTATTGCTACTCTAAAGTTTTTGAAAATGATAAATGTTTATAAATTAATTTAAGTTACTCAATTGTAAATTATAGTGGTCGCTAATGACCTAGATGTTGAAGCGCAATGAAATAAATAGGTAAATAAAATAATGTGTGTTCGATTTGTAAATTTTGTTTGCGTCCTTCTAATTTCGAACTGATTTTTTTTCGAGTGATTACCTATAGCGATGACACCTTGAATCAGCTCGGGCCCGGCTCTAGGTTCCTGTAGATCAGTGTATAATTTCTGGATCAATACCAACATCAAACAACCACATCGTTTTGCCAAACACAAATTTATGGCCAAGGCCAACTCTATCACTACCACAATAACACTACACGGTAAAGAAACGTATTCTAAACATCCGGTGAGTACTGTATACGCTGAATCGTATCATGTAAACAACGCTTAACATATTGTTCGCGCGAGGCTCTAGAAAGTTAGGGTGCTCACTACCGATTTTTTTTGATATGTCAGATCCATGCATATAATTTCTAACCGACTTTTTGAATGACATGTTGCAAAAAGTATGTTCTGTTTTATATACAAAAAGTCGGTCGCCGATTATCGTTCGTGGTGGTGGCGTGGTTCATGCCGTAGGCATACTTTTCTATATATTATATAGGCCCGATTCGATGTTCAATCTTTCACCTACAAAAAGGTCGCCGATTATCGCTCGTGGGTATGTCGAAGCCATACTTTTTATAGGACCGATTGGTCCGATTTTCCTCCTTATTACATCTAACCGACATTTGGTATAGCATGTGCTTCGCAATATTTCGATTATTGTGTTCAATCTTTTATCTATAAAAAGTCGGTCGCCGATTATTGTTCGTGGGTAGTGGGTATGCCGTAGCCATACTTTTATAGGTCCGATAATAGTGCATTTATCTCCATATTACTTCTAACAGACTTTTTGTAGGTGGACAGACCGGCTGCCGGCGATACCGATTCGTCATCTGGCTTTAAAAGCTCCACAATATTTTATTATTTCAGAAACACAATTTTGCCATTAGACGATCGATCAGTTATGTATTGACAATTCCACATCGATTACATTTTAGCTAAATATGCGTGGAAATCTGAATATCACTAAAATATCTTCATCCGATTTCAAATTATACGAACCTTTATGTAACAACAGCAGCTAACACACACACACACACAATCGAGAATCATTTTCGAGATTTCATTTTGCGCGTACGATGTAGCGGGAATCATTATTAAGTTACCGTTTATATATACAGGGTGTAAAAAGAGCAGTCACTATAACTTCGTGGGGTAATAACCAGGCAAGAGTTATGTCTATTGGTACTAGTCATTTGCTTTTAATCCACTGTTTTAAAAAAATAAAAATGTTCAATAGTCAATGTACAACGTGCACAACACAGCGATCAGCTGATTACGCTGAGAGGTCAATAGCACGCGTAAGACGTTCATTACGTACTAGGGCAAAAATTATAAAATTTAAGAATTTAATGCAGAACGTTGTTCCAAACAGTTCAGCCTTGCGACTGAAAATAATAAATTAAAAATATTTTTTTTTTCAATAAATAAATAATGAAAAAAAATCATTTCTAGAATGAGAAAAGGTTCTTTAATCATATCCCAAAGTTATAGTGACTGCTCTTTATACACCCTGTATAAGTGTATGAAACACATAACTATTTTTACTAACATACGTCAATTTCTAGCTAAGGTCAGTGAACTGTTGTTTTAAATTTGGAGTTATACTAAATGAGTTGCAAGTTGCAACCGATCGTTATCAGATAATATTATTATGTTATGTAAAAGCTCCACTACACGCTCCTTCGTGGACCAAAAACTCTAAATATTGGCACTACAATTCATATTTTAATTTTTTTTATTCAAAAAGTAAATCTCAATTTAGACAATAGATAGGACTCTAATAATAAAGACTTTGCATGACTATTTTGATCTTCTCAACCCTGTAATAACAATCCCACCAAAAACATTTTCATGTAAAAATGTTGCCAAGACGAGTCTACATAGCTTACCCTGTGAAAAAGTTATCAAATATCGTATAAAGCCAAGCTCTAAAGACTACTCGCCCTAAATCTACAAGCACCTTGATCAAAATCTATCAAAAAGTGGACAAATCTCATGTTCTTGATCTATGCGCCCTTACTTTACTAGACTTAGCTTCACTTACATTTCAGTTAAAACGTGAAGCTTGGCCGTTTTATTTCACACACGACAAATGAATGCCTATAAAATCTTCGTAACGGTAGCAAAACGGCCTTTTTTAACCGAACTGGTTTAAATGAAATGTAGAGTAAGTGAAGCTAAGCCTAGTAAAGTAAGGGCGCATAGATCAAGAACTTTGGTTCTACATGAGATTTGTCCACTTTTTGATAGATTTTGATCAAGGTGCTTGTAGATTTAGGGCAAGTAGTCTTTAGAGCTTGGCTTTATACGATATCTGATAACTTTTTCACAGGGTAAGCTATGTAGACTCGTCTTGGCAACATTTTTACATGAAAATGTTTTTGGTGTTATTTCATTTATTTTTGTAATACCCCGGGCAATTACTTTCGCCTTATTCTTCGTCTGGAATTTAGATGATTTATTGTATTTCTCTTTCATTTGATACCCATATTGTGAGAGTACCTGTGAAAACGATAAATCGCTATTTTGGATTAAAAATGGCGGCATTCATGAAATATAGTATGAATTGTATTTGTTTTCACAAACTCTCTCATCATTTGATACCCATATTGTAGGGGTTGATATGAAAACGATAAGTCTCCATTGTGGCTGTGTAACGCCGAACTTCAATAAAACACCTCACTACTATAATTGAACTCTCTTTATACTTTATTCTTGTTTTTTTTTTCGAAAGTGCTATAACTATCCAGGTGGCTAGTTGTTTAGTCATAAGCTTGTTTAATCATTTTAGTGTTTGCTAAAATAATAATAATAATATCTCCCACACTGTTTT
The DNA here is from genome assembly GCA_905187575.2 of Celastrina argiolus. NCBI lineage: Eukaryota > Metazoa > Arthropoda > Insecta > Lepidoptera > Lycaenidae > Celastrina > Celastrina argiolus. Next base: position 5,944,261 of record LR994587.1, on the reverse strand, counting down.
CGCGACGCCTACCGACGCCCAGCGCCACGACGCCCAGCGCCACGACACCCAGCGCCGCGACGCCAGCCGATGCCCAGCGCCGCGACGCCGAGCGCCGCGACGCCTGCCGACGCCCAGCGCCACGATGCCCAGCGCCGCGACGCCTGCCGACGCCGAGCGCCGCGACGCCTGCCGACGCCGAGCGCCGCGACGCCTGCCGACGCCGAGCGCCGCGACGCCTGCCGACGCCGAGCGCCGCGACCCCTACCGACGTCCAGCGCCGCAACGCCTACCGACGCCCAGCGCCACGACGCCGAGCGCCGCGACGCCTGCCGACGCCGAGCGCCGCGACGCCTGCCGACGCCCAGTGCCGCGACGCCTGCCGACGCCCAGCGCAGCGACGCCTGCCGACGCCGAGCGCCGCGACGCCGAGCGCCGCGACGCCTGCCGACGCCGAGCGCCGCGACGCCTACCGACGTCCAGCGCCGCAACGCCTGCTGACGCCCAGCGCCGCGACGCCTGCCGACACCCAGCGCCACGACGCCCAGCGCCGCGACGCCTGCCGACGCCCAGTGCCACGACGCCGAGCGCCGCGACGCCTGCCGACGCCCAGCGCCGCGACGCCTGCCGACGCCCAGCGCAGCGACGCCTGCCGACGCCGAGCGCCGCGACGCCTGCCGACGTCGAGCGCCGCGACGCCTGCCGACGTCGAGCGCCGCGACGCCTGCCGATGCCGAGCGCCGCGACGCCTACCGACTCCCAGCGCCGTGACGCCTGCCGACGCCCAGCGCCGCGACGCCTGCCGACGCCCAGCGCCGCGACGCCGAGCGCCACGACGCCTGCCGACGCCGAGCGCCGCGACGCCTGCCGACGCCGAGCGCCGCGACGCCTGCCGACGCCGAGCGCCGCGACGCCTGCCGACGCCGAGCGTCGCGACGCCTGCCGACGCCCAGCGCCGCGACGCCTGCCGATGCCCAGCGCTGCGACGCCTGCCGACGCCCGGCGCCGCGACGCCTGCCGACGCCCAGCGCCGCGACGCCTGCCGACGCCTGCCGACGCCCAGCGCCGCGACGCCTGCCGACACCCAGCGCCACGACGCCCAGCGCCGCGACGCCTGCCGACGCCCAGCGCCGCGACGCCTGCCGATGCCCAGCGCTGCGACGCCTGTCGACGCCCAGCGCCTATTACAAGCTCTTAATTCCAGCCAGTATACGCCATACAACATGGCTGATTGGAATTTTCGTATTACGATCACATAATAACTGCGTGATGACAGCTAGATAGCGGACACGTGAAACTTGACTTGCTTCAGAATGTCATTTTCAGACAACCAAACTAGGGTGGATCCATTCAGTTTAATTTTTCGCTGTAATATGAAAAAGAACAAGGAAGTTTAAGACCGTATTATTGAATTGCCTGGAACCAGGCTGGTATTGTAAAATATCATAATACGGCCCCTGGAGCCTATTTTTAAATGCCATAGTCTTTTTCCAATTGCTGAAGTTAGACAAGATTTGAAAGCAATGTACATGTTGGAGCGTATAGCCGATGTTTAATGCGGTTTCGCCATCGACTGAAGACCTAATGAAATTCTTACGTGTCTGTTTCTTCTCGGAAGTTTCTTTATGGGAGGGTTCGTTAGTCGGGCGATTACCAGTGATAAACTGTTTGAAAACATTCCTGGATTAGTAGCGGTTAGTACCGTTTACTAGCCTTCTGTTAACACTTTTATTACTTTACCGATGAATGGTGTCAATTCAAATTTTCGTGTTTGGAATTGCAATGTTTTTAGCCGTCGACGAAAACTTGTTGTAAGTTTTAATTATTTCTCTCTCTTTCTTTGTGTGTGTGCGAGTGTGCGTGTTCGCCCCGTCCGAGTTTATTAGTCCGGTTCTTCTCGGCGGGCTAGGGTTGAACCGGTATTTTTGTTGACTTTCCAAAAATAACTTGTTAAGTTTGATTTGGAAATAAAATATTTTGATTTTGAGGTTGTAAATTTTATCGTTGTTTAGACGTAACTACATCAAAGTTTAACATCTAAAATCGCGACTACACAATTACATTGTTCCTCCGTAATTGCTCCACGGGAAAATTATTAGCATTGTCTTGCGGCCAAGGGGAGATGTAATAAAATGGGATATTTACGGAATTCTTTAGGAAAACCCTTTTACATTACGATCCAGGAACCATTCTGGACGGTTTGATTTGATTGGAAACGGGAGGGTTAGTAGTAGAAATTACTTTGAATACTTTTAATGTTCGGATCTTGTTATATTTAATATCATTGTTCGGAACACTGTTTATTGTTTGGTATAGTGTGTATAAATTGCATGTATATACAAACTAAAACGTTAGGTATAAAATGTTTTTTATAGACATACCGGAACATTTTGGATTTAAGATTAAACGGGTATTCTCCATTTAGAAGTCCTAAATCGCTTTCTGGCTAAGATATTGAATGATTTTGTTAATTAGCAGCAGTACTTCTTTCAATGTTTTGATGCTAATTAAACGCTTGACTAAATTAATTCAGGACGTTTAAATGGTGGAAAAAGTATTCACTTGCAGAAACACAACTGCTTAATCTATCTACTCTCATTTATTCCTGTTGGACTATTTTCCAAGGGACTGAACGGAACTTTTTAATGTTCCTGCCCACTGTAGACAGGAACCTTAGAAAGTTCCGTAAAGTAAAGTAATCGTTTATATTATTATAAATTGTAATGGTACTGTTATGCTTTTCGTACAATAATTATTTGTTAACGTTACTTTACGGAGCTTTCAAATGTTCCTGAGCCAACAGGTAATAAATAATAATGATGATTGTGTGATGCATCATCAATCAAAATTGAACGCGAGATCGATTGCTGAATGTCAAAAAAATAGTGTGTTGCTGTTGTGTTTACACATTCTTTAATTTTTGCCACGACACTAGCGCCAAAAACAATTTAGTGGCAATCATAGAAACTATTAATTAAATGTTACGCCAAATTCGCCAAATATTTTTTTCTGAATTTTAAAACTTTAAACTGATGTCCTGTTTAATTTGGTTTTTGGCGCTGTCATATTACCAATTAGCTGTCGATAAAGTTCAAGAGCAAAAATTGCCCAATTATTGCGATTGCTTCGCTATTGCAAGATATAAGTAATAACCCCACGGGTAATGATGATGACTTTAAAGTACGCGGAAACGTCCGAATATTCTTATGGGGTAATACAACACCGACACGCCCGTAATGACCCGGCCCATTAAGGAATTAGATTCACGATATTGTTTTATTGACACATTATTTTTGTACCCTCAATGGTGAGTGGTGACATCACTAGAGACTTTAGCACGGTCATCAAGTTGGTGACGTTCATTATTTCAACTGTGATGTCCAATATTGGACATAAGCCCCACATTTGGATTATGAAAATTAAACCTCAAAAACTATCTCCAAAAATTTTTTACTTTAGTTAATTGTAACATGTTTGGTATCAAAAGGTAGGTCTTGGCAAGCACATCACGAAAATGTATTTAAATATTTTATTAATTACAAGTTGCAATATTCAATCCCAATAGCTGGTGCGACCACGGCTCTAGCTTGACCATTTTTGTACCTATGCATTTCTGGATTTCAAATTGAATTTTTTTCTTGTTTCAGCCTGTTTAGACCCCTTTTTTGTTTTTTAAAGTTCTTTTTTTTTTTCGAAATGGCCTGCGCTAAAGGTAGAGGCCGTTTTAGTTTCTTCAGTCTATAGCATGTGCCCCGAGCGCCTTTTAATTTAACTATCGTTTTAGTATTTCACTATTAGTCAGAAATAATATCTGTGCTTACAGGCTTCAGCTTCGTTTCTCTCGATCCATTGCATTCGAAGTACGCATACAATTTTATTGTATCCGCAATAACTGAAGCGAATAAAACTTTAAAACCGTTACATATCTTGTAGGTATGATATTATACGCGAGTATCTATCGTTTTTCAGTAGAGATATTACAATCCATCCGTTTTTAGATAGCCAATAAAATTTTTCAATGGATCCCGAGATTTTAACCGACTTCCAAAATAGGAGGAGGTTATCAATTCGGCCTTTTTGCTTAATTTTTATTTTCTGTATTCATTTAATCATCATAATCATCAGCCTGAAGACGTTCACTGCTGAAAATAGGCCTCTCCTTAAGGACTTCCACAACGACCGTTTGTGCGCTGTCTGCGCTGCGTCTTCCAATCCGTGGTCGCCACTCGAGAACTTTCCTTCCCCATCTGGGGTCTTACCCTCCAAACTGATTCAATTTTGATTCAGATTCGATCGTGCCGCGTACTTCCCAATAAATTGACGTGTGTTTATTTTGATTCTCAGTCGATTGATATGGTCGGGAAAACAAAAAGTTTCTTTATCCTGGTTAGTTTTATCCAAGTAATCCGCGAAATAAAATACCAAAAGTCGTTGACGTCGAACTGGTTCGATTCTCGATTGTGTTGGGAGTAAGCCTGCTGGTGTCTGTTCTCCGAGCGTTGTGGCTTGCCCATTGCCACTTCAACTGACTGATTCTACGAGCTATGACGGTTACTTTAGTTCTACTACGAATATTCTCGTTTCGGATTCTGTCCCTCTCTCCGTAGCTAGTACGTGACATGGTCAATTCATTTAATACTCGTAGTATTATTATATTATAGAATTCTAGGCCGCTAGGACCTAGGAAATCTACATGCTTGTTCTCCTCTTTTTATTTGCAGTCTGGTTTTTTTATATTTTATTTTTATTCTTTGGCGTAGTCGGAAATACTTTCTATACACGCTGTAATATTAATAAGTGATAATACTTTAAGGTGTGTATGTGCCTCCTATGTAGAGTATACTGTGAAAGTAGTACTAAGACTTTCATGTTTGTATGAGAAATGCCCCAAGTGCCCCAACATCATAAATTTTCCCAAACAATAATTTAAAAAAAAGTACCTCTTTCAGCGCTGGTACTTTCACAGTAAACTCTATATACGGGACCCGTACCCACCCTAAAGTATTATCACTCATTAATATTAGAGCATGTATAATATAAAAGTAGTATATATACAGTATGATTATGTAGTAACATTTCATGGTACATTAATACATTAATAGTTTGAAGTTTTGTCATATAAATTACTTACCATACACGACAAATCACGATAAAGGTCACAAAACAGATTTATTTATTTATTTATTTATTTATTTATTATTTTATAGTTAATTAAAACGGGTGACCCCAATTACATTAATTAACTTATATCTAAGTACAATTTAAACATACTGACAAATTATAAACTAAGTAATTAGGAACACAGAATACATTTAGATTTAGATTACAATTAACTAACTATAGAAGAAACTCTTTCATACTTTCTCTCACAAAATTTCAAACAAACTTTCTTGACATCCATCCACATATCAGCAAACACATCACATTCGGGGTTGGCAGACAGAAGGGCGCAAAGCACGGCTAGTGCCCGGCACAGTGGGGACTCGGCTCTTGAGACTGAACGACATGCCGGCAGAGCAAATAATTTGGGTCGATGGCTGGGTCGGTACCTCAGATAATTGTCAGGCACGTTAAGGCGGCATAGGAGGGTATGAAGTTCCAGACAATCTATAAAACCACGAAGTACTTTAATTACTATATACATGAGATCCACCCCTCTCCTGACTTCGAGGGAGTGGTATCCCAGAGCACCTAAGAGGTAGCCCGTCGGGTACATGTAAGGATAATATCCATATACTCTTTTGTACAGGTATCTCAGAAAAGCTTTCTGTACTTTTTCGAGGATCAGTATAGACGTATCCGTGTAGGGGCTCCAAACACATGAATCTGTTTCCAGCTTACTGCGTACTAATGCGTTATACAGTAATTTTATAACATTAGGATTCTTAAAATCCTTAACATTACGCAGAACGAAATTCGTTTCGTAATCAGTTTTAATACTGGTCAGGTCTTATGTCAACGACCAGTGCGTTCATGTGTATAGACTAGAAGCCAGCCCCAGTATAGTCAGATTCACTCCTTGTAGACATTTTTTGAGTTATTATAAGTAATCGAATTGAGGTGCGAAAAAAAGCTCTACGCGTCATTCTCTTCACACTATATTCGGCTTAATATATGACCCTTGAATCATTCTGTATAGTCAAAGTAAAAGTATTGCAAGTGTAAGATATGAAACTAATATAATTTCCCCTTGGCACAGTCTAAGCTCTGATATAAAGAATCAAGTGCACTTAACTTTTATTAAACCTTTCTTACTGTCTTGAAAGAAATGGAATTTTATAAGCGCTATTTTCAAACAACTATTTTTGCTCTACTTATATAATTTTACTAGCTGACCCGTGCCCACTTCGTTGAGCATAGAAACCGTATAAACTTTCCTGGGACTTCCACGAATATTTCGAGACTAAAAATAGCCGAATAATATAATTTAACACAAATTTAAAGATTCGCGACGAATATCAGGCTTACTTCAATCTACCCGTCAAAAATCGGGACATAAAATGAGCTCCACACACACGTGCTTTTCACATCATGTAACGAGTCAACGTCTCGTTTACAACTTCTCATAGACAGTTTTTGAATAAGTCGCTAAGGCTGATTATATTAAACACGTTATTTCTCTGTAATATTCAAACTCGTATTGTCGTACATAACGAGTAATTAAAAAACACTACTACAGGCCTTCTTCCTTCTGTTTCTAGGACCGATACGCTTGTATGATGGGAGCAAAAATTCAAAATTTCAAATCACTCTAACTTCTTAAAAAGCAAATATTTTTGATTTGTAATCACTTTTTTTACATATATGTGCATATATAATCAGAATATACTAAGTAAAACCCATGCTCAAAAATTATGTAGGTATAATGCTTCCAATTTACATGTCATCGCGCTTTAAGGAAAAAATCGGTGACAATAATTTCTGCAATAGACTTCATCAGACTTCGAAAGGTTCGACAGACTGAGAGTCTGTCCATTCGTCTGTCTGATCAGGCTGTATCTCTATAACGGTGATAGCTAGTAGACCTTTGAAATTTTCACAGATGATCTATTTCTATTGCCGCTATAAGAACAAATACAAAAAATAAAATAAAACAAATATTCATACACTACTCCCATACATGGTGTAAAAAGAGCAGTCACTATAACTTAGGGATATGATTAAAGGACCTTTTCTCATTCTAGAAAAGAATTTTTATCATTATTTATTTAAAAAAAAAAAATTTTTTTTGCAATTTATTATTTTTAGTTGCAAGGCTGAACTGTTTTAAAACAACGTTCTGCATTAAATTCTTAAATTTTATATTTTTTGCCCTAGTACGTAATGAACGTCTTACGCGTGCTATTGACCTCTCAGCGCAATCAGCTGATCGCTGTGTTGTGCACGTTGTACATTGACTATTGAACATTTTTAAATTTTTAAAACAGTGGATTAAAAGCAAATGACTAGTAGCAATGGATATATCTCTATTACCCCACGAAGTTATAGTGACTGCTCTTTTTACACCCTGTATAACAAACGTGTTTTTTGCGTTTCGAATCCTCAGTGCCCGAGTCCTACCTGCACTTGGCCGGGTTTATGTTTGTTTTCGTTTTCATTTAGATTTGAAAACCCTATAGGATCTTAACTAGCTTCTAACTTAGATTTGAGGATTTTCCAGAAAAAATCTTATAGTAAATAGTAAAATTTCAAACAAGGCAAAAGCTTTCTTTATCTTATAAGATACGGAAAAGATCGATGATCAAAGGCAAACAGTTTTTGTTTATCTTTATTACTTTTCAGCAAGGTTAAAAGCGCAGTTATATTGTTTTCTTTATCGTAATCCAGTAGGTAAACAATTATTTACGACTTCATGAACGTTTTGCACATTTATTTTCCTTTTTCATAGATAGCATTTTTAGGTTCCGTATACAAAGGTTAAAAACGGAACCCTTTTATTGAGACTTCGCTGTCTATGTTTGGTCAACTATCTGTATTAAACCGTGAATAGCTAGTATGAAACACTGTTATTTTTTTTTACGAATGATGTATGTTTGTCGTCAAAATACTGAAACAAAACTAAATTTAAAGGCCATTTAACAAACGTCATATTATTCAAATTTGTCGGAACGACGACGACGACGACCCTTTGTGCGTAAGTCCGATTCGTATATGGCCGGCATGGGTGCATTGCATTGATAAAACAATTTAAACAACTAGATGTGCCCAAAAAGTGCTAAATTTTTTGGTCAAAAATACAAACGTACAGTTAGTATTAACTAGCAAGGCTCAGTAAATCTTATATCAGAGATGATTAGCAAACAGCAATGCATATCAGGGGGCACGGTCGTGCCCCCGTCAAGACGAGCCAAGCGAAGCGCAAGGGCACTACCTACCTTTTCTCGAAAGGTTTCGTCGTTTTTTTGAACTCCCATAACTTTTGCTTTGGATGATGCTAAATAGTTGAAAATTTCAACATATAATGACACCAGTAAATACATGAATTATACAAAGTTTGAATGTCGTAACTATTATACTTTAGATTTTATCGATGTCTAAAAACCCCTCATTTCGTCACTGACTCATTTATAGATCATCAAAATTCTTAAGTGTACTTACGGAAATCTTAGAAAGACTGACAAGACTGAAGCCCTGCTTTTCCGCGGGCCTGGGAGGAAAGGATCCCCGCCGGATGCACGTCTTCTTATCGGAGAGACGGAGGTCAGAGTCTAACCTAACCTAACCCAACCCTTAACTGCTTGGGACTCACCCTGGGAGGTGGACTTTCAGGCCCCATTTCCAACGTGAGGGTGGCATCAGCGCTGGGCCGGCTCCTACCAAATATAGGGGGGCCCAGCGAAGCCTGCAGGCGGCTGTACTCCGGAGTTTGTCGGAGTATGGCCCTGTACGGAGCCCCAATATGGGCGGACTCCCTCACCACACGTAATAAGGCCCAGCTGCGAAAGGCGCAGCGGGTCATAGCGGTGAGCCGAGAAAAAGCCCCTCACCTTCCGACTTACACAGGTACTCACCGGACACGGATGTTTCGGTGCGTACCTGTCAGGTAAGGTTGCCAGGAGGGAGCCTACGCCAGCCTGCCACGAATGTGGCGCTGCGGAGGACACGGCCCAGCACACCTTAGAGGTGTGCGAACGATGGGCCGTGCAGCGCCACGATCTAGTGGCAGTGATTGGGCGGGACCCCTCACTCTCGAGTGTGGTTCGCTGCATGCTTGAGAGCGATGAGGCCTGGCAGGCGACTGATCCTCTCTCTCTTCCGCTTCGCCGGCGCAGGACGGGGGTGTGGAGGCGTCGTTTTGCGGCCCTCCCATCTCACGTCTAGTACGGGGTTCCGGGTAGAGAGATGGGTAACCTCCCCGGCTTTGTCAGTCTCGGCGCCGAGGAGAGCGCTTCAGTTTGCCGGAGCGCTCTCTTAATTAAATGGAAGTCGCTGGCGCTGGGCGTCGGTAGGCGTCGCGGCGCTGAGTGTCGGCAGGCGTCGCGGCGCTGGGCGTCGTGGCGCTGGGCGTCGGTAGGCGTCGCAGCGCTGGGCGTCGGCAGGCGTCGCGGCGCTGGGCGTCGCGGTGCTCGGCGAAGCGGCGCTCGGCGTCGTGGTGCTGGGCGTCGGTAGGCGTCGCGGCGCTTGGCGTCGCGGCGCTCGGCGTAGCGGCGCTCGGCGTCGTGGCGCTGGGCGTCGGTAGGCGTCGCGGCTCTCAGCGTCGGCAGGCGTCGCGGCGCTGGGCGTCGTGGCGCTGGGCGTCGGCAGGCCTCGCGGCGCTGGGCGTCGGCAGGCGTCGCGGCGCTTGGCGTCGCGGCGCTGAGCGTCAGCAGGCGTCGCGGCGCGCGGCGTCGTGGCGCTGGGCGTCGGTAGGCGTCAAGGCGCTGAGGGTCGGCAGGCGTCGCGGCGCTGGGCGTCGTGGCGCTGGGCGTCGGTAGGCGTCGCAGCGCTGGGCGTCGGCAGGCGTCGCGGTGCTCGGCGTCGCGACGCTGAGCGTCGGTAGGCGACGCGGCGTTCGGCGTCGCGGCGATGGGCGTCGCGGCGCTTGGCGTCGCGACGCTGAGCGTCGGCGGGCGTCGCGGCGCTGGGCGTCGGCAGGCGTCGCGGCGCTTGGCGTCGCGGCACTGAGCGTCGGCAGGCGTCGCGGCGCTGGGCGTTGGCAGGCGTCGAGGCGCTGGGCGTCGGTAGGCGTCGCGGCGCTTAGCGTCGGCAGGCGTCGCGGCGCTTGGCGTCGCGGCGCTGAGCGTCAGCAGGCGTCGTGGCGCTCGGCGTCGTGGCGCTGGGCGTCGGTAGGCGTCAAGGCGCTGAGGGTCGGCAGGCGTCGCGGCGCTGGGCGTCGTGGCGCTGGGCGTCGGTAGGCGTCGCAGCGCTGGGCGTCGGCAGGCGTCGCGGTGCTCGGCGTCGCGACGCTGAGCGTCGGTAGGCGACGCGGCGTTCGGCGTCGCGGCGATGGGCGTCGCGGCGCTTGGCGTCGCGACGCTGAGCGTCGGCAGGCGTCGCGGCGCTGGGCGTCGGCAGGCGTCGCGGCGCTTGGCGTCGCGGCACTGAGCGTCGGCAGGCGTCGCGGCGCTGGGCGTTGGCAGGCGTCGAGGCGCTGGGCGTCGGTAGGCGTCGCGGCGCTTAGCGTCGGCAGGCGTCGCGGCGCTGGGCGTCGTGGCGCTGGGCGTCGGCAGGCGTCGCGGCGCTTGGCGTCGCGGCGCTGAGCGTCAGCAGGCGTCGCGGCGCTCGGCGTCGTGGCGCTGGGCGTCGGTAGGCGTCGCGGCGCTGAGCGTCGGCAGGCGTCGCGGCGCTGGGCGTCGCGGCGCTGGGCGTCGTGGCGCTGGGCGTCGGCAGGCGTCGCGGCGCTGGGCGTCGTGACGCTGGGCGTCGGTAGTCGTCGCGGCGCTTGGCGTCGCGGTGCTCGGCGTAGCGGCGCTCGGCGTCGTGGCGCTGGGCGTCGGTAGGCGTCGCGGCGCTTGGCGTCGCGACGCTCGGCGTAGCGGCGCTCGGCGTCGTGGCGCTGGGCGTCGGTAGGCGTCGCGGCGCTCAGCGTCAGCAGGCGTCGCGGCGCTGGGCGTCGTGGCGCTGGGCGTCGGTAGGCGTCGCGGCGTTCGGCGTCGCGGCGCTGGGCGTCGTGGCGGTGGGCGTCGTGGCGCTGGGCGTCGTGGCGCTGGGCGTCGTGGCGCTGGGCGTCGTGGCGCTGGGCGTCGGTAGGCGTCGCGGCGTTCGGCGTCGCGGCGATGGGCGTCGCGGCGCTTGGCGTCGCGGCGCTGAGCGTCGGCAGGCGTCGCGGCGCTGGGCGTCGGCAGGCGTCGCGGCGTTTGGCGTCGGCAGGCGTCGCGGCGCTTGGCGTCGCGGCGCTGAGCGTCGGCAAGCGCCGCTTGTTTGTTGTTTTTGGTGTTTTTGGTGGGATTATGTATGTTTCGTAATTTATTAAAAATTTTACGTTTTTTCTACCATTTTGAATCTAACGATAACAATGAATGTGGAACTCAGTTGCATGTTTTTTGGAATTCTAATTTGAAAAAAAATGGTTGATGGATAGCCAAGCTTTCTTTTGACAGAGGTGTGTGCATATAAATACTCGATATTGATATCCTTGAGTATCATCGCTCAATAAGCAGGTAAGTCCATTTTTATATTGGCTCTACAAATACAGTTTTTGAAGAGCGTATATTGGACGACTTGCTATGTTTGTCACGTAAGTGGGATACAACGAAACATGATTAGTTGAGCAGTGTGCTCACCGGCACAATGCTCGGAGCATTAATCTCAATATCTAGCAGGAACTTCCTGATTGACCGTGTATTGTCAGTCTGGTCTAGTTGGGACGATGACATATCTGGTTATATTGATCTTTGGGATGTCACTACAAAGGTGTTCGTTAGCCTATCGTTAGTCTGTATTCGGATCAACTCAAATTATTTCGTTGAAATCGTATTCATCAGGATATTTTTTTCATCCATTTTACGTTTAAATTAAAATCCATTAATATATCAATACATACAATAATGTAAGATATAATTTAATTTACTTAAATTATTATTAAGCTTACGTTATACAAGAATCTGTCGACAAGTAATATTCTCATAATCCTGGCGCATTTTCACGAAGGCTACGCTACTTCATTCATCGATGTCTGGCGCGACAGGTTGGCGCCAGACCCCGTCGCCGGGCTTCGCCGCGACCGCAGTCACGCGCCGGGACCCGCCCTCTGTGCACTATGAAAACACCCTGCAAAATACTTCTCCTTCTCAGTGTTCTGCCAGCGATCAGTGCGAAAATTAACGGGGGACCTCGCGGCAGGTTCAGCAAGTTCGTGCAGACGAGGCCGAGCCACCATGTCAGCGCGCATCACACGCACTACTCCTACCATCCTCCCGCCAACGTGTACTTCATGTGCCGCCATTGCTCGCACTTCACCCCGTACCCCGTGTACCACAAGGTGCCCCCGACCTACGTGTACAAGTACCGGGAGTCCGGCGGCAGGTTCAGCGCGCTGCTAGCGGGCCTGGCCCTGTACAACCTCGGCAGGGCATCCTCCGAGCACTGGGAGTATACGCACCTGTACCCTGTCCGTCCGGAGGAAAAGTGTTCGATGCAAGTGATATATCACAAGCACAGCGAGGAGGTCGCGTTTCCTTGTTTCATGATGTCCTCGTTCATGAATCGGATACCCGAGAGCTATTTCCCCGATGCGAACGCGCTCGATATATCGTCCCCGCAAATTGACGTCAAGCCGTATCTCCGGTACAACGGATCGATGATCAAAGTGACGAGGGACCACGACTGCGTGCTGTGGCACAACTCGACGACGGCGAGGGACAGGTTCCTGCTGCCGTGCTCGCTGTTGAAGGAGTACGCCGAGACCATGAAACCCTCCGGACTGCCGGTGTACGTGTGGGTCCCTACGACCTTCGCCATAATGATGGCCATATACGTGTGCTGCTACTGCTACTGCAAGAAGAAGGTCAAGAATGACGACGCGCCGTTCAACACTGGAACTGTGATAGGTTACACCACCAATACTAATGTATACTGAGTGTGCTCATGTTTTTGTATCACTTTTAAAATGTGAAAGCTTCGTGAAGGTTACAATAGTGTAGTTTATTGCGGCGCCAAAGAATGCGCTATAAAACCTGTGTGTGTGCAGTTGTGTGTAAATGTTAAGCTTTTGCGCATACAACTAATAAGAATTAGCATTTTTGTACTGCGCTGCGATGTCAACGTCCGACTATTTTTGTAGAAAGATATATAATAAGGAATGTATTATTCTTAATCTTAAGTGTTAACTCTGAGTCCCGATTTATGTTATGTTATTCGAAAAACTTTTTCAACAAATCTTAACTCGTACAGACAGAAATCAATAAAGTTGAAGTCTGAATCCAATCTTTGCAGTTTAGTAAGTTCCAGACTCAGTTTTCAGAAAGTGTAGCGTTCGTAATTTGTTTTATCGATTCTTTTCATCAAACGCGAAGTTTGGCATGAATTACGCATGTCAGATGTGCTTTTGTAAATGGGTGTTTTATGTGAAGCGAACCCTTTTTATACAATACGGGTACCGTACATTCAAACCAAATGAAGTGAAAATTAAGAAAGGATTTATTTGGTAAAATATATAAATACAAAAAAATCATATTTGACTAAAACAAAAAACACGAAATTTTACCAAATTGGTGTTGATACACCTTATTATTTATTTATTTAACCATTTTTTGTGCACATAAATGACAAAAAGATAACATATAAAGAAATACGACACAAAAGGACTACTTATCTCTAAAAGAAATTTCTTCCAGCAGTCCTACAGAGAGAAATTACATGAGAGATATCAGGCAGGGCGTGCACAATTGCAGATATAATACATAATAATAAACGTAATACTGCTTTACATACGTAATACATATACTTACATAAATACTATGATATAATAAATAATAAAAATATCATACATAAATACTATAATATAATAAATAATAATAACAATATACATACATAAATATAATTTAATAATCATATTAGGATTCACTGTTAAGATAGTGTTCTTTTACGCGTTTTTTAAAGACAGTGATGCTAGGACTGCACCTACACCCAGCGTTACAGAGGTTAAACAAAAACTGTGACCTTACTGTCCAAACTGATTAGATTTTGATTCAGATTCGATCGTACCGCGTACTCCCGATTGTTATGGTCGGTAGTACAAAAATTTACGATTCTACGATTTTCTTTATCCTGGTTAGTTTCAATGTAATCCACTAAATAAAACACTAAAATTTTATTTAAGATTCGATTCTCGATTGTGTCGGGAGTAAACCTGCTTGTTCTATATAAATGTAGTGTGCGTGTAGTTACGCAATACAAAACAGTAAACACACACCGCCACAGCTCGCCTTACAACGTAAGGCGTAGTTTCGTTACGTTTGTGTGTGTGTGTAATTGCGAGGCGTAGTTTAGTCCAATGTGTGACAACGATATCCAAATAAGGAAGGCTAGGACCTACTAAATATTTTGAACATGTAATATTGTGTTTTTGACAACAGTCACAGACAAACATGTGCGTTTAAATGATCAGGTTAAAAATTGTAACGATATAATATTATGCTGAATGCTCAAATTAGTTTTATATTTTTTCTTTTCTAATTTATACCTACTTGTGTTCAATAGTAGTTGTGTGCTTGTGACTTGTAACTTGAAAACGCCATTTACCAATGTTTTAAATTTGACGTGGTGTGAAGCGTCCATAGATATAGTATATACTATATTAAGGGCGTGTTTCACCAAGCAATGTTAAAGTTAACGCCATGTTAAATATCATGTTATCCCTCTCGTATTTCCTGTCAATGAATGAAATGGCTTGGCATTTTAACATGGCGTCAACTTTAACATTGCTTGGTGAAACACGGCCTTAATACGTTAAATGTTAGTGATTAATTTTGTCGTATCTACTTTATTGTTTACTTCTACTAATAGAAATATTCCAACTATTATATCTATGTAGTTAAATATTCAGTGTACCCGTCCTTTTCTGTCCAGTGACTTTTCCAATGTATCAGACAAAGACAGCAGTACGGTGATAGCTTGTTTTTCTTGTTGACTTTCCGAAAATAGCTGTTGTGTTAAGTTTCATTTGGAAATAAAACGTTTTTTTTTAGATTTTTTTTAACAGATGTATTAAAAATACGTAATTCTGTAGATGAAAGTACGTAATAGTATGATTACTTATTTGTCATTAATGTAGATACTTATTATGTACTAGCTGTGCCCGCGACTCCGTACGCGTGGAAAAGTAATTTAGGGCAGTGTTATAATAAATCTGTTTAAAAAATATTTTTAGTTATAAAAACTGTCGTCGAGGTATTTAAAAAACTACTTTATGTTGACAATTCCTACTACCAGCTTGACAAACGACCGTGTACAATTACTATAATGCTAACGGGACTACTTGATAGTACGCTCACATACACGACGAACATCTAATAGCGCCGCAGCGGCTGCAGACGATGATCGTTTCTACGCCGACGCTGCTGGTGTGGCGACAATGATGACAGAGCGCCGTAAAATTTTGCGGTCTTTTAGCCTTTAGGTGCGTAAGTCCGACTCGCACTTGCCCGGTTTTTTATTTATTAATAACCAAACACTTACTTCACTGTTAAAGTACTGTTTTTATACAGAAAAATAGCAAAATATAGAAAGTCCCAAAAGAAAGAAAACAAACCTAAGTTTTACCTAACATAAAAACCATTCGGTCCATAATAAAAACTAAGAAATAAAAATATCAAGAAAAACATAAATCTAACTTATATTGACATAACTTTTTTAGATTAACTGTAAACACAATACTTATGTTAATCAAAATTCTATGTATTATGCAGTTATCGAATACATAATTTGGACAAAGAAGACTATAAAAATGTACAGTAATAGTAGGCTGTAGTATGAATTTTAACGGACGGAATGAGAACTATAATATACAATGCAAAATAATATTATACATTGCTAATGATGCACGCTGAGTATAACTCTCGGATAACGTATTGTATAAATGTAGGTACCTACTCAACTTTGCTATAATTGTATTAAAAGTACGGCATTTGGCGTATAGATGTCGCTATTATGGTCTGCTCTGCATCGCGCTATCGCTTGTAAGATAGATTTGTTTATGAGAATACTCTATCAATATTATGATATTTGGCAAAAAAACCCATAATAATCTGTTAAAGGCTAGAATTTCAAAAGGTAACTCGATTGGAATCGAGTTGTATCAACAGTTTTCCCCTGTAACACAGTTTAGTAACTATCAAGATGTTTTTTAACGTATATCTATATTATAAAATAGAAAAAAAAAAAGAGCAATATATTTATGAAAATCTTAAAACTGTTTTTAAAATTCCGTACCTCAAAAGGAAAAAACGAAACACATATTATAAGATCATTTGCATGTCCGTCTGTCTGTCAAGACCCTTTTACTCAGAAACGCGTGTAGGTATCAAGATGAAAATTATATAAAATACTCAGGATACCTACTGTTCCTTGAAGCAGTGAAAAAATCAGACTTCTTAGCCAATGCAACCAAAAGCAGTTGCTTAGGTATGTCGCTAAATTTCGTCATTTTCGACACTCGTAAGGGAATCAAAACCTAAAGGTTACTTCCCGTGAACTCAAAATCATAAAATTTGAAACCAAGCAACGTCTAAAACCATACGTTTTTAGTAACATTATATAGATAGTAAAAATATTTTGATTTTTTTAAACTTAGTACCGTTTGTCATGAATGTGTATAATTGAAACTTATAACAAATACTTAGGTCTCTAATATATTCAAGCTGTAACCAAATCAAAATTCTATGTCAATCAGGTTTGTATTGTGCAAGTCCAACTCGCACTTGGCCGGTTTTTATTTATTTACTTATTACTAACCTACGCTAACAAATATGTATACAGTACCTACTTATCACAAAGGACTTTACAGTAAAAGTACTAACTGATTTTATACAAATAACTTTCGTAATAAACTCAAGAAAAAAAATCTTAGATTGTCCCTACCTAGCAAGCCTAAAACTAACAAATAAATGTCACTCCCGCGGCCCCGGTGCGTTTGCTGCGAATACAATTTGAAGCGGCGCGGCGGCGCGGCGCGGGTGGCGCGCGGCTCCCGGACCCGGCGCGCGCTTCCTACAAACGTCCAGCAAAAACGACATGATCTTTTAAAATTGTCATAACTTTTTTATTTATGAACCGATTTACATAAAACAAACACTAAATGTTAAGTGAAGCTTGCCGCAATATATTAGTGAAAAGTACATCTTAATCGGATAAGCCGTTTCTGAGATTAGCGTGCACAAACCCACAGACAAACAGACAAACAGACAAACAGACAAACAGACAAAAATTTCAAAAATCATAGTTTTGGGTACTATTGCGTAAATAAAGGTCCCCTATCATATTTTTTTTCAAATATCTTCAATGTACAGACACGACTCCTCTACAGATTTATTATATTATGTATAGATAAGTTAAATAATTAAAATTTTTCGTGTTTCTTACCATTGTTTTATTTATTTCTGGGAGTGCAAGGAATTTGCTATTTTTACACAGGGTGTAAAAAGAACAGTCACTATAGCTTTGAGATACGATTATACTACCTTTCCTCATTTTACAAATGTATATTTTTTTACTTTTTAGGTACCATGTCTTATTTTTTGTCGCAAGAATAACGAAAAAGCAAAAAAAAAACATTTTAAAAATTTTTGTAATACAAAAAAAAACATTTCTAGAATGATAAAAAGTAGTATAATGACTGTTCTTTACACCCTGTATATTTATTATTATAACTGAAAAGGGCGTTTGATATAAGAGTGCCTTATTAACACAAAAACTATCGTAAAACGCTATCTCTGCTATAAAAACAACAATAACTCAGTGAATTGCTTAATACTAAAGTTAGCGAGTGTCATAAAATATTAATCAGAAATAGCAACTTACATATAGGTTAGATTATAAAAACAAAGGAAGATAGAGCACATTAAACGTCTAGATCCTAGGTATAAGAAATATACAAGGTGTAAAATAAATGAGTGATAATACTTTAGGGTGTGTATGTGCCCCCTATGTAGAGTTATAGTGACTGTTCTTTACACCCTGTATATTTATTATTATAACTGAAAAGGGCGTTTGATATAAGAGTGCCTTATTAACACAAAAACTATCGTAAAACGCTATCTCTGCTATAAAAACAACAATAACTCAGTGAATTGCTTAATACTAAAGTTAGCGAGTGTCATAAAATATTATTCAGAAATAGCAACTAACATATAGGTTAGATTATAAAAACAAAGGAAGATAGAGCACATTAAACGTCTAGATCCTAGGTATAAGAAATATACAAGGTGTAAAATAAATGAGTGATAATACTTTAGGGTGTGTATGTGCCCCCTCTGTAGAGTATACTGTGAAAGAACCATCGCTGAAAGAATTACTTTTGACTTTCATGTTTGTATGAGAAATGCCTCAACATCATAAATTTTTCCATACAATAATTAAAAAGCACCTGTTTCAGCGCTGGTACTTTCACAGTAAACTCGATATACGGGACCAATACATACCACTTAGTACAATATACATATCTCGCAAACATTATTATCACTCAATAATATTACAGACTGTAGAATCAAAATCTAATGTAATTTCAACACAGCTTGACTGTATTCTATTTCTATTCTATGTCTTTCGAAAATCGTCGTTTATCATTTATCGTGAAATTGTATTTATGTACATACATACAAGGTGTAAAATAAAGTGGGTGATAATACTTTAGCGTGTGTATGTGCCTCCTATGTAGAGTTTATTGTGAAAGTACCAGCGCTGAAAGGCTTATTTTTACTTTATTGTTTCTACGAGAAATGCCTCAACATCATAAATTTGCCCATACAATAAGTGAAAAAATTGCTCTTTCAGTGCTGGTACTTTCTCAGTAAACTCTATATTATAACCCCATACACTCCCTTAAGTATTATCACTAATTAATATTACAGCCTATAAAGGCCCTATCTATAGTATCTATCACCCATATTCTACCTATTGTTTTATAATCTGAGTTACCTGTGTTACTATTTCTTGTTTACTGTATTTGTGTGTGCTATGACATAATTTTATGTTGAAGTTCTAAATTTGAATACATTTTTAATTTTTTCTGAAACGTGCTTTAGACACTATTCTGGAGATTTAAGATCCTGGCATTATAATGAGCGCTATCTTGATCATGTTCACTTAATGGCTGCCAAATTATGGATATAATAGCTATGTATATGGTTACAACATACAAGTAGGCACTTCAGGAGGTACTTAACAACTAACGTAGTGTCCAATATACCAAAAGGGTTTTAATGTATTTTATACTGTACTAGCTGATACGTGCCCACTTCGTTGAACATGGAAACCGTGTAAACCTTCCCAGGACTTCCACGAATATTTCAAGACCAAAAATAGCCGAATCAGTTCTGCTGATCTCGAGTTTTAGCGAGACTAACGAACAGCAATTGATTTTTATATAGCCTATGTTACTCAGTGATAATGTAGCTTTCTGATGAAAAAATAATTATTAAAATCGGTCCAGTACTTATTTATTTATTTATTAAGGTTACCAGCAGCATATACATGAAAACATTCACAATCAACAATATTGCACGAGAATAAGTATCTGATGCATACGCCTTTGTAGGCAACACAACAATTACATAATAAATTTTAAACAACAAATTATAAATAAAAAAAAATACTAACTACCAATATACATAATTACATTTTATTAAATTAATTGATTTTGGAAATTCAAACTATACATTATAAAAACAAAATAACATATAACTTATTATAACACTTACTGACTTACTTTTTGAGTTAAGTCGTTACATACAAAAATAAAAAACCCTTTCCTCTTTATAATATAACTAATATAAGTGTAGATGTAGATAAGTGAGAGTTACGGTGTAGGTAAAGACAGTCGAAGTCTATCTAAAAAATCTTTTTATCATTATAATTATTCGTTATATTTGTTCTAATGATATTTTAAAGTATTTACCACATTCCCAGTAATATTATTTATTAACACGAATTCTTTTTTTAATAGTCAGTTAAATTAAATAACCCCAAGTAAGCCCCTAGTATGCATTTGAAAAATAAAAATGATAATGATTTTATTTCCAAATAGGTTAGGAACTAACAGTTTTAGAATTGTCCTACTTGATGACCAACGATTCGGGGACTAACCCGGCGAGAACCGGCGCAAGAAACTCGCGCCTTTTAGCAAAAAGCAAGTTATGTTAGAGTTTACACCTTACAGTTTAACACAGAGTTATTTGGTGCAAGCTGACGTAAGTGGGATACCCGTTTTTCATGACTAGATTGTTTGCATACTATAATCGGCTAATAATCCCAGTGTTCCTATTTCTAACTGATGTCCGTACATTATCAATATGCCATGTTATCATTGTAATGTCTGCAATATTAATTACACTACCGGACCACGATAGATAGATACTAGATAGATAGTAATATCGATGACGTAAACGCCCGGAAAATCACAGGTGCTCACTCTGGGTGGAATGCACTGAATGTTTTTATTTTTCCTAACATAAACTATATATACAAAGGAGGCGTTTGCATACGTTATTGAATGATTTATACAGTAGTCTCCGAACGAAGTAACCACTGTTTAAATACTTTTTAATTGTCGTATTGTTTCCCAGCACATACGGTATTATTACAACATAGTCAGCCTAGTCCAGAGATATGGTCTAAGCACTGGACACTACGCCTGGGTATATAGTATACGCAATATTGCCAATAGCGGGACCACGGCACGGCAGAGCCGTGGTCGCACCCGCTTTTTTTTTCTACCGTATTTCGGTGTGAACTAATGCTTAGATTTTATCAGCGGGTACGACCACGGCTCTATCTTGACCATTTTGGTACCTATGCATTTCTGGATTTCAAATTGAATTATTTTCTTGTTTCAGCCTTATTAGACCCTTTTTTGCGAAGTCGGGTTATAGTATATACACTTTTTTTTATTATGGTTGAAGCGGTAAACCATATTGACTTCGGAGATATATTGCTGCCCAATTATAAATCTCTAACAAGGTCTTGTAAAAGGTTGGTCTCTGACCTATTAGAAGTTAGTTAAAAGATTACCACGTCTTAATGAATACCAATAATAAGTAGTTATTAGTGTTTCCAAAAACCATTGCATAGTTTATGATGATTGATGAGATCCAGAACTTTGGACACTTTTGCTAGCAGGCAAGGCAGGTGTGTAGAAGAGCTTAGGAGCTCTTTCTTTAACCCTAAAAATAGATTTTTAGTGTTAAAAAAAGACAGTACCTAGGCACAATGCTTGTAGGCCGTTCAGCGCATTTATTTGACTTATAATGGCTGAAACGATGGCGAACGACAAAAAGTTACTTACCTACTATTAAAATAGTTTAATGACAGACTAACTTTACTAGTAGCATCTAGTAGGAATATGGATTGTTAGTTACCAGAAATAACGCCCTTATGTGTTCATTCAATCATTCATCTACCGGCGAGGGATCTGTCAGCGGCTATAGTAAAGTGTATGTCTGTTTATATCGCGTCGGCCTTGACTCATGTCTTGAAAATGTAGTGGATTGTGTGACGTCATGATTTACGAAATTTACAGGTGTGACATTACCAGTGGGGCTAGCAGAGACATGCTGCTGCAACAGCTGCGTAATCGTAACGATTATTTTCATGCATGATACAAATGTACCTACCTAATTGTTGTCTGGGCCCATAACAAATTCTCTTATTAATATATACAGATATACGACAGATTATTTGTAGAGCTGTTCATCAGGCCTACTGAAATTCTACGTGTTTTTTCAAGCAACTTCTTGTATAACTTATGCGTATACCGTATGAAACTATTTTTATTATTTACGCAAGGAAAAAAAACTAAATTGCGCCCAGGTAGAGATGAGTGGGTTTAAATATGCGGGGCCCTCTTTAGCGCGGGGCACTTTTTAGAAACAGCAGTTTGAATTGGTATTGCATATAATAATCCATGGGGTGCCATAGAAAGAAAAGCAACTCCCTATCAACAATCTTTTTTTGTCGTAAAAGGCGACGGGTGTGAAAAGAACAGTTACTATAACTTTGAGATATATGATGAAATGAACTCCATTTTCTCATTCTGGAAATATAGGTAATAGGTATATTTTTTTTATAAAAATTAAAAATTTTTTTTTGCTTTTTTGTTATTCTATCGACAAAAAATATAAGAAATGATAAAAAAGTAAAAAATATTTGTTTTAATTTTTGAAAAAAAAAATACGTATCCGAAATAAGGAAAGGTGGTATCGTATCTCAAAGTTATAGTGACTGTTGTTTTTACCCGACTTCGCTGAAGCTAAAAGGAAGGGTACACTGTATATATGGAAATAGGCGCGTTTCCTTGGATACTGGTCTGAAAACTGCGCTTGCCAATCCACCTGTCAAGCGTGGCAACTATAGGCAACTAGTCGTCGTTTCAGCTATGACGCAGACACTGATCCTCCCCTAAAGTATTTCCTGGGGGGTAATTGCCTATAATGTGCGTAAAATGATGGTGAGATTGTTGAAAAAACATACGTGGTTTATGGTAATACTAGCTGACCCGTGCCCACTTCGTTGAGCATGGAAACCGTGTAAACCTTCCCGGGACTTCCACGAATATTTCAAGACCAAAAATAGCCGAATCAGTTCATCTGATCTCGAGTTTTAGCGAGACTAACGAACAGCTATTGATTTTTATATAGCCTAAGTAACTCAGTGATCATGTAGCTTTCTAATGAAAAAAGAATGATTAAAGTCGGTCCAGTACTTTTTGAGTTAAGTCGTTACATACAAAAATATAAAAATAAATCTTTCCTCTTTATAATATTAGTGTACTGTACAAAAAGCACGTAACTTATATTTACTGTCACCTATATTGCGATTTAATTATGCAAAAACTCATACAGCTCCTAGCGTAGTACATTTGAAAGGGAGAAGATTGCATCGTTTTTACCACATAATTTTATGTTAAAGCACATAATAAATAATAGTAAAGTAAATAAACTGCCATACAAGGCTCTTGAATTAAAAGGGTAAATTTCGTTTTTTTTAATAGTAAGACTTTCACTTTTCACAGTAATATGAGATCTGACCCAGACATATCTTGGGTCAACTTTTACGAGTACAAGGTGAATTAACACAACATAAACGTAAATATAATATACATAATTGTAAAAATAAAGGCTAAAAGAGAATTTTAATTATTATAGAAACCAAAAATGTGATATAGGTTCCACCGAGATTTGAACTCGGATCGCTGGATTCAAAGTCCAGAGTGCTAACCATTACACCATGGAACCGATGACCCATATTCTTAAATTAACGTTCCATTTCTACACTAGCTGTTGGCTGACAAAGTATTCTCACAATCTAAATAATATTATGTACCAATATGATTCTCTAATTATATTTTTAACACTTAAAATCGACTCATTTAATTTAGCGAACTAAAGTTATAATCCTTGCGAATACAATGTGATAACAACGTAAAAGAACAATTAAAATTTAAATAAATTAATATTATGGTTTTGTAATTTCTTCATTGCGCGGTGAGTACCTATGTGAATGTGACATTTAAATTGGTATCATTATACTGAGCTTTATTTACTTGTGTAAACATTGAATTGAATCAATACGGAGAATACTAAATCTATAGCAAAAATGTAGTATAAAAAAATATGAACAAAATTCTTAGTAATTTTTGTTTTATCTTTTATATTGTTTTAGGGATTTTGTCAATAACCGATTATATCACCCGCATGAGACTTACAAATAAACATAATCACTTATTTACTATTTATATTAAATTCTAAATATACAGGATGATTCATGGATCGTATAAAAATAAAAAATAAAAATGTTTTTATTCAAAATTAAAACTTAAAGTTTATTTTTTGAAGGTAAATTTTGAAAATAAATTACAGTTACCAGTTACCATAATATATCAAGCCGCAGATAGTGTGAAGAGAAGGACGCGTAGAGCATTTTTTGTTTTGGCATCTCATATAAATTACTTACCATAACGCGACAAATCATGATTTAAAAACTCCATAATGGTAACAAAACAGATGAGTTTTAATCCTGGTCAGGTGTTAGGTCAATGATGTATAGACTAGAAGCTAACGAGCCCCAGCATAGTAAGATTCACTGATTATGGTAATTTTAGACCTGTGAATATATTTTTTTAATTATATTAAGTAACTTATATGAGGTGCCAAAACAAAAAATGCTCTACGCGTCATTCTCTTCACACTATAATCGTATTAATATTTAATAGCTCCCCTCAGTCGGTGTCGGTAGCCGATTTCATTGAAACCAGGCCAGCTACTACGCAGGAGTTATTTTATAGTGCCCAAGTGTGTGTGCAATACACAAAGACACTTTCTCTTCCTTTTACTCTCATAACCCAGTGGGACGGTAAACCGACACGATTGGCGACAGAACAGGCGCAGGACCGACTTTTTACATGCCCATCCGACGCATGGATTATCTTTCTTGTCAGACAATCAGGTGATCAGCTTGCATTGTCCTAACCAAACTTGAAAACAAAATTTTTTGGTGTTCCAACATGGAATCGAAGCCACGACCTCCGGGTCGAGAGCGAAGCTATGAACGACTAGACCACGGAGGCAATAGGCGTGAACTTAATATTATATGACCCATGAATCACCTTGCATATTCTAAAGAATTCTGGCCTTTGAAAAGGATTTATTCAAACAATAAATAGTTTTCTGTTACCGAGCCGAGTCTATTACCGTTACTTCAGGGGACAGGCTCTAACAAGGTGCCTACCTAATTAATGTTTATAACAACTCGTAAAACTGTAAGATGCTCTACAGTTTGCCTGTAGAGAAGGTAAGGAGTTTTTGCTATTTACACTACAGAACTAAAGAAGTATAGTTGTTCTAAACCCGTATAAATAAAACAATCCTAAGTCCAACCTCACTTGAGAAAAGGGTTCGAATCCCGCCGAGGGAACAAAAAGTTTTCATTGGTCCTGGGTCATGGATGTGTATTAAATTTGTTTATATTATAATCTTCTTCTTCGTAGACCCATTTTTTGTCATAGATATTTGAGGTATGAGAATCTGGCCCCGATTATCGTGCCTCGGACTTCATTTCGAATCTCTATCGTCTATAGACGATCGAATTGAAGTTTTCGTTACGAGAATCGGGGTCACAGAAATTCTCTCCGAGATTTGTATATTTAATTGAAAATTATAACATCGGTTGTTTATATGTTAACCACAGCCAAGGTTGCCTATTTAATTATCTCGTATACTTTCTGCCTCATCTGTATCACGAGTCACGACAAGGGCACAAATATATACGAACTTTTATATCTGCGATTGACAACTTTTGGCCGCCGTCCAAAACGTTTTCACAAATGATTGAGAAGAATTTTCTTAATGTGTTCATCATTTCAAAATATCAATTCATTAAATCGTAAAATTTTAGGAATTTTTGTTGGCGATGTTAAAGAACGGGGATGTGTGTAAGATTTACAAACCTTCATTTATTAATCTACACTTTCGTATTTTTTATAGTATGAGCATAAATATGTAATATGTATTGGGACCTAGATATTAAAAACTATATATATTATCTTGGTTAAAGTGTTCGATATATTATAGCCGCTTTACCTTCACAAAACTCGTATCTCTATAAAACTACAACATTTCAGTAGAGTAAAAAAAAATAATAGTTTTAGATTTTCTTATGACATGGATTTTCTTTTTTTTTAAATGAGGTTTAGTTAAGTGTTAATTATAACACTTAACTGAACCTCATTTAGAAGCGAACCTCAAAAAGAAAGATTAATATCTAGTATTAACCTAAAGTAAAAAAAAATAGTTTTATAATGTCCTTCCTTCTTCTTTCGACTTCCACAAATATTTCAAGATACAAAAATAGCCGTCAGCTGATCTCGAGTTTTAGCGAGACTGACGAACAGCAATTGATTTTTATATAGCCTATGTTACTCAGTGATAATGTAGCTTTCTAATGAAAAAAGAATAATTAAAATCGGTCGAGTACTTTTTGAGTTAAGTCGTTACATACAAAAATACAAATCTTTTTTCTTTATAATATTAGTGTAGATATATTATAATGTAGATATATAATACTTTAGGATAATACAAGCTAGATATTATCGCCAGAATTTTTTAGACACGAGGTTGAGAAGGTGAAGCGACAATATTCCTCCATTATAGGAGCGACGACCTCCGTAGCGCAGTTGGTTGAGCACGTTGGTGCTCGAACGAAAGGTCGCGGGTTCGAATCCCGCCGAGGGAACAAAAAGTTTTCAATGTTGGGTCATGGATGTGTATTAAATTTGTGTATAATATAATAAAAATATTAAATATGTGTATAGTATAAAAGTATTAAATATATTTCCGTTGTCTGGTACCTGTAACACAAGTTCTTCGGATACTTAGCACAGGGCCAGATTGACGTGGTGTGAAGCGTCCATAGATATTATTATTATAGGAGCTAATCATAGGTTATTAATGTAGCCCAGATGATTGTCATAGGATACACTTATCAAATATTTTGGTCCAATCTTGCCTCAAAGTGTCATTAATATTAAACCAAATTTCTCGTTATGTTACTCATTATCTATATATTGAACTAGCTGTGCCCGCGACTTCGTTCGCGTGGTATTTGAATGACTTAAACAGTTTATGCAGCGCACGCAACGAAAGTCCCCAAATGTGAATAATTTTCCCCGTTTTTGCAACATTTCTTACTGACGCTTCGCTCCTATTGGTCGCAGCGTAATGTTATATAGCCTAAAGCATTCCTCTATAAATGGACTATTCAACAAAGAATTTTTCAAATCGGACCAGTAGTTCCTGAGATTAGTGTGCTTAAACAAACAAACAGACTCTTCCACTTTATAATATTAGTATAGATGAAATTTTATTAATTCAATGCATATTGTATGACCCGATCACCCACGAAGATCGCGCCACCAACGTCACTCGATTGTTTTTAACGTGAATACGTCTTTAGAGTTGCTGTCATAGGGACGTACCATATCCGAAAAACCGGCCAAGTGCGAGTTGGACTCGTGCACGTAACGTGCCGAACAAAATGCAAAAACACGTTTTTTGTTTGGTAGCCACCCTTAAATATTTATGAATGATTGAGGTCACGGTCTAGAGAAATGTAAAGGTAAGTTCTATTGCTGTCCCGCATCTGCCCGATCAAACCGATAGAGACAGCTTGAACTCAAATTACCTATTGTATGAGAAATCGACCTGTGTCCTCAGATACTCAGGATTTTTTCACTAGTGACATTATCCAGAGAGGAAACAAGGTCGCGTAGACCCCTGTTTTTGTTCACTGTCGATCACGTCAGCTTTCAAGCATAATAATTGATAAACTAAATTTAAAAAAATCCCGACTTAGCGTGTAACATGCCTATCACACCTAACAAACGACCTGATGACCTTGAAGACCTCAACGGATTTCCACCAAACATAGCTAAGAACACTCCCGACTGATATACCTTTCAAACAAAAAAAACCGCATTGAAATTGGATCGTCCGTTTAAGAGCTACGATGCCACAAACAAACACACACACACAGACACGTCAAACTTATAACTCCCCTCTATTTTCATCGGGGATTACAAAACCAATTTTTACTCTAGTGTTTTCCTTCACTGCCGATCACGGCAGATTTCAAACATATAAAACTAGATTAAAATCGGTTCATCGGTTTGAGAGCGACGATAGCACAGACTGTGGATCTATCTTTGGGATTGTATATAACACACACACACACACAGAGAGAGAGAGAGAGAGACACGTCAAACTTATAACTTTGTAACCCCCTTTCAAGCGCCTCCGTGGTCTAGTGGTTCAGAGCTTCGCTCTCGACCCGGAGGTCGTGGGTTCGATTCCCGCGTTGGAACAACAAAAAATGTTGTTTTCAAGTTTGGTTAGGACAATGCAGTCCGATCACCTGATTGTCTGACAAGAAAGATGATCCATGCGTCGGATGGGCATGTAAAAAGGTCGGTCCTGCGCCTGTTCTCGCGCCAGTCGTATCGGTTTACCGTACCAATGGGTTATGAGAGTAATAGGAAGAGAGAGTGTCCTTGTGTATTGCGCAAACACTTGGGCATTATAAAATAACTCCTGCGTAGCTGGCCTGGTTTCAATGAAATCGGCGGGGGGAGCTATTTTATTATTTGTAACCCCCGATGAAAATTGATGGACAATTTTCATTGGGGGATGTAGCCTGTAGCCCCAAAAAGCCTCAAAGACGACCAATGAGATTTCACGAGATTGAGATAGCACCTTCGCGTGGGGGATCAGGGAGTCACCAAGTAGGTGATCAATCCATAAACATTATTGACGGTCGGCGCCATATTCGGCTCAGCGGTAAGCACCCATTACCATTCACATAGTATGGTTTTATGACTATTTTATTACTGAGATTGTGCTCATATAACTGATGAATATGTAGATATAGGTGGTTACATTTCGTATATGTTTATGTTTTACATGTTATTGGATGAACCGTATCTTGGTGGAAATTCATGTTAATATCACATAATATTATGACACCTAGAAGCTGGGTATGCGCAATGATATTCAATAAAACAAGAGGTTTATAATTTCATTGGGTACGCGTAAGAAATTGGCACAAATCAAACTAAGACATTTTGTCCTAGCTTGTCCGAAACCAGGGATGAAATGGATACGAAATTTCGGTTACGGATATTATATTATTTCGGATTATCCGTTTGTTTCGGATATTAAATTTAGGTTTCCTTTTCACAGTAGCAAAACTTTCATTTCGGATTCGGTTACGGTTACGGATAGTATTTTATATCAGTAGTAGGGATTCGCCGGTTCTGGCTCACGAGCCAGAACCGGCGAATCTACAGGGGTTGGTCGGCCAACTACAGGGGTTGGTCGGTTAAAAAAAAAAAAAAAAAAGTTTGGTGTCAAAATAGGGGTTTTCCGCTACGCCCGATCGATCTATGCGATCCATTTTTGCGTATCTGCACTCCTTAACGTTTTAGGTTTTGCATAAGGAAAGCACTAATAGCACTCATTACACTAATCGTTAAACTCCTCAATGTCTAATGACCATGCGCATCACGCGTTTTGTAATGACAAACGACATTCTAAACTTAATGACATAGTCGTAATGGCATTGATAATAAACAACATTCTTTTGGTATGTTTCCAAATAATTGAAGTCGAGATAAAAAAAATAAAACTCGGGTTTAATTTCGAATAAATCCTTTATTTCAAAATAACTCTTTCATTAAATCTTAAAACAAGATTTGAACATCATATTCAAAAACAAATCATTCCTGAGTGTATCGCTGCGTCCAAAAACATTTTATGCATATAATAAACAACATTCTTTTGGTATGTTTCCAAATAATTGAAGTCGAGATAAAAAAAATAAAACTCGGGTTTAATTTCGAATAAATCCTTTATTTCAAAATAACTCTTTCATTAAATCTTAAAACAAGATTTGAACATCATATTCAAAAACAAATCATTCCTGAGTGTATCGCTGCGTCCAAAAACATTTTATGCATATAATAAACAACATTCTTTTGGTATGTTTCCAAATAATTGAAGTCGAGATAAAAAAAATAAAACTCGGGTTTAATTTCGAATAAATCCTTTATTTCAAAATAACTCTTTCATTAAATCTTAAAACAAGATTTGAACATCATATTCAAAAACAAATCATTCCTGAGTGTATCGCTGCGTCCAAAAACATTTTATGCATATAATAAACAACATTCCTTTGGTATGTTTCCAAATAATTGAAGTCGAGATTTAAAAAAAAAAAACTCGGGTTTAATTTCGAATAAAATCTTTTATTTCAAAATAACTCTTTCATTAAATTTTAAAACAAGATTTGAACCTCATATTCAAAAACAAATCATTTCTGAGTGTATCGCTGCGTCCAAAAACATTTTATGCATATAATAAACAACATTCCTTTGGTATGTTTCCAAATAATTAAAGTCGAGATTTAAAAAAAAAAACTCGGGTTTAATTTCGAATAAAATCTTTTATTTCAAAATAACTCTTTCATTAAATCTTAAAACAAGATTTGAACATCATATTCAAAAACAAATCATTTCTGAGTGTATCGCTGCGTCCAAAAACATTTTATGCATATAATAAACAACATTCCTTTGGTATGTTTCCAAATAATTAAAGTCGAGATTTAAAAAAAAAAACTCGGGTTTAATTTCGAATAAAATCTTTTATTTCAAAATAACTCTTTCATTAAATCTTAAAACAAGATTTGAACATCATATTCAAAAACAAATCATTTCTGAGTGTATCGCTGCGTCCAAAAACATTTTATGCATATAATAAACAACATTCCTTTGGTATGTTTCCAAATAATTGAAGTCGAGATTTAAAAAAAAAACTCGGGTTTAATTTCGAATAAAATCTTTTATTTCAAAATAACTCTTTCATTAAATCTTAAAACAAGATTTGAACATCATATTCAAAAACAAATCATTTCTGAGTGTATCGCTGCCAAATTTATTTTGAAAGTCTTATATTATTTAACACATTCAAATTATTTTACGGAGTGAGAATTTAATAATAATTATACATAGGTATATAATACAATATGTACTATCTTAGCTACTATAGTCAGCAGTTACATTGCGATTTTTATCAATTTCAATAACATTATCGAACTCTGCATAAACAACACAATTGATCGTTTGAGTCAGAGCAGATTCAAAGACGAGGTATAAGAAAACAATGAGTATTTTTTTTCTTTTTAAACAGTTTTAATGGTTCTTAAACATTACAATACAATGGCGGTAAGAAAAAAAAAATCTCATATTCTTTTTATAATATAAAATATACAAAGATTAATAAAACACAATACTAAATAAAAAAATAAAAAAAAAAAACATGATTACATAATCTTATATAATAATATTTAACTAAATAAGTACATTTTTTTTACAGTTCTCTCAATTTATAATGACCCCATGCCAACATATCGATCTGATTTGGTAATATGTAGCGCTTAGTGTCTTCGTATGACAAAGAATTTTATTAATTTCCTGAGTAAATATTGTATGTTTTATTGATCTAAACCTATGCATAAAAACAAATCATTTCTGAGTGTATCGCTGCCAAATTTATTTTGAAAGTCTTATATTATTTAACACATTCAAATTATTTTACGGAGTGAGAATTTAATAATAATTATACATAGGTATATAATACAATATGTACTATCTTAGCTACTATAGTCAGCAGTTACATTGCGATTTTTATCAATTTCAATAACATTATCGAACTCTGCATAAACAACACAATTGATCGTTTGAGTCAGAGCAGATTCAAAGACGAGGTATAAGAAAACAATGAGTATTTTTTTTTCTTTTTAAACAGTTTTAATGGTTCTTAAACATTACAATACAATGGCGGTAAGAAAAAAAAATCTCATATTCTTTTTATAATATAAAATATACAAAGATTAATAAAACACAATACTAAATAATAAAAAAAAAAAAAAAAAACATGATTACATAATCTTATATAATAATATTTAACTAAATAAGTAAATTTTTTTTACAGTTCTCTCAATTTATAATGACCCCATGCCAACATATCGATCTGATTTGGTAATATGTAGCGCTTAGTGTCTTCGTATGACAAAGAATTTTATTAATTTCCTGAGTAAATATTGTATGTTTTATTGATCTAAACCTATGCATGGTATGGTTTTGAATATTTTTATTGAAAAGACAAGATTCATAATTTTCTAATTCTAACTTTTTTGTAACACTAAAAGTTCACACCCTTGGCTTTTGCGATAGACTTTTTTATCTACTGTAAATGCACACATTTTTGATCGGAGTCCTACAAATTCTTCTAAAATATTTTCATCTTTAAAATACCCTAACTTTTTTTTGTTTATTCTAGGATAACCAAATAAATTCTCGGATCGATAATCTGATGTATCAAACCTTAACATCAAATCAGGTTTGAGTTCTTCATATAAATTATTAGTAAAAAATTGGTATATAAAACTATCAATATCAGTATACAATAATTTCGTTTTCTCACCAAACTTTTTCAAAACATAATCATAATGGAATTCATACATGAGTGTTTTTGAAATATCTAAAATGCAAAACCCTAGGTAAATGGCTTTATTATGTACAATTTTTGTTTTCCGTAATTGAACTGCTACTAAATTTTCTGAAAATATTGACATACT
Source organism: Celastrina argiolus (assembly GCA_905187575.2). Classification (NCBI taxonomy): domain Eukaryota; kingdom Metazoa; phylum Arthropoda; class Insecta; order Lepidoptera; family Lycaenidae; genus Celastrina; species Celastrina argiolus. Next base: position 5,911,966 of record LR994587.1, on the reverse strand, counting down.
GTGGAATTCTGGTTTTGCTATTAAGTCTTGTGCTCCTAAAGACTTACCTTGATTTTCCCAATAGGTTACAAGCTTTACATTTACTCTTTTTTCAATGTTTTCCATAGTTTTTCCAAAAACTGAATTATTCATAAGTTTATAAAAATCTTTTTCAAAATCTGATGATGCCTTTGTTCTTAGTTTAGTATTTAAATCAATATATTTTTGTAGCCAAGGATTTTGATTACATTTTAAAACTCTGTGAACCTTTTGTAGTTCAATGCCTAACTTAAGACATTGTTTCAAATTTCTATAGTGAATTATTCAAATTTGGAACTAACTTAACATTTTTCGTATTACCTATACAAATATTTTCAGGACATAGAGGTAAATCGGAGTGCAAATCGTGAAGTTTATCAGGATATTTTCTTGCAAAATGAAACCATATTCACATGTATCAGGAATATCAAAGTCGATGTCAGGATCCACCCACTCAAATCCGTCTACAAGATGGTATTGAGACATTGCCCAACCATATAGATTATTTGCATCAAAGTATGTAAGAAAAGATTTTGATTTTATTTTATCATAACCAGTCATATACTGGTTATTTGTCTTAGCATATATAGTGCTACATTGTGATATGCCACCACGAATACCTGCTCGGATGAACGCTATTTTATCAAATTCAATTTTAGTATACTTCAACATAGCATCCCAACTTAAGCCAGGTGCAGTATAATAGTATGCTGGATCTAATTTATAAGTTCTAAAACAAATATCTTTAAAATTTTCAAATATGTCTGTTAAAAGTAAAACATCAGTTTTGAAGTTTAAGTTAGAATAATAAAAAACATATTTGAACATTTGAAGTGGTTCCAAACATCTTGTGCATGATTGTAATAATGATCAGATACATTAGAATCAGTTAATGTGCTATAGAAATGGTTTTGACTAGGTAAGGATGTCACTTTTAAACTATCATAAGATGTCATGAATTCATACGGATAAACACCTTTTCCTTTTAAACAAACAAAGTCTAGGTTGTTGGGAAAATTCATTTTGAGTGTATGAAACTGTTCATCTTAAAGATTTTTTGCCAAATTATCAAGGCTACAAGGCAAAAATTTCAGTGAATGAACAAATCTCAATTTAAACATTTCATTGTTAATAAATAAGTTTTTAGTAAAATAAATGTATCTCTCCTTGTTTTGAGGTATCAAGTCGACTTGTCCTTCAACAAAGTTGAGCGCATGAACTATAAAATGTGAGTCATAGTGACTTAAATTATGAAGAAATACTGGAACGAAATTCGGTGGCCTAAACTTTTTTGAACATAAGTCATGCGCCACACCTCTAAAATTTCCAGTACTCCTATCAAAGTCTTAAAACTTCATGTTCACCTAAAATTGTTTCACAAATACAACAAATGGAACAATCATCAATTTTTTTTTTGTCTTCGTCAGTTAGAGGATAAGCAGCTTTTTGCAAGTTATTTTTACTACAAAATAATCGTATATCATTATATAATCTACTCAGGAACACATTTGCACAATCGGGTCCGCTGTAAGTTTCATATTTTGATAAAGTTTCATCATAAGAACACTTTATATAATATCCGAAACTATAAGGTTCATGCTTTTGAATGCTATTGGTATAAGACTTAGATAAATTGTTAGCACATAAATGGACTAGCTTTAGAAAAGCTTCAAAATCTGCATATATTATAAAAGGTATTTTTAAGTTTCTTTCAAAATGTTCAAACCTAAGTTTATCGTTAGATGTTGGTTCTGCAAACCAATTTTTAAATTTTTTTTTTCGCTACTTGGTAATTCGACAGTTACATGAGAACAGTAATTTTGTTGGTGATTTGATAATCTTTCACTTGTACGAAAGCATAATAAACATCCATCACAAATATAAACCATATGATGATGATTTGAAAGTTGTTTGCTTAACAAACGCGATAAACTCTTTATATAACAATAGTGACTATTTGTTCCATTTGTTATGTATAATAAATTAATATGAATGTTTTGGGACTTTTAGTAAAATACAAGGGACCTATAACATTATTTTTTTAACTTCATTATTAAATTCCAATCCGAAAACGTTAATACTTATACTAATTAAATTTTCAACTTTGTGAATATCGGTTAACTTCACCGGGAAAGATATACCATTAAAATTTAATTTATTTGCATTCATGCTGTACAGTCAAACCTCACCTCAATAAACAAATCTGTTAAAACCGTTGAACAATTAGAACAGACGGTAGGTGAGCTTGAGGATGGCCTAAATGAAGCATACCTCAGAAGCTGTCCTCTCAAAAAAACAACCAATAAACGTAACGTACCGTGGTGGAGTGGTACTCTGGCAAGTCTCAGGAAAGAGGCCCGTGCTCTGTTCAACAAAGCAAAACGAGACGGGTACTGGGACGTATACAGAACTAAAAAATACCTTTTATAATATATGCAGATTTTGAAGCTTTTCTAAAGCTAGTCCATTTATGTGCTAACAATTTATCTAAGTCTTATACCAATAGCATTCAAAAGCATGAACCTTATAGTTTCGGATATTATATAAAGTGTTCTTATGATGAAACTTTATCAAAATATGAAACTTACAGCGGACCCGATTGTGCAAATGTGTTCCTGAGTAGATTATATAATGATATACGATTATTTTGTAGTAAAAATAACTTGCAAAAAGCTGCTTATCCTCTAACTGACGAAGACAAAAAAAAAATTGATGATTGTTCCATTTGTTGTATTTGTGAAACAATTTTAGGTGAACATGAAGTTTTAAGACTTTGATAGGAGTACTGGAAATTTTAGAGGTGTGGCGCATGACTTATGTTCAAAAAAGTTTAGGCCACCGAATTTCGTTCCAGTATTTCTTCATAATTTAAGTCACTATGACTCACATTTTATAGTTCATGCGCTCAACTTTGTTGAAGGACAAGTCGACTTGATACCTCAAAACAAGGAGAGATACATTTATTTTACTAAAAACTTATTTATTAACAATGAAATGTTTAAATTGAGATTTGTTCATTCACTGAAATTTTTGCCTTGTAGCCTTGATAATTTGGCAAAAAATCTTTAAGATGAACAGTTTCATACACTCAAAATGAATTTTCCCAACAACCTAGACTTTGTTTGTTTAAAAGGAAAAGGTGTTTATCCGTATGAATTCATGACATCTTATGATAGTTTAAAAGTGACATCCTTACCTAGTCAAAACCATTTCTATAGCACATTAACTGATTCTAATGTATCTGATCATTATTACAATCATGCACAAGATGTTTGGAACCACTTCAAATGTTCAAATATGTTTTTTATTATTCTAACTTAAACTTCAAAACTGATGTTTTACTTTTAACAGACATATTTGAAAATTTTAAAGATATTTGTTTTAGAACTTATAAATTAGATCCAGCATACTATTATACTGCACCTGGCTTAAGTTGGGATGCTATGTTGAAGTATACTAAAATTGAATTTGATAAAATAGCGTTCATCCGAGCAGGTATTCGTGGTGGCATATCACAATGTAGCACTATATATGCTAAGACAAATAACCAGTATATGACTGGTTATGATAAAATAAAATCAAAATCTTTTCTTACATACTTTGATGCAAATAATCTATATGGTTGGGCAATGTCTCAATACCATCTTGTAGACGGATTTGAGTGGGTGGATCCTGACATCGACTTTGATATTCCTGATACATGTGAATATGGTTTCATTTTGCAAGAAAATATCCTGATAAACTTCACGATTTGCACTCCGATTTACCTCTATGTCCTGAAAATATTTGTATAGGTAATACGAAAAATGTTAAGTTAGTTCCAAATTTGAATAATTCACTATAGAAATTTGAAACAATGTCTTAAGTTAGGCATTGAACTACAAAAGGTTCACAGAGTTTTAAAATGTAATCAAAATCCTTGGCTACAAAAATATATTGATTTAAATACTAAACTAAGAACAAAGGCATCATCAGATTTTGAAAAAGATTTTTATAAACTTATGAATAATTCAGTTTTTGGAAAAACTATGGAAAACATTGAAAAAAGAGTAAATGTAAAGCTTGTAACCTATTGGGAAAATCAAGGTAAGTCTTTAGGAGCACAAGACTTAATAGCAAAACCAGAATTCCACAGTATGTCAATATTTTCAGAAAATTTAGTAGCAGTTCAATTACGGAAAACAAAAATTGTACATAATAAAGCCATTTACCTAGGGTTTTGCATTTTAGATATTTCAAAAACACTCATGTATGAATTCCATTATGATTATGTTTTGAAAAAGTTTGGTGAGAAAACGAAATTATTGTATACTGATATTGATAGTTTTATATACCAATTTTTTACTAATAATTTATATGAAGAACTCAAACCTGATTTGATGTTAAGGTTTGATACATCAGATTATCGATCCGAGAATTTATTTGGTTATCCTAGAATAAACAAAAAAAAGTTAGGGTATTTTAAAGATGAAAATATTTTAGAAGAATTTGTAGGACTCCGATCAAAAATGTGTGCATTTACAGTAGATAAAAAAGTCTATCGCAAAAGCCAAGGGTGTGAACTTTTAGTGTTACAAAAAAGTTAGAATTAGAAAATTATGAATCTTGTCTTTTCAATAAAAATATTCAAAACCATACCATGCATAGGTTTAGATCAATAAAACATACAATATTTACTCAGGAAATTAATAAAATTCTTTGTCATACGAAGACACTAAGCGCTACATATTACCAAATCAGATCGATATGTTGGCATGGGGTCATTATAAATTGAGAGAACTGTAAAAAAAATTTACTTATTTAGTTAAATATTATTATATAAGATTATGTAATCATGTTTTTTTTTTTTTTTTTTTTTATTTAGTATTGTGTTTTATTAATCTTTGTATATTTTATATTATAAAAAGAATATGAGATTTTTTTTTCTTACCGCCATTGTATTGTAATGTTTAAGAACCATTAAAACTGTTTAAAAAGAAAAAAAAATACTCATTGTTTTCTTATACCTCGTCTTTGAATCTGCTCTGACTCAAACGATCAATTGTGTTGTTTATGCAGAGTTCGATAATGTTATTGAAATTGATAAAAATCGCAATGTAACTGCTGACTATAGTAGCTAAGATAGTACATATTGTATTATATACCTATGTATAATTATTATTAAATTCTCACTCCGTAAAATAATTTGAATGTGTTAAATAATATAAGACTTTCAAAATAAATTTGGCAGCGATACACTCAGAAATGATTTGTTTTTATGCATAGGTTTAGATCAATAAAACATACAATATTTACTCAGGAAATTAATAAAATTCTTTGTCATACGAAGACACTAAGCGCTACATATTACCAAATCAGATCGATATGTTGGCATGGGGTCATTATAAATTGAGAGAACTGTAAAAAAAATGTACTTATTTAGTTAAATATTATTATATAAGATTATGTAATCATGTTTTTTTTTTTTTTTTTTTTTATTTAGTATTGTGTTTTATTAATCTTTGTATATTTTATATTATAAAAAGAATATGAGATTTTTTTTTTCTTACCGCCATTGTATTGTAATGTTTAAGAACCATTAAAACTGTTTAAAAAGAAAAAAAATACTCATTGTTTTCTTATACCTCGTCTTTGAATCTGCTCTGACTCAAACGATCAATTGTGTTGTTTATGCAGAGTTCGATAATGTTATTGAAATTGATAAAAATCGCAATGTAACTGCTGACTATAGTAGCTAAGATAGTACATATTGTATTATATACCTATGTATAATTATTATTAAATTCTCACTCCGTAAAATAATTTGAATGTGTTAAATAATATAAGACTTTCAAAATAAATTTGGCAGCGATACACTCAGAAATGATTTGTTTTTGAATATGATGTTCAAATCTTGTTTTAAGATTTAATGAAAGAGTTATTTTGAAATAAAAGATTTTATTCGAAATTAAACCCGAGTTTTTTTTTTAAATCTCGACTTCAATTATTTGGAAACATACCAAAGGAATGTTGTTTATTATATGCATAAAATGTTTTTGGACGCAGCGATACACTCAGAAATGATTTGTTTTTGAATATGATGTTCAAATCTTGTTTTAAGATTTAATGAAAGAGTTATTTTGAAATAAAAGATTTTATTCGAAATTAAACCCGAGTTTTTTTTTTTAAATCTCGACTTTAATTATTTGGAAACATACCAAAGGAATGTTGTTTATTATATGCATAAAATGTTTTTGGACGCAGCGATACACTCAGAAATGATTTGTTTTTGAATATGATGTTCAAATCTTGTTTTAAGATTTAATGAAAGAGTTATTTTGAAATAAAAGATTTTATTCGAAATTAAACCCGAGTTTTTTTTTTTAAATCTCGACTTTAATTATTTGGAAACATACCAAAGGAATGTTGTTTATTATATGCATAAAATGTTTTTGGACGCAGCGATACACTCAGAAATGATTTGTTTTTGAATATGAGGTTCAAATCTTGTTTTAAAATTTAATGAAAGAGTTATTTTGAAATAAAAGATTTTATTCGAAATTAAACCCGAGTTTTTTTTTTTTAAATCTCGACTTCAATTATTTGGAAACATACCAAAGGAATGTTGTTTATTATATGCATAAAATGTTTTTGGACGCAGCGATACACTCAGGAATGATTTGTTTTTGAATATGATGTTCAAATCTTGTTTTAAGATTTAATGAAAGAGTTATTTTGAAATAAAGGATTTATTCGAAATTAAACCCGAGTTTTATTTTTTTTATCTCGACTTCAATTATTTGGAAACATACCAAAAGAATGTTGTTTATTATCAATGCCATTACGACTATGTCATTAAGTTTAGAATGTCGTTTGTCATTACAAAACGCGTGATGCGCATGGTCATTAGACATTGAGGAGTTTAACGATTAGTGTAATGAGTGCTATTAGTGCTTTCCTTATGCAAAACCTAAAACGTTAAGGAGTGCAGATACGCAAAAATGGATCGCATAGATCGATCGGGCGTAGCGGAAAACCCCTATTTTGACACCAAACTTTTTTTTTTTTTTTTTTTAACCGACCAACCCCTGTAGTTGGCCGACCAACCCCTGTAGATTCGCCGGTTCTGGCTCGTGAGCCAGAACCGGCGAATCCCTACTACTTATATCGGATATCCGATAGTTTCGGTTACGTAGCTCACTAACATCCGAGAATCTAGTCCGAACGGCCTGTCATTCGGCGAATGCAATATTTGTACGTAAATAACGTACGCCTACATAGATTTAGTTGCTTCAAGCTGTGTGATGCGTTATGGTAAAGGCATCTAGGTGAGTAGTGAGGTGGTAAGAGAATCTAGTCCGAACGGCCTGTCATTCGGCGAATGCAATATTTGTACGTAAATAACGTACGCCTACATAGATTTAGTTGCTTCAAGCTGTGTGATGCGTTATGGTAAAGGCATCTAGGTGTTCTTAATCTATGGTTAAGAGGAAACACCACGGTTGAGAGAAATACAAAATAGGTATTTATAAAATCTATTGCTGTCTCGCAGTGCCTTAGCTAGCCAGCACTAGCGCGATAGAGACAACTGCAACTTGGACTGAAATTACCTATTAAAAGTACCAGAAATCGACGTTTAGGGGATTCCTGTTTCCTCCTCCAAAACTTAACCGATTAAAATATTTTTTTCTGTATTAGCTAAAACAAGAATTGAGCTAGGTTCCTATTTTTTGCTTTTGTTGTTTATTGTAGTCAAATCTGTTTCCTAGATATTTAAACATAGCGGAGAGTCTGGCCATTTTTTTCAGGTTTTTAAACGTCCATATCTCTTTAAATAATTATTTTATTAAAAAAAAGAAAAAATAGGGACGTACAAACAATATCCATAAATATTCAGGAAAAAAATTGTAACTCTAGATGTGGGAGGGAGGAAATAGAAATCCCCTAGACCCCTATTTTTGTATGGAAAAAATTTCGTGGTGTTTCCTCTTAAACAGTAACTATACACAGCGTCGCTTTACCTTCACTACCTCGTATCTATAATACTACAACTTTTCAGTAGAGTAAAAAAAAAAGTAATAATTTTAGATTTTATTATGACATGGATTTTGTTTTATATTAGGTTCAGTAATGTACAGTATGCATCCAAAATGTACGTCTAGTAATTAAGTTTTTTTACTCTACTGAAAAGTTGTAGTTTTTTAAATACGAGGTTGAGAAGGTAAATCGATGTTTTGTCACTTTGTAATTTAATAATATTGTCCATAGGAACTTGGGGTTGAGTACTAACTTTGGATTAAGTATTAATTGAAATATACTAAAATCCTAGTGGGTATTGCACACGCATACTTCCTGCTTCTTTTGTGACATAATCTTAAACATCTGAATTGTTAATGCTTCAAATACTAGGGATATTGAATTAAACATAAATATTTAACACTTTAAACCAGAGTATTTTACGCGAACGGGCCTTTATGAAAATCACAACGAAAAACGTTGAATGAATTATCGTTCATCTCCTAATTCTGGGCTATTTGTAGAGATTTAATATTGATGTTGTTTTCGTGTTCTGTCCATGTTCCGCACCAAAATATATAAGCTATAAATGTCATCGGAGATAATTGGGTGACAGGTGCATTAATAACTAGAGGTCGCCCCATACATCACACTAATATGTGTGTGTATGTTCCTTACTCTTTTACGTCTAAACGGCTAGTGCGATTTTAATCAAAATTGGTATGGAGCTAGCTGACACTTTGGATTAATACATAGGCTACTTTTTACAGCAATATAATGTACGGTTTTTGCGGGATTTAATTTGGAGCGAAGTAGCGGTAAACGTCTAGTAATACAATATAATTATTATAGATAATCGCCCTGTGCTCGACATTCGACTGTAATTCAAATTTTAAGTTATAAATTTCAGTTTTTTTGTACCTTCGTGGTTTTTCTCTCAAAACCTTCGCTTTCTGGGGTAATGGTTTGCCGGTATCGGGGCTATGTCCCATCACCGAAGGATAATCCTCATCTCACGACTGTGAGACGGTCGCTGGGTTGAGCTTTGAGCTCTTGAGTGGGCGCGTCGTCCTCTGTGGCAAGCTGCTCTAATCCTCTGCTTTCCCTGTACCACTCCGGCGGTCCACCCAGCCAGGTGAAATCCCCAGTAGCCCCAAAGTGTAATCTTAAATATTCGAATAGATATATATTTACGGTTACGGTTACAATTATTTTTAGTTTTTACTTTGAACCAGGGCACAAATTCTCGTGCCTCGAACATTGTTTCGAATCTCAGTCTATCTCTTTCGTGCACGTATAACATAGCGCGGGGGCGGGCGGGACATACTGACGATCGAATCGAAGGGCCCTGGACCCTGATTCTCGTGCCTCGAACTATATTTCGAATATCAATCTGTCCCGCTCGAGCACGCATAATTTGACGAGCGTGCGAGCGGGACAGACTAATATTCGAAATGAGGCTCATCACAGAAAATTTACGACGAAACAACTCTTACTTAATAACTTTTGCGTGTCCGGTCTCAAGTGTCGTTCCTACGTAAAATTCAATTTTTTTATTCGTCGTAAAACTTAGGTACGGGTCAATAGGGTAGGTGTATAACTGTATATAGACTAAAGAGTTTTCAGCAAAGTGTGCAGAAAGTGCAATTTCGAAAAGGTGACTTTATGTTTTTCGGTTACTGCCTGTACTATTATTAATTCTGCTGTTACGTTTACAATTATTTTTAGTTTTTACATTGGACCAGATCACAGAAATTTTACGATGAAACAACTCTTAGCAGTTAATAACTTTTGCGTGTCCAGTCTCAAGTCTCGTTCCTACGTAAAAAGCTAAAATATTTTTTTATTTCGTCGTAAAATGTTTATGTGACATTTTCGCCATAAATCTGTTAATTAAGGTAGTTTTCTAAGGGATTCGGTGATTTATGCCTGTACCTGATTTCAACGGCTGTTTATAATAAAATATTTTTAGCGTGTAGGTATGATTCCGCATGTTCTGCGTATTACATGTGGTTCGCTGGTGATAAAATTGTTCCTGTCACATAAAATTCCCGGAATAATTCCATATTCATAAATGTTAGATTAATATGTTATATAATATTATACACTTTATTAATAAGTATAGCGCCATCTTTTGTCTGTCATGGCGCCATAAGTGTCACTTTCTCTGGTTTGCCTCCGAATATTAAACATTTTTATAATTAAAAAAAATAGGTTTTTAATAAATATTTAGTTTGCAAGCTAAATTGGTGATTTCATTACAAATAAACCTTCATCCAAAAAATATAATATAATTATTACTTACTAGCTGACCCGTGCCCACTTCGTTGAGCATACAAACAGTATTTACTCACCGTTTAAACCTCACCGGGACTTCCACGAATATTTCAACTAAAATTATCCGAATCGGTTCAGCCGTTCTCGAGTTTTAGCGAGACTAACGAACAGCAATCTATATATATTCAATTTATATATATCAGATTTATTTATAATTTTATCTAAGTTATAGTAGTAATATTAATATAAACGTTTTCGTCACTTTCTTTTAAGTGACAAAAGTGTGCTAGGAAGTAGGAATGGTTTAACCACGATCAGGTTTCAAAGTCTGATAAGATGTCGGAAGATAGGCACTGGCATTCCATGATGGAAAATCGTATCTTTTGTGTGTACTTGTCAGAAATGAGAATGGCCACGCAATTAACTTTGAAGCGGGTGTTTCTAGTGCATTTTAAACTATTAATTATTGTGGATAAACCTTAAGGTACTGTAGTCTGTATGACCACCATAGTACTTAGTACCTACTAGTATAATTGAAAATAGTCTGATTTCCAAATACTGGCAGGCTTACTCCCGACACAATCGTGACTCGAATCAGTTCGATCTCAACGGCTTTTAGTATTTTATTTGGTGCATTACTTTGAAACTAAACAGGATAAAGAAAATAGTTAGATCGTAACTTATTGTACTCCCGACCTATCAATTGACTGAAAATCAAAATAAACAAACGTCAATTTATTGGGAAGTACGCGGCACGATCGAATCTGAATCATAATCGAATCAGTTTGGGGAGTAAGGCCCCAGGTTAGCACTTAGTATACTATAATACTTATACTGCGTTGCATAGAGTGTACTTAGGTATTTGTTTTTACTTAAGAAGCATAACTCTCGCAAGAATAACTTTGAGCATACTTCTTTATGGGCTCCATATCGCGGAATATCGTCGCTGGGGTTTAGCGAACACTTCGCTAACACGATATTGCTTTTGACGACTCAGGCTAAAAGTTTCTTGGCTTCTAGCTAAAATAAAACATATTCTTGTAATCCAAATTCTTACTAATATGGTAAAGGTATAAGGATTTTCTAGATAAGGCCATCTACTTTACTCGCGTGTATGACACCGTGCGGGATGAATTATGAAACACTAACTTTCTTAAAACTACGCTCTCTATATTATCAATGGCCTGGATTCTGGACCTATTTTTTAATGTGTATTTTTATTTTAAAAGGTCGTTTAGTTGTCTAACAACGTTTTGTATTTAAGTCGAAACAAAACGGCCGTTTTGCCATACAAAACAGGGGTTTACGCGACCCCCATAATAATAATTTCCCTAAATTTATGTAGGTACTTATCATGTATACCTAATAAGCATATAACAACCTAATTCTATATTTATAGACGCTTCACACTACGTCAATCTGGCCCTCTGCTAAGTATCCGAAGAACTTGTGTTACAGGTACCAGACAACGGAAATATATACTTAATACTTTTATAATATACACATTTTTAAGATTTTTATTATATTAATACACAAATTTAATACACATCCATGACCCAGGAACATTGAAAACTTTTTGTTCCCTCGGTGGGATTCGAACCCGCAACCTCTCGACGGTCGAGCACCAACGCACTGAACCCCTGCGCTACGGAGGTTGTCATAGAGTTAATTCATAACTGCGCCTAAAACAACTGATACACATACACTTCGAAGCATTAAACCATTAATACACGTCATATAGATAATATTAAAAGGGTGTGTTGGAAAATAATAAACATGCTTCTAATATATTATAGTGAAGTACGGATTATTATTATTTTAATACGTTAATGTACTTATTGTGTTATTTTAGTTAAAATTGCCTATTTAACTAATATATAATTGGCATGAATCACGAATTAATGAAACAATAGCTTTTCTTTTAATTTAATTTTTACCAGTTCAATATACATGTATATGTCGCAGTCATCTTATTGAATCCGCTATTTAATTGAATGACTAGCGCGTTCATTGAATTCTATTTTTACCAACAAAGTTATGAATCCGAGACTAGGACAACCATTTAATATTTTATTTTTAAACTTCAATATTTCCGAATGTGTACTATTCTAACGCACTTTAAAGTAATTAAAGTAAATCAAAAACTATATCATCACATTGCTATCTGTACGAGCTGTTTGGCGCCATTGTATAACCGCGCTAGTCATCCAATTAAATAAGCAGATTCAATCAGATGACTGCGGCATATAAAATAATGATTTCAATACGTTATTACCTATGTAGGTACCTACTGTGTTCTTAAACTGTATATTTATGTGACAAATTGATGATTTTATATAAAAGAAAAATATTAGATTCGACCAAATTAAAATGCCATTATATTATAGTAGTACTTACATAGTAAATGAGAGACATTTTGACTGGTAGCATTAGGTATCCTTTGGTTCTCTTTGATTTCGCCATGAATTAGTTCTAAACAAAGTGTCTTTACATAATATATTTCAATTTTCAAGTCCGTACCTATATTATATTATATTATATTATATAATATAATATAATATAGGTACTAAAATGTTTTCCGGACTTGAAAATTGAAATATATAATGTAAAGACACGTTTAGCACGACCACCATAAAAAATGGTTTCTTTCTACGAAAGAATAGGCAAAATGACAGTTTAATAAAGAAGAAATTGTCATATTATTGTCCATACAATTTTTTAAATATATTATTTTTTAATAATTAGTATTTAATATAAAATAGATTCAATGTTACTGAATCTATTTTAAAAATAATAATTCCCCAAACACAAGTTTAGCGAGATGCGAGAGATCTGTCTATTTATCTGTCAGTATGACTATTGTTCTGTAGACAAAACGCATTATATCTACAGAGGCACAAAGTAGATATATAACAGAGACACGACCTAGTACTAGAAAATGGTATCACCCTAATACTGACAATGCGTTATGTGACTGGCAAGTCTGAAGTCCAGGCACATTCCGCAAAACCGCCATCTAGCGCCACTATTGGAGAATACTAATTACTAATTTCGTTTCGTATCTTCTTCTTAATTAAAGAGTTAAATTTAGCTTAATGTGATGTTATGCTTAAAAATATGCTTATCTTTATTTTAATGACAATATTTTGAACTTAATTCGGCATATTTACATTTTATAATTTACAAACGTTAATAGTAGTGACATCTATTGCAATTTTTTTGTATTAAACATAGATTGTATGGGATGGTAGGTCATGACAGAGGCATGTTACGCGTGTCACGTGGGGGCAATTGAGTGAATTGAACATAGAACGTACTTGACCCTTTTCATAAAATACCAAGTAAGCTAATATAACAAATAGTTGTATACCGAGCCACAAAATGCCCTTTCCTTATGCGTTTGACCTTGCGAAGGTCACGTAATATGAATTGGAAAACAAGGGGTCGAAGGGTCTCGAAAATAGAGCGAAAATAAAACTTTTCAACTAGACGAGGTTTTATTGGACTTGTTTGTTTTATGGCATCGTTATTACCATCATCCGCTGTCGCCTGTCACCAGTTTACAATGATCGTCACAAATTTGCGTAAAAGCTGAAAACTAGATACAGATTCGCAAAATAATGCGTATTTTTTGGCATTTGTTGGCGAAAAAAATCAGATAGTAATTAATTTTCTTTTGATGTGAAAGATCATAACCATTTTTTTTTATTTCGCAAAGGAAATGCGTTTCGCAGAAAGAGCTGAACTTTTTTTTGATGTCCCCCGGGAGGGTCCCCGAGGGGTATGTGGGACTCCCGGCTCGCTACGGCCGGTTTACCCACTAAAACCACTTGCGGATTGCCATCTTATATTGGGTGGAGGGCTCTGAACAAAACACAGGCCACTCCTCCCCCGAACGGCCGGATCACCTATAGGGACCGGACTTCGAAAGAACCTAACCTAACCTAACTGATATTTTATACGAGTCATGTAATTCGTCTAGATGGGTCATATAGGTACCTAATTTCCTCGTAGTACAAAAAAAATACAGGCTATAATATTAATGAGTGATAATACTTGAGGGGGTGTATGTGTTCCCTATGTAGAGTTGACTGTGAAATTCCCAGTGCTGAAAAACTTTTAACTTTTATTTTTGTATGGAAAATGCCCCAACATCATAAATTATCCCATACAAAAATTTTAAAACTTTTCTTTCAGCACTGGTACTTTCACAGTAAACTCTATATACGGGACCCATACACACTCTAAAGTATTATCACTCATTAATATTATAGCCTGTATAGAGTTTACTGTTAAAGTACTAGCGCTGAAAGAGGTACTTAATATTAAATTATAGTATGGGAAAATTTATGATTTTAATACATCTGTCATAGAAACATAGAAGTCCAAAGTAAGTCTTTCAGTGCTGGTAATTTCACAGTATTCTCTACATAGTTGGCACATACACACCCTAAAGTATTATCACTCATTTATATCACACCTTGTATACTTGTGATGCAAACTTCAATTATGTAAATATTTAATACCTCGCGGACAAATAAACTATTTCACGGAATTACTTTCAAGAATTCCATCGCTTTGCATACATTTAACAAATTGTTTGTTCTTGGGGGAATTATTAATTGATTGCGCGTTTCCGTGTCAACCTGTTCGGCGCTGACGGACGCTGGGAATTAATTACCCCACTACCCACTCATTAGACTAGGGGCGCGATTCTAATGCAAAGGAGTTCACATCTATATACCTACAGACTGGCAAGTGGCGACAATGGAAAAGATCGAATCCAAGTTCAAACCCCAGTGACCATTACGTATTTTCTTATATTTTATAATTTTCTACTTATTTATTTTGACATTTATTACGTCCATAGATATTTATATTTTTTTTATTTGATGTTACCATGACAACCGTGCTGACAATATGAAAAACTATAACAATATTGTATAATATTTATCCAATTTGCTGCGTATTTATTTTAACATGGAACGGGTTAAAAAGTATCCTATGTTCGTCTCCTGGCTCTAAGGTACCTCCTCACCAATTTTCAGCCATATCGGTAAAGCCGTTCTTGAGTTATAAATAGTGTAACTAACATGACTTTCTTTTATATAATGTATAAAAGAAAGTCAATCCTAGAGTGTGCGTATCTATAGCAGTATAAACTAGTTTGGCCTAGTCTAAACTGGTCTATCATATCGGGCTTAGGACAAATTAGTTTGGACTAGGCTATACTGGTTAATCCTATCGCGTATAGGAAGAACTAGTTGAGGGTAGGCAAAACTAGTTTGTCCTTAAATCGGGTTTGGCCGGTAACATTTACAAATGGAAATTAAAAATTAGTAAATGCTATAAATACCGTATTTTTATAAGATTGAACTATTTGGATTAATACTTTGTATTCCAAATCTATACTTATAATAAAACTGTAGAGAGGTCAATTCTGTACATTGAATATTTTTTCAAAATACATATTGGAGGATGATTGGCGATCGATACTGATGCCAAAAATGCAATTAGTAAAATTTTTGTCTGTCTGTCTGTCTGTCTGTCTGTATGTGCACGATAGGAACAAAAACTACTGAAGGGATTTTAACCAAACTTGGTACGATTGTAGCCCATATTCCTGGGCAGGTTATAGGCTTTATAACATAACGCTACGATACATAGGAGCCGAGCAGTGACGATAAATTTGAAGCAAGTCTGATGAATTTCGCGCGCGCGGCCTGCTGACGAACGGTTCGTGCGGGGGGCGCGGGGGGATCGCTTACACAGTGACGCGAAGCAATAGAACGTGGCACTAAAGTAGATTAGAACATGAAATAAGTACCTAACTATCAGGATTTTTTTTCTGGGAAAACAGTGTTTTCACAGTGTCATAATAATATAAAAATTGTATTTTTGAACTTGCTTCACAAATTAAAATAAATTATCATTTATTGTATAAAATCAACTTAATTAACTGTATAATTAAAAGAAAGCCTTTCGCGATAAACTAAAAAACGGGCAATTAAGCGGTTTTTGGAAAGCTATTTATACCATCACGGTATTAATCCTTATCATTTTTAATACGTTAGTTGGCTCAAGCATTCCATGAAGACTATAATATTTGCCCTTTATACCATGCAAATATAATGAGTAGTTTAGGAAATATAGCAAAATTAAAATCGTTTCGCCGTGATTCGACCGGGCACCGCGTAATGCAGGCTGCTGGGTGACGTCTTACGTCCGAGCCGGGCTGGTGTAGTGTAGACTGCTGGGTAAAAAATACTATTAAAATGTGCTAACTGTGCCTGTGTTATTATAGGAGACTTTTATTTATGCAATAGTACCCAAAACAATTTTTTTTTGTCTGTTTGTCGGTGCATTTGTGCACGCTAATCTCAGAAACGGCTTATCCGATTTAGATATGGTTCAATCATATTTGTAGTAATCTTAACTTAACATTTATTTCATCTCAATCGGTTCATAAATAAAAAACTTATGACAATTAAAAAAAAATGCTGGACGTTTGTATGAAGCGCGGCAGGAACCGCGCTGCAAACATTCAAATTTAATCTTTTTTTATTTTATATTTTCTTTAAAACTAAATTTAATTTATTTATATTATTGTTATACTTAGGGTAGGTTAATAAAAAAACGCTACTAAAACCGATCGGCGCGCCGAGCTGGGGCCTAACTCTCCAAACTGATTCGATTTTGATTCAGATTCGATCGTGCCGCATACTCCCGAATAAATTGACGTTTGTTTATTTTTGTTCTATGTCGATTGATATCGTCGGGTGTACAAAAAGTTACGTTCCAAAGGTTTTCTTTATCCTAATTACTAATTAGTTCCAAAGTAATCTACCAAATAAAACACCAAATCCGTTGAGATCGAACTGATTCAATTCTCGGTTGTGTCGAGAGTAAGCCTGCTGGATCCTCGACGGGGCGTGGCGCTGCGCCCATGTCTAACCGAGAGTTTCGTTTTAAATATTTTAATAATTGCAATATATTATGTTTCAATTTAATATCTCAAAATATTAATGACAAAAACGGTAGTAAGTTCAAAAAAATTGAAAATAATTTTATGGTTTCGCAATTTATCCTATGTCGGCACTATTAAGACGTTGCTTCGTATCAAATTTAGGTTTTGGTTCCCTTTGGAGTGTCGAAAATTAGAGAGATACGGCTGAATCTTTGGGTAGATGTGGCTAAGGAGTCTGTTTTTTGTTCAAAGCCAGAAGGGACAGAAGATCCTGAGTATTTAATAGGATTGTTAGCTTGATACATACACGTGTTGAAGTTTTGACAACCAGACAGATAGTCAGACGGACATCGAAGTTAAATAATTTACTAAATTAACGTGAAAAATTGGGTGTGTCTATACGGTGCATTCGAATAATATTATCCTAACTTCGAATACCTTTTTTGACTTCTACATATTGTTCGAAGGCGTAGGCCTCTTTTGCCGAGCTCCGAAAGGATGGTACTATATTATTATTATACCCTGCATACCAAGAGGCTTGCCGGGTACGTGACTTGCTGGATCAGGATCAACACTGGGATACACTGGGAAGTACCTATTGGCGAAAGTTGTCAGCGGTTGCGCCAATAAACTAAAAATATATTTAAAAATATAAAAGTGTCCTAAATCACTTTTCTACGCGTACGAAGTCGCGGGCACAGCTAGTCGATAAATAAAATTAAAAAAATATTTGAAGGAAAATCTGTCATATCCAGAAAAGCCTACAATGCCTATAAGAAGACTTACAAAAACTCCGGGTTCCGCGTTGCGGGTTCCACGTTGCGGGTTCCGCGTTGCGGTTGCCGCGTTACAGGTTACTGGATTGCGGTTTCCGCGTTGCGGTATCAGAAGTAACGAGTAACGATAGGAAAGTCTCGAGTACTGATTGTTACAGTAACGAGTACCTACATACGGGTATTTTTTTTCGTTACTTTTACACCTCTACCACACCAGTGACCAGCGGCGTGAGGTGTATAACTCCATTCCTACCAGTATCACATACCTCGAAGGCTAGTTCTCTTTCGTACTAGTGTCATTGATACAATTCTAAGAACATCATTAATCCAGGGCAGCGTCGACAGCATAGTTTAGGTATGTCTGTATATAATGGAACCTAATGGAACGTCCTCGGTATCGCAGTGAGATACTGACGCGGAATAAAACAAAATTATGTTAGTTTATTTGTCGGAGTACCGTAAGGGTGCCCAAGGACCGATAACCGGTGACCTTCCGATTTTTTGGATGGGAAATATAGAACGTACTTATTGCAATAATTGTGGAGCAAACGCCATACAGTCAGAAATGATATGGAGAAAAATCTGCCAGATGATGGGCCCTACAAAAAAATTTGATGTGCGTTCTATTATGCGGCTTTTTCCATAAGCCTTAAACAAACGTCAATTTATTCGAGAGTATGGAGCACGATCGAATCCGAATCAAAATCGAATCAGTTTGGAGAGTAAGGCCCCAGGGCAGTTGCCTCAAGTGCTTGCAAGAAAGGCACCAGACCTTCTTTGCAAGCCTATTAATAATAATTAATTTCAATCTCAGTTCTGAGGCGTCGAGAAAGATACACAGGGTCCATAAAGTTTGCAAAATAAATACCTTAACTTAATTAATTCCTAAGTAATCACCAAAAACTGTTTGAAGTGTTCACCGTAATTATAATAATAGCTCCCCTCACCGATTTCGGTGTCGGCAGCCGATTTCATTGAAACCAGGCCAGCTACGCAGCAGTTATTTTATAGTGCCCAAGTGTGTGCGCAATACACAAGGACACTCTCTCTTCCTTTTACTCTCATAACCCAGTGGGACGGTAAACCGACACGACTGGCGCGAGAACAGGCGCAGGACCGACCTTTTTACATGCCCATCCGACGCATGGATCATCTAGCCGTAATAAATCCCGTAAGTAACCCGAAGTACTTCATTTAGCTCCAAGTGTACGTGACGGAAGTGAGACAAAAGTAATTTGTGAAACTAGGCCTTGAAGTGACCTTCCAGAAACTTTATTTTCGCGTAAACGGAGACTTGTTTGAAACTATGGCAATAAAGCAACAGTCGGTTTTTTCTTGACTATTATTTTATCTATCTATCTAACTAGCTGTGCTCGCGACTTTGTTCGCGTGGTTTTTGTGTGTTAAACCGTATATGCAGCGCACGCAACGAAAGTCCCCAAATGTGAATAATTTTCCTCGTTTTTGCAATATTACTCACGACGCTTCGCTCCTATTGGTCGCAGCGTAATGTTATATAGCCTAAAGCCTTCCTCTATAAATTGACTATCCAACAAAAAAAGAATTTTTCTAATCGGACCGGTAGTTCCGGAGATTAACGCGTTTAAACAATCAAACTCTTCCGCTTTATAATATTAGTATCTAGATAGTATCTTAGATTTATCGCAATTTGTAGCTATAAAATAAATCTTTACTCGGTGATTTAGCTATTAGAATCAGAATTGAAATTGAAAAATGGCTTTTTTATTTCATTTCCAAGAACTGAACGGAAATTTAAAAAGCGCGTATATCGCTATACGCTCAAGTCAGAATATACTGGTCGGATTTCAGAAATTCTTTCAGCGTTGGGTAGCCCACTTATCGAGGAAGGCTAGGACTAATATGAGCGAAGCACCAATGAATGAATGTGGTAAAATAGGTGGTTTAATTTATCAAGTTATGGCGGATAAAGTCACCGGGACAGCTAAATTATGCTAGCTAGTTTATATATTACAGGATGTAAAAAGAATAGTCACTTTAACTTTCTTCTTGTTTTTGAATAAAAAAAGACATTTCTAGAACTATAAAAGGTACTTAGTAGGTATGTATAATCATATCCCAAAGTTAAAATTACTTCCTCCTTCCTTTTACATTCTCTGTATAAAAGAGAACATTCCAGAATCGACATTAGCAAATATATTAGAACGTGTTCAGTGAGATTTAATAAAATGAAATCCTGTTTTGGTAAACAGCACGGTACGGTTTTCAACTTTTCCTCCTTACTTTAATAATATTATAATGCAGTGCCTACGTTTTTTACATAGCAAATCATTTTCTGTGATATGAATCAAATTGCGCTGTCAGGAGTATGAAACTTTTTACTTGGAAAAGTGACCCTTGTGAATGTTCTTACAAAATACGCAATAAGGTCTGTAAGGAAATTTGTTTCTTTTTATATTTCATCATACTATTGTTACAAGTTCCCGCGGTTCCGCACGCGTAAGTACTGTATTCAACAGTAACAATACTTTTTCGGGATAAAAAGTAGCTTATGTCCATCATAATTCATATATGTATCAACACATAGGTTTACTAACTAAAAAATGTAGCTGACAAACTATAGTTCGTCCCTGATAAATTTAACCTAAAGGTAAACAAACCGAAAACATCGAAATTTTCTCTTATTCACCTATTTTTTACACTTATCAACACTTTCACAGGTATATTTAAGGATTGCACTTAATTATCCAATACATTATATAACAATTAAACAATGATTAATATGTTTAAACATCAAATGAAAATCTTTCACAGAAAAAATACGCCATTTTGACACTGCCAATTGTAGAATATAAGTCTATCTATGGAATCACAGCAAACAATAATCATTGTATTAATATTGGCCACTAGGCATCACTGATTAATCTATGGTTGTGTCAAAGACGGATTTGTTTATGTTTAGGTTAAATTTATCTCGGACGTACTATACGTAACAGCAACGTCACAAAGTAGATATTATATAACAGAGACACGACCTAAAACTAGAAAATGGTATCACCTTAAGGGCGTGTTTCACCAAGCGATGTTAAATATCATGTTATCCCTCTCGTATTTCCTGTCAATGAATGAGATGGCATGGTATTTTAACATGGCGTTTACTTTAACATTGCTTGGTGAAACACGGCCTAATACTGGCAATGCGACTGACAAAGGGTGAAGGGCTTGTTTCACCAAGCGATGTTAAAGTTAACGCCATGTTAAATATCATGTTATCCCTCTCGTATTTCCTGTCAATGAATGAGATGGCATGGTATTTTAACATGGCGTTTACTTTAACATTGCTTGGTGAAACACGGCCTAATACTGGCAATGCGACTCAGGCACATCCCGGAAACCGCCATCTTTCCACTATTGGCAAATACTAATTACTAATTTCGTTTCGTACCTTCTTCTTAATTAAGGAGTGGAATTTAGCTTAATGTTATCTTATGCTTAAAAAATATGCTTATCATTATTTTAATGTCAATATTTGTACTTAATTCGGCATACATATTTACATTTTGTAATTTACAAACGATAATAGTAGTGACACGTATTAAAGATATATTGTATGGGATGGTAATTTGTAGGCCATGGTAACGTTAATGAACATTTTATGGCCGCTACTGTCATAACTTCTATTAAATACCTCGATACCTTATGCCCCTAATTAGACACTAAATATCTCGATACCTTACTACCTTAATTATTGTCCCTGCTGTCTGGGTTAAATTCATGATTTCCATTCAAGTCTCTTTCGTTACGATTACGTTGTTGTCAATTGTTCGTGTTTCCCCGGATCGAACATTCACTGGGCAAAATAAAGTGCAACGTAAAACATTCAACGGGTTCCTGTGAGGTCGTTGTGTCACTCCAGTCAGCACAAGCTTCCGCTTCAGAAATCAATCAGACGATAGAAAATATTTAATACCTACATGTTAGGTATTACCTAGTAATAGGTAATACAAGTTTATTGACTAATCATAATCCAGTGATTCTAAGATATAGGTACTTTATTTACAGTCAATTTTGATAAACATTAAAGATATATAGAGTTACAAACAGAAAAATGGTCTTTAACAAACAATTTGTTTTTTCTGAATTATATTACTGTGATGACCATATCAAGACTATTTATAGATAAATAATGCAAAAGTATATTCTATATTTTTTTATCTTATATATAAAAATGAATCGCTGTTCGTTAGTCTCGCTAAAACTCGAGAACGGCTGAACTGATACGGCTATTTTTAGTCTGAAAATATTCGTGGAAGTCCAGGGAAGGTTTAAACGGTTTGTATGCTCAACGAAGTAGGCAATTGTCAACTAGTTATTAGTAAATATTCAAGAATTAGGTAGCTATTCTATATTTTCTGTCTTACTGTTATTATATAATTATATTAATATATGTGTATAAAACTCCCATTTGTTGCAAATAAATTATGTCGAATAATAATTTTCTAACGAACGCCAAGTAACACGATAATGAATCACGATTCTCGGCGGATTTTACTCTAGTTCCATTGGAATGAACAGCAATAAATGTTTAAGCGTGTCATTTGTTATAGTTACAACTTTCAGGGTCCTTCCTCTTCCTTTGTAAGATGATTAGTTTTATGGGATTGGTGATATATTGCTCTTTAGAATCAAAAACCCCTATAGAATTGAGTCGCGAAGCTTCACATAGGAGTGAATAATTTACATGTGATGAACAGTACCTATTTTAAGACGACTTCTGTTTGTCAAACGGACGCGATTCGAACTTAGTTCCTTTTGACATAAGGTTCGCTAATTGACAAGCGAATTTGTATGTCACTTAGCGAAGCTTATGTCAAACCCCATACGTTCTGTTTTCGAACTTCGTAAGTGATAATAGCGATGACATCTTTAATCAGGTCCCTGGTGTTAGTATTTACGGTTTATTCTGTCAACTCTACATTTAAAATTTTACCGAAATATGTATAATGTTACTTATTTACCTATTGTTTTATTATATACCTACTTAGTGCTATCTATATCTATACTTAATCTATACTTATTACTTAATTTTTGGGAAGAGTTTATTTGTTTGTTTAATTAAACGCGCTAATCTCAGGAACTACTGGGCCGATTTGAAAAAATATTTTTGTTGGATAGTCAATTTATAGAGGAAGGCTTTAGGGTATATAATACTACGCTGCGACCAATAGAAGCGAAGCGTCAGTGAGAAATGTTGCAAAAACGGGGAAAATTATTCACATTTGGGGACTTTCGTTGCGTGCGCTGCATAATTGGTTTAAGTCACTCAAAAACCACGCAAACGAAGTCGCAGCTAGTAATGTAATAAAGTCGTAATTCCAACAAAACTTTATAGCCGAGATTTAAGAAAATGCCGAAAATACCATTTTTCTCTTTTACTCATATGGGTTTCAAATGTAAAATCACTTGATGTTTTGTGAGGCAGCTTATAGCTAGGTACTATAATATTATTATTATATTTACTACTACCATGGTTTGGACTGGCTTAGACTGCCTCCATCTTACTAAAGTAGGTATCTTCCATAAATGACTATAGCTGTATAATAAGTAGGTATTTCCATATAATATTTCAATGATCGTAGAGATTTCTTTTTGCTGATAAGATGTAATAAAATACCTTGCTACTTTAATACACAAACTGTGGGAAAATGCTTTAGGTATTGTAATAAAAATATGGAACAAATAACAATCGGCACTCAGTTTTCCAAGAAAGCCGCATGTGCAATTTGTAAAAGCAATAACAAATAAAGAGTTTTTTTTCTAGGATACAAATACAATTTTAAAATCAGCTTCATAAAAACATGATCAAAATCGGTTCATCCGTTTGGGAGCTACGATGCCTGATATACACACATACGACCTATTTAGATGTTAATATTTGATGTTAAATTATTTTTAATTTTATTGTATGGTAAGTACTTATATTAGGTTCTATATTTTAATATTATAAACATGGCATCGAGATAAACCCTTGGCCGGATTTACGGTGCTACAATATGTAAAAAATAAATGTAGGTAAATAAAGTAATAAATAAAAAAATCAAACCCCCGTCTAAAATACTCCTCCGTTTTTGTCAGGTGTTAAAACAAGAAATATTATTTGAATTTATGTCATGTAAAAGTTTAAAGTTCTATTTATAAATTCTTAATCAATTTGGTCTGTGCAGTGTATATGTAATAAAACAGTGGAGTTTGATAGCAAAATTGAATTAAAAACGATTGATTTAGATTTTTTTTATCAAATATCAACAAGTTTGAGAACAGGATACACATAATATATTTAAATAAACTCTGTTAGAACAGGCAGAACTGCCTGCTAGATTAAATAAATACAAAATAATCCCACATTAAAATAAAGAAAATAGTTATAAATCTGAAAAGTTATTAAAAATACTACTGAATAGTTACTTTGTGTCATAATATAATTGTGTCCTCATATTAGTTTCGTATTGAACAAAACATTTGTATTTTCAATCTTATAGCATGGACCAATAATAATTATCTAATTAAAAACATAACTTGTAAAAAGTGCCAAGTCTCGCTACTTAGTTTTTCTACCGTAAAAAGTTGTGAGATACATGTTATGCCAAGCAGGGTCAGACGGTCGGTCTAACTGTTGTTATCCTATAGTGATAATAATCAATGCTATTAAAAATCTTAAATGTTTAAAATGAATAAGAAGATTGACTTTGCAATCGCACGAATTCACAATATACATAATATTTATCTCACAAGTGATACATATTAAAGATCTTTTAGTGCGATAGCCAAGTCAATCAACTATGAATGGCCCGAATTATTTCGAGTGATAGTACGGCCGTGCTCAACTTGGCGGGGGCACTGCCGAGCCTCAGATTGGTCCACGCTTATTGCTTAAAGATATAAAGCCGGGACCTGTAATTTAATCTTTATGTGTATTATAACCTATGTTTCTATTTAACGTGGTGTTCTTATGACTCTACTGCAATCGGCTTGCAAGTCGTTGAACTGGGTATTACCTTTCGAAAACCCCTATCACACAGGTGGCTTCCTTCTTAAGGATAGCCAGCGTTCGTCACTGCTACTTACGGCCTAATACTGATCAATAAGGAGCTGAGGCTGTCACAGTCATTGCTTGGCAAAATGACGTTATAATGTGACTTGAGCGTCACTTAATTTAACTATCGTTTTAGTATTCGGTCGTCCTCTATATGATCGCTATATTCCGTTTACATTCAATGTGATTTTAATAAAAATAAAACTTAACATGGGCAGCTAAAATGATACAGATTATTCACCGCGAAATATTGAAAGCCACACATTAATTAAGTCGATTTAAATTTGTCGTTTATATTAAAATCACATTGAACGTTCGAGGGTATCGATGACACAACGAAACGAGGTTCAATAACAAAACTAATGGTTTAATAGTGCAATTAACAAGACTGGCAGGAAGTGGGCGAGTTTCACTTCACTAGTAGTAGCACTGTTCAGTTTCACATTCACAAAGTACAAAATTTTGTCGCAATCCACTTTGTAATTCGTCATCGCGTCTCGGGTGATCATCAAAAGTCTGCAATTGGCGTTTTTCGTTACGTAAAGACGCTGCCTTGTCGTCGGATCTTTGATTGTCGTCAACTTCCAGTCCACGATATTGTAACTCTTGCTGTCCTCTTTTATGAGAATCTCCTCGGCGCTCCTTGGCTCCTCCGCCCAGAGACTGACGTCCACGTTGTCTTCCAACATTTTCCGGTTGTTGTAATCGTGGATGAAGTTTCTCAGGAACCCCTGGGCGATGTAGCAGTATATAGCCACAGTCTCCATCAACTCCACGTCCTCGATCCTCAGCCAGCACTGCTCGGCCTTCTCGTTTCGGCTCGGCAGCTGCAGCGGTATAGGAATGTGCACCATTTCTTTGTTGATCTCCCCGTTGGCCGCAAGAATAACCGCGAGCAGCGCGAATAACATTTTTACTGTGCACCTATTGCGTCGTCATGATTCTAACTGATTGTGTTGATGGCATTGTGTAGTGCAAAAAGTAGAGGAGTAGCGAATCGGCTAGACAATGATAGTACAATCGATATGTATCATTAAGGTTGGCAATTATATGGTCTTGTAATGTAGGAGGTTATGTAACGTATAACTCAAATAGTTTTTATTTACTGTTTCCGCGGTGGCCTTGTACTCGTATTCGTTATTATTGATTGTGTTTCTCGGAGGAAATTAATTTTATCTTAGTCGGAGACCGCGATTGGATGTAAAAAAATATATAATTTTAAAGATCCTCGATAAATATTTAACAGTTAGCCGTATCTTAAATCCTCGATATAAAAAAATATTAACTTCTTACAACTACTTAATCAATTTAACTTAAAAATAATTCAGACATAGGTAATATGTGGGTATTGAATACGAAATACCTAAGTATTATATGCTTATAAACGATTAATATGAAAAATATCTTGCAGAGCAAGGATTTGTGTCTGTTGCTAAAATATATTATCAGGCATATATATATATAATATATTTATTTCCTATATCTTTTCCTTTATTCTTTCTTTTTTATTTGAAAGCATGACAAAAACTCATCTTGCATTTATATCAGTTTTTGGTGTTACGACTAGTCGAAAACTTTTACAACTCTTAAGTATGTTTATTGAGACCTCTTATTAGTTCCTGTTTTGTGATACAAAACCGCTTTTGCGGGCCGGAAAAGCTTGTTTTAGTGCAAAAGTTTGCAAAAAGGTTATAGTGTATTGACATAGATTTCAGTTGAAAGTTAAATAATTTAGTCGCATGCGCAGCTAATGAGAAATGAATAGTAATATTGTTTATCATCTAAGCCTTGAACTGTCCATAAAAAATGTAATTGGTCGCCAGTCACGACACTCACAATAGATGTTAAAACGTTAAGATACCGAATATGTGTGCTGATATATAATGTTGTACCCATTAAGTGCTTAAGTACATTTAATCGATGAATATAAACTTTGACATTCTTATCGACGAGCGCTATTTGTATCACGTGTATTCTCCCGGTAAAAACACATGACGTCAACTGGCTTATTCACAGGGGAACCAGTTTAGTGCGTGCCCAGTTGCGAGTTCGCTCGGTCGCGTAAAATGGCCAACAGACTCCTGTTGTGCCTTCTGTTCGCTTGTGTTGTAACAAACTGCGTTGTAGCCAGAAGAGGAGGTGGCGGGAGAAGCAGTTCCAGCCATAGCCATAGTTCGAGCCACAGCAGTTCTGGCTCCAGAGGTTGGGGATCGAGTTCCTCCGGTAGAGGCTCATCCTCCGGGTCAAAATGGTCGTCGTCTAGCTCAGGCTCCTCCGGATCAAGCTATCCTTGGTCATCATCAGGATTATCCGGTTCCGGATCGAAATGGTCTAGTTCGAGTTCGTCAGGATCCAGCTACCCCTGGTCATCGTCAAGTTCTGGATCGAAGTATCCATCATCAGGTGGGTTATCTGGATCGGGATCTGGAGGAAGCAGGTATCCGCCGTCAGGAGGATTGTCGGGCTCAGGATCTGGTAGCAAATATCCACCATCAGGAGGGCTGTCCGGGTCAGGCTCTGGTAGCAAATATCCATGGTCGGGAGGACTGTCCGGTTCAGGATCTGGAGGTAGCAAATACCCTCCCTCAGGAGGTTTGTCAGGCTCCGGATCTGGGGGTAGCAAGTATCCACCTTCAGGAGGACTCTCTGGTTCAGGATCAGGAGGTAGCAAATATCCACCATCTAACGGACTATCTGGCTCTGGATCTGGTAGCAGATATCCACCAACCAACTCCGGATCAGGTAGTAGATATCCACCAACCAATTCCGGATCTGGAAGTAGATATCCAGATTCACCGGGACTTTCAGGGACTGGAAACAGTAGAAATCCTACATATTATAGAACCAGCACACATAGACCTGATTACAGCCATAACTACGGATCCAGTAATTCTTATAGACCTAACTCAAGGCCTAGCTACACT
The DNA here is from genome assembly GCA_905187575.2 of Celastrina argiolus. Taxonomy (NCBI): domain Eukaryota; kingdom Metazoa; phylum Arthropoda; class Insecta; order Lepidoptera; family Lycaenidae; genus Celastrina; species Celastrina argiolus. The sequence goes on along the minus strand of LR994587.1, from coordinate 5,883,937 downwards.
CATGAAACATACTACACTCGGCCGGTATATTACACAGCTCCCCAACACGTATATATTACAGAATATAGAAATTCGAACAGCAGATATAGTGATATACTAACCGGTCTAACGCTGTATAACATGGGTCGCTCTCACAGCCACTACCATGATCGTTACTACTATGATGATTATTATAGACATAGATATAGCAGCGGATCGAGTCCTTACCAACAACATTTGCAGCCAAGAGATGAAGCCCAATGCTTATTGCGAATAAGAGAAAATGGAAACGTTGAAGTGCTCAAAATCCCTTGTGAAATAGTGTCTACATTTAGTGAAAAAGTTACATCGGAAAGTGTCACAAACAATACTGTGTGTATTACTAATTATACTGTGATTAATAATACTGTGACTAACAATGGAAAAGCTAATAATGTTTCAACAACAAACACATCCTATGTACCCATGCCTAGAATACTCGAGGAACCAATTGCGAACAACTCGACAAATACTACAGACACCACAATCTCACCTACTACCGTTTCATCAAATACCACTGCAACTATAAACGAAACATCAACTATTAGTTCCATAAATTCTACCATTACAACTCCTACTCCACTTACTAACACGTCTAGTGACACTATTTCTACTATTACTGTTGCTCCTAGTGCTAACGATTCTTTAAATGTAAATGACGATACACTTAATTTGCTAAAAAGCATATCCAATAGTTCATTAGGTACAACTAACGTTACAGACTTGATTAATGTCCTTACAAACACAAATGTAACAGCCACAACTCTGCCACCTTCACTTGACTGGAATACAACAACGGTGGCTGCAAGTGGTGTTAATACGTCATCTGACGATTCGTTATTAACAACCATCTTAGTTCCTGCATCGACAACGTTGTTACCAATTTCAAACACAACTGCTGATAATTCTACTACACCTTTACCAGTTTTGTCAGACTCTGTTCAGTCAAGAACATTATTGAATAACTCTCCTAATACCACGTCAACCGTGAGCATTGTGAACACGACCACTTGCCAAATCTCCTCCTCAAAGGATCCCTTAAGTGTGCAAGGGGGACCGGTGAATGTGATTGGCATGCAATGTGAGGTTGAAATACTGACAAGAGAGGCACGACTCAGAACCGACGTAGATTGTAAGACTTTAATGGAATACTCAAGAATGCCACCACCGCAGGACACACCGTCCATGCTCCCCTCAAGATCCACGTTGAAAACCTGGTTGTCCAGTCCCCCTTGGTGGTTGTCAGCATTTATAGCATTGTAAAAACATTAGCTTAGGGCCGATTTTTAAATCGTCAGATAACTTTTATCTAAGGAATAAATATGTGACTTTGGCAGATTTTGATTATGGAACAAATGTCAAAGTCACATGTTTATTCAACAGATAAAAGTTATCTGACGATTGAATAATCGGCCCTTATTAGTAAAATATGCCTCATACCATTATTTTTATGTCCACTTAATTTTGTGCCAAAAAATATTTTTGCATTTATTTGCCTTATAATATTATTAATATAATGTAATAATTATTATCGTATGTTATTAATATTATTCACTTATGTCACGCGGACAGCATATAGTGTGTATAATTTTAAGTTTTTGATAAAAACTTGTTAGAATAATTAATATTAAATTGCCTACAATAGTAGGTAAATCAAACTTTAATGTTTTTTATAGAATTCTCGTGCTAAGTAGATATAGTATAATTATACGCTTTATTATCGTTTCGATTCCATGTAAAAAAATTACCTGATGTTTTTCTTTATTGCGTGGCAAATAAATGGCATATTTAAAATTGTTAGCATTTTATCTGCCTTTATTAGACTGTGTGTTTTGTGTACATTTAATCGGATTGGTAAATCTCACAGGAACTGTACAATTTGACGCGATAAAACCACATCCCGTTTTGTCTACTCTACAGGCTTTAATTTTAGAGAATTATAATAATTTAGGGTGTGTATGGGTTCCGTATATAGAGTTTACTGAGAATGTACCAGCGCTGAAAGATAAACTTTTTTTATAATATAAAAAATTACCTCTTTGTACGGGAAATTTGTGATGTTGGGGCATTTCTCATACATACATGAAAATCAAAAGTGAATCTTTCAGCGATGGTACATTCTCAGTAAACACTACATAGGAGGCACATACCCACCCTAAAGTATTATCACTCATTTATTTTATACCTTGTACTTTTATGTAGTAAAAGTATATACTTAATTTCAAAATCTAATGATAATATTACCCGCTCAATGTCGCGGCCCGCAAGTCACTTCTAGTAATACTTATTATAATTTACATACCTACTTAATCTATTTTTTATGTTACTTAATAGTTAATGAAGAATCTGTTATCTATAGACAGTATGATTCAATAAAAGTTTTATATTTTTCTATGATTTATCAGTTTTATTACTCACATCTCCTATTGGCTATCCAATTTATTTATTTAACCATTTTTTGTGCACATAAATGACAAAAAGATAACAATTATAAAGAAATACGACACAAAAGGACTACAATTATAATATTTATGCATAAAAAAAATATTTGAATATAATTTTTTATATTCATTTATTACTAATAATAGCTGGTATCGAAGCGAAAGTAATACAGCTGTGAATTTTAGTGGTCTAACCATCATCTATCCAAGAGATACAGCCTGAAAACAGACGGATATTTTCTTATTTTTGGTCCAATTAACAGGTAAGTACTTATCTAATACATAATTTGAAGATACAAAATATGTTAAATTAATACATTATTTGTATAGCTAACAACATTAATCTTAACTTTCAACAAAAACTGATAAAATCACAACATCGAGAGTTATGATGATGTCCAAAAAGAAAACATTTATATATAAAACAAGAGCAAGATCCTATAAACATATAACAATACCAATATGCTACAAAGACAGACGGACGGACGTATAACGAAGTAATAGACAGTAGGTTCTATTTTAACCCCCGACATTAACAGAGGGTTGTTATAAGTTTGACGCGTTTGTGTCTGTCTGTATCACATATACAGGGTGTCCCAAAAATCAACGATAAACCGAAAACGGGTGATAGGCCAAGTCATGACAGTTATGAGAAAAATGTGAAAAAAAATCTTTGTCATGTATTTTTCACATTATAAGGACTTTTAAAAATATCGGAAAAACTGACACCCTGTGATGGTCTTTCATGTCCTAAGACTACAAATATTACTTTTTTGTGATTTTTTTTTCGGTATTGTAGTCATGACTAACCCTTCTGTAAATCACAATTCATAATTTAAACATACCTGCCTCAGTTTTCAATAAAATGGTGTGTTTTGCCCAAGATTAAATTCAAAATAATTACTACACCCAACTTTAATCGTCTGTACTGTAAAAAAAAATTACTACAGTATTTTGGCAAGTAACTTTAAAAGATGGCGCATTTAATCTGGATTCCAAAATGGTATGATACTTGCTGGATTACTTCTTTGTTGAGGAAAAAAAATTTTTTTTAACGGAACCGGATGTTAGGCCAACTCTGTTTAAATTTTTAAAATGTTGGTATTAAGTTGTTATGTGACGACGATGAGTGACGTCATCTTGTCTAGAGTGAGCGAGACAGACAGTGACGCTAAGTGCGGGTGCTTTTTTATTTAAAAAAAATTGTATTGCAGTGTAGGCATTTTTAAGACTTCAATTTTCAGGTATGAATACAACGCTCTTTTGAAAATGTGAGTGGTTGAGATACAGAACAGACGCCACCTTGTTATCAAGTATGTAATTAGTTAGTTTTAGGTGCAAGTTCGAAATAAAAGTCAGTCAATGGATTTCTTCAGTTATTACTTTAATTTACAAAGATTTACAGCAAATGTTCGAACTGTTTGCCTTCAGCTCTAATGCAAGCCCTACATCTTCTTAAAAATGATCGCGTAATAAGACGGGCGTATCTTCTTGAATTAATGTGTTCAGCAGCTTCTGTAATTTTTTGGCGCAGCTCGGCTAAATCTCGAATTGGTTTAGAGTAAACTTTTTCTTTTATTGTTCCCCAATAAAAGAAATGAATGGGATTTAAATCAGGTGAACGGGCAGGCCACGAAATTGTACCACCCCGCCCAATCCACCTATCGGGGTATTCTCGGTCGAGAAACTCTCGTACTGTGCGAGCGTAATGTGCTGGGCAGCCATCTTGTTGGTACCACATGCTGCCGTAAATGTTTAGTGGCACTTCTTCCAACAAATCTGGTAATTGGTTCTGTAAGAAGTCCAAATAAACCTCGGCAGTTAAGTTCTCCGGTAGCTCAAATGGACCAATAACAGTACCATTCAAAATTCCCGTCCACATGTTCACCTTAAACCGGTACTGCGATCTGTCTTCCCGCATCAAATGTGGATTATCCACGTGCCATTCGTGCAAATTATGGAGGTTCATGTAACCATCTTTTTTAAACGTGGATTCGTCAGACCACAGAATTTTTTCAAAGAATCGCGGATCATCTCTGTATCTCTGCAACATCGTTTGACAAAATTGCAATCTCTCTGGGTAGTCTCGGGGTAACAGGCTTTGTACTCGTTGTACATGGTAAGGATGAAACTGGTTCTTTTGCAAAATACGATGTGCAGTACTTTTGGGCACTCCGATGTTCTCTTCAATCCCACGTACTGAGATACTCGGGTCTTGTTCGACCGCCTCGAGCACTTCGTCCTCGTAGGGTATGAAAGGCCTTCCCTCGCTGGTATTTTGATTAGGGAATCGACCCTCTAAGAGTGACCGATGCACGTTAGTAAATACCCGATAATCAGGATGACGCTCAGCGTTTGGGTATCTCTCACGATACATTCTAGCTGCAGCATTAGCGTTGCATAAGCATTCTCCATAGATGAGATGCATATTGGTGTATTCTTGTGCGGTGTATCGAGATGGCATGATAACACACTACAATGGAATCACACACTACAACCGAAGATACGACAAAAAAACAAGTCCAGGGTCGTCAGAAACGGGGCAGATAAAACCAAATCACAAAGCAAATCAAGTCCAATAAACAGAAGCACAGTTGTAAGTACGAAGTCAATACGGATACAGAAAGATGCGCAATGAACGAAAGATCGTAACGTACTGCAGTTTTGCACGTTCATCACTGTGTTGTCGGGTTGGCGTCACTATCTATCTCACTCGCACTGAGCGTCACTGTCTGTCTCGCTCACTCTAGACAAGATGACGTCACTCATCGTCGTCACATAACAACTTAATACCAACATTTTAAAAATTTAAACAGAGTTGGCCTAACATCCGGTTCCGTTAAAAAATTTTTTTTTTCCTCAACAAAGAAGTAATCCAGCAAGTATCATACCATTTTGGAATCCAGATTAAATGCGCCATCTTTTAAAGTTACTTGCCAAAATACTGTAGTAATTTTTTTTTACAGTACAGACGATTAAAGTTGGGTGTAGTAATTATTTTGAATTTAATCTTGGGCAAAACACACCATTTTATTGAAAACTGAGGCAGGTATGTTTAAATTATGAATTGTGATTTACAGAAGGGTTAGTCATGACTACAATACCGAAAAAAAAATCACAAAAAAGTAATATTTGTAGTCTTAGGACATGAAAGACCATCACAGGGTGTCAGTTTTTCCGATATTTTTAAAAGTCCTTATAATGTGAAAAATACATGACAAAGATTTTTTTTCACATTTTTCTCATAACTGTCATGACTTGGCCTATCACCCGTTTTCGGTTTATCGTTGATTTTTGGGACACCCTGTATATAGCATCACACTTAGCTCCCAAACAGATGAATCGATTTTCATCGCGAGTGTTCTTTTGTTTATATCTTTTGGGTTTCGAATCTTTAAAATGATCAAAGGAAGGCTACAGAATTTAGTTTCTAGCACATACAGATATGAAGTTTTATCTCTGACGGCAAAAATAAGACATTTATATATTATGTAGTGTTTTATTCTGAGTAAATAGGGTTATCAATGTTTAATAATGTTATACTGCGTCGTATTGGAAGATAAATGTATTTTTGGCACGAATGGGCCGGCTCGATTGACCGACGGCCTAGCAAAACCTAAAAAAGCTATAAATTACGTTTTTTTTTGCCTGTGTTTTTGCATGTGCCTGAGATCCAAACGCCAAAGGGATGTTTAGAAATTTTGATAGATTTTTAACTTTCGTCTTGTAATTCAATGTTATTAAGGGGTGTTTTAGTGTCAATTTTACTATATCATTAGTACAGGCGGTGAAACGCTAAAACGCCGCATACGAATACAAAACTTAATCAACATAAAAGATAGTTTTTTCTATTGTTTTTTGTATCATAATCATGGACATATTCAATACCTACCTACCTAATTAATCAAAAATATTTTGAGTGGTAGCTAAATATTTGATCTATGGGTCATCGAGTCTCCCCAATGAAATTATTAACTTATACATGAGATATATATACCTCTACTTAGTCAAGGATTTGTTTTATATCCATGCACATCAAAAGTACAGTTTCATAATTTCTGTTCATTCAGAAAAAAAAAACTACTTAAAAGTTGATTGCAACATGTGTCAGCGCCAGAAACAAACATACACAAACAAAAAAAATACGTCTGACAAGTGACAATTATTGACAACTGACAATAGATGAGTAAATCAGTGTGCTGTACAATTTGCAGAATTAGACTGGGACATTGTTGCTCGCCTGTTTTCTTAGCTAAAATCAGGGTAAGGGATAACTCTATCTGTGAATGTGGACTTGATGAAGGCACTCTGGACCATATTTTCTTTTCCTGCCCGAAAAACCAATCCTCTCTATATGATTCCCTCCCCCCTACAATCCCACGCCCTATTAGTTTTAAATCTATTTTAGGTTTTGTAAATACTCCTTTTATTGAAACGTTATGTACATAGGTATATACTCACTAATAAAATTAAATTGTAAGGTATTTGGTACTAACCCTAAATGTTTGTGTTTGTTCTAGATTATAGAATTTTCAACTATATTTCACCATTTTACCGTACTCTTGTTTTACCATAAAACCTACTCTTAAAGCAGAGTTCGTCAACACACTCTGACATTGGCGACTCAGTAAGGAGCCATTTTGAAGAAGAAGAAGAAGACAATAGATGACAGTCCGTCACTGTCGTATTTTGACAGATATCTTCATTTTGATTTTGAGTTAGTCATTGATTCACACACTTTCGAAAGTCGCTAAGTACAAACCGCAAATTATACAACGATACCCAAACAAACAACTCGTTTTCCCGTTGAGTGTAGTCCTGTGAGTTCTACTTGCTTTCTTACCATTTTTGTGCAAGACGTTAGCGCGATACAACGTGTGTATTTTTTTCTGGTGCTAAATAAGTTTATGCAACATGATTCGTGCCACGAATAGATGGTGTATTTTTTTAGTGCTTTTACTGTGTGTTACGCAACAGATATCATCAAAACGAACTTTTAGTGGTGGCAGACATAGTTATCCAAAATCTGGTGGCCTGTCGGGCGGCGGAGGTCACTCCTACCCGAGTTCTGGCGGACTTTCTGGTTCTGGCAGTCACGGATCTGGAGGAAGTCACGGTTATCCGTCGTCGGGTGGCAGCCACGGTTATCCGTCGTCGAGTGGCAGCCACGGATATCCGTCCTCAGGAGGTTTATCTGGAAATGGCCATAGTCGTCCTTCTGGCAACTCATACCCGTCCAATACGCAATCTCATGGCTACCCGTCAAGTTCAGGAATTTCTGGTAACTCTAAACCAAACACAGGAGGTCATACAACCAATGTTCACTATCACTACAACTACAATCCACCACAGCAAATAAGGTACACACCAGTTCACGGTGGCCCACCAATGTCTTATCCAGTGTACCACGGAACTCCACCAACTTATGTCTACAAGTACCAGAATTCGGGAAGCAAGTATGGTACTTTGTTAGCTGGTCTTGCTCTGCTGAATCTAGGAACCCTAGCTGGAACAGCTTATGCTCTAAACAAGGGGCACTCTAACAACTACAAACCTACACCGGGTGAAGTATGTAAGTTTGGATTGAAGAAAGATAATGGAGACTATGAGGAAACAAAAATAGACTGTGAAATAATCTCAAGCTTTATTTATATGGATCAGGCAAAGGCTAACAATGTTAGCAACACAAATGTGACAGTTGTGACAACAACTGTGACTAATGTAACAACTGTGAACTCCCCACATAACGAAACAGCTCCTGTCTCAACAGGTCCAGTTTTGTATGAAATGTTGCCAAATGGAACTTTAGTACCGAGAAACGAAACAAGCGTCAATACTACGGCTGCTGCTAACAACACTGACAATACAATGGCATCATCAGTTACAGTAACAACCACAAATACTACAACAGTGACAAATGCTCTTGAGGTAAAAGGCAATCCTGTAGACGTCACACCAGGTATGCAATGTTATGTAATTAGACACACAGCATCTAGTAACATGAAGAAAACAGTGCCATGTGGACTTTTGCAAACATACGCTACCAAATCATTGAAAAAGAACTCCGCTTCAAGAAATGTCCCTATTTTCACTATTTTAACTGTCATTGTCTCTTTGTTTGTGACAAGCTAAACTTATTTTCCTTTTTAATTCCTTTGAGATGAAATTTTATTAGTATGTTTTGTATAAGCCTTATCACGAGGATACTTATTACTTATGACTAGTTTGGTAGTTGTTGTATAAAATCTATATTTCCTATAAAATATAATTTTTCAGGTGATCCAAAACATGTAATATATCTTATTCCTATGTGATTGTTGTAAAATTTTAAACTAAATCTGTCGGTGACTATACATTTAACATTGTAAAAGGAGTTAGGTATATATGATAAAAAATAATTTTCATACTCAAAGAATAAGTAATATAATATATTTCATCCATATAATATAAGTATTTAGTAAATATATTTTTACAAATAATATTTTGATAAATTGAGTGTTAATGAAACATAAGATAAGTTTAACAATTTTTAAAAGAGCCTACTCCAATGCCAAGAAATATATTATTATAAGGAAACTGTCAAAAACAAGGACATACTCCCTTACTAATTAAAATATTTACATTAATAGATTTTTTATACAATGTTAATGCCTTTGCATGACTTTTCTATTGTACCTGACAAATACAGCTACATTGTAATCTAAGTTTTACGCATTGGGTAAAAATTTTCATTATTAAGGGAGTAATTGTAATCTCCCAGTTTTACTATTGTGATATTCTTAGATTAATTGCATAATATCAGCCAAAACATAGACTGAATTGCTAAAAAGTATTACAGTTTGTTAACTCTATTAAATGAAATATAACATCACAGATAATTTTTGTATATTTGCAGCTAATGTTTATTAAGTTATCTGCTCTTGTGTTCTATAATTGTGATATTGAAATTGATTATTTTAATAAAAATGTGTATTGTAACTAATAGTTTTATTAATGCCCTCCACTCTTATCAATGTACTTTATTCAAAATATTAGCATTCCATCTCTTAGAAGAATGTTATAATATGAGAATAAACATTTATGTTACATGATTTGTGCCTGATAATGATCATGTTTGTAATAATTATCAAAAATCTAAATAAAATGGCTGACCAAACAGCCGTTGCTTGTTTTTTAAATTAAATAAGTCATAATAATATGTGATTTATGAATGAAATATTGTATGAATACTCCATTCCTATATGGTGTGTTCCAGTTGCAAGGAAAAATGTTATTAATGAAATTTTCAGTTTTTTAATGTATGTTCATTCATGTAAGTACAAATAAATAATTTTCTGTTCTTGACATACCTAATACTTTTCTTAACATCAGAAGATCATTATTTATCCCATTGAACTACAAAAAAACTAAATTACACGTTATTTGTGTTTACATAAAGGTCAATATTAATAAATTACACCACTTAAGTAGGTATGTAGGTACTTAACATAAAATTGCATTGAATCATTTAATGCAGATTTATAATTTTTAAAGTTATTTATAATTACTTCTTGCATTATAAAATTCTTAAATTTATGTTATTGTAAGTTTTATTTAGTACCTATGTACCTACGGAAATTTATTATATTCATAAGATTATCATTGGACTTTGCTTTTGAATGAGGGTCCGGCCCGTCCATGGCATAGTTTTTGTTGGACCAATAGTTTAGCATTCGAATTTTTGTATGATGTGTTCGTTGCAGTTTAATTGCAATTCTATTTTTCAACTACTGAAATCGTTCGCCGAATCTCTGGGTGGGCACCCTCAAGCATCATATTTTATCTGTTAGTGGAAGAGTTAGTTATAACGATATTATATTTTGTTTTAAAAATAAAGTAATCGTGTGTAAAAACAGACCAAACGATAGTACAGGCTAAAACGTAGTGATTATATTTTCTTTGGTACAGGCTATCATGTTTACAAGTTGGGTGCGCAATGCGCATGCGCCGTCGCGGCGTTGACGCGCGGATTTCTGTAGAAAGTGATCATTGACCTCGAATGGGAAATCCAACAGTTTAACCGTGCTGTCGTACATTTTAGAATACATAATTATATTATACTTATATTAATACTATATTATGTTTAAATGTTCTACGTATTTACTGTCCCGGCGATCGGCGATCTTCGTACCGGTACCGTCCCGCGATACAATTAAGTTTCTTGACGTAGTAAGTACCTACTAACAGCAGCGCCACCTACCGAGTCTATAACTACTATACACCAAAACCGTCCTCGAGTACTACTCAATAAAAATCAGCATGAGGATCATGGTTAGTTGCATGTTTATCGCGAACAGATTGACAAACGCGACGGAGAACTTTGTTTTATAATAATCAGTATGTAGGTGCCACATACATAATAATAATATCTATGGACGCTTCACACCACGTCACTCTGGCCCCGTGCTAAGTATCCAAAGAACTTGTTTTACAGGTACCAGACAGTATAAATATATTTAATACTTTTATACTATACACATATTTAAGATTTTTACTATATTAATACACACATTTAATACACATCCATGACCCAGGAACATTGAAAACTTTTTGTTTCCTCAGCAGGATTCGAACCCGCGACCTCTCGTTCGAGCACCAACGTGCTCAACCACTGCGCTACGGGGGTCGTCATCATTATACTCAAATTCAATTCAAAATATTTTATTTCCAAATGAAACTTAACAAGATATTTTCGGAAAGTCAGCAAAAATACATTTATAACAATTATTGCTTTGTAAATAAAACCTCTGTTATGTCTGAATACCTGTAATATCAAAAACTGCAGAAAAACAAGTAAGTAACATAAAACATTGCATTTATAAGGAAGGAAAAACTGGTTGGGGAAAAACCCCACTAATGTTCAATTTGACCGGCGCCGGCGACCGTGTACGTTGAAGTCAATGAAATTATATTGTTTGATTGAATATCATTGATTAAAGTGTAAACAAAGTACTTAATTATTAATATAGTAAATAATTTTACATATTATTGTATTATTTTAATAGGCAGGTATGTATTTGCCGACAATAACTAATTATTATTATTATTATTGATTAGTATCGAGTGGTTCCCATAACATAATATAAAAAAATGTTTTTACCTACCTTTATTCCGTGGATGCTTTAGAGAAGTCACTTGAGTGACAAGGACAAAACATAGCTTATCCAAAGTGTATATATATATATGTTTTTGAACCCCTTGTGTTTGTATTATACAAGAATTTAAAGATATATTATTTAAAACAAATATCTTTAACGGGTTTACAGTCTGTTAAGTAACTTTTCCAATGTTTAAGAGGAAACACCACGGTTGAGAGAAATACAAAATAGGTATTTATAAAATCTATTGCTGTCTCGCAGTGCCTTAGCTAGCCAGCACTAGCGCGATAGAGACAACTGCAACTTGGACTGAAATTACCTATTAAAAGTACCAGAAATCGACGTTTAGGGGATTCCTGTTTCCTCCTCCAAAACTTAACCGATGATTTAAATATTTTTTTCTGTATTAGCTAAAAAAAGAATTGAGCTAGGTTCCTATTTTTTGCTTTTGTTGTTTATTGTAGTCAAATCTGTTTCCTAGATATTTAAACATAGCGGAGAGTCTGGCCATTTTTTTAGGTTTTTAAACGTCCATATCTTTTTAAATAATTAATTTATTAAAAAAAGGAAAAAATAGGGACGTACAAACAATATCCATAAATATTCAGGAAAAAAATTGTTACTGGTGTTATCCAGGGAGGAAATAGAAATCCCCTAGACCCCTATTTTTGTATGGAAGAAATTTCGTGGTGTTTCCTCTTAAGACAGTAGTAGGGGCCGTTATCTGAAGGCTAAACAAATCTATGATAAACTAACTTGGCATTCAAGTTTATCACAGATTTGATCCGCCTTTCAGAAACCAGGCCATTGTATATGTTAGATATCAGTTGAGTAAATATTTCTATTCGTAAGTGGATTACTTCTCAATAGTCAGTAGATTGAAGGTGCCATCTTCACTCCTTTAGCATGTTGTTGTACGTTTATGTTGAATTCTATTTACAGTACAGGTTGACACATTGAGTTGTTCCTAAGAAAACATTATGAATGTGTTAATATGCCCGCATGTAGCTTATATTAGTAGGCAAGTGTATGGTGTGTGATATTTTCCGTGTGCTTAGTGCGACTTTGTAACAGCTCAACCTACAATTTGTATTCAATCGAACTACCATACTTTGCCACTAGAGGCGCTGTTTTGTCATACAAATTGTAATGAACTTCCTCACGGTGTTCAGTGACAATAACTCGCACTAAGCATACAGAATAACATCAAATCGCTGTACGTCTTTAACCCAGTCCATGGACGTACGTCATCATAACCAGAAGGTCATACAACAGGTTTGGAGCCGTGCAAATAGACTCAACAACATTGGCTAAGTCAGACACGTGACTTTTGATGCTGCAATTGAAGTTACACTTTTTCACACAGACTTTAAAGTCCTTATTAGGTTGTGCGACGTGTGTGTTTAGCAAAAAGTTGAAGTCAAACGATTGATGGTGCATACCACCAATTAATTATTATTAAAACTAGCTGTTTATGAAGCGCACGCAACGAGTCGCCAAATGTGAATTTTAAATTAAAATTTTCCCCGTTTTTGTAACATTTCTCAATGACGTTTCGCTCCTATTGGTCGCAGCGTAATGTTATATAGCCTAAAGCCTTCCTCTATAAATGGACTAACCAACAAAAAAAGAATTTTTCAAATCGGACCAGTACTTCCAGAGATTAGCGCGTTTAAAGAAACAAACAAACAAAGTCTTCCGCTTTATAATATTAAGATACAGATAATAGTATGCATCACGATTGCTCCGCCACGGTAGAAATATGATGAAAATGTTCGCCCAATATTTAGGCGAAATTTGACAAAATCGAAGGGTCCAAACCAAAAATTTGTCGAAGTAGAAACAAAGAAGTTATAAGGGTTTGAAGTTGGCCGCGCCAACGTAACGTCCACGATGGCGCGGCCATGGAAATCTCAGGAACTACGTGGGTTAGAGATCTAATTCTTTTTCTAGTATGAAGATTGAATTTGGCGAAAATTGTCGAAAAATAAATTATAAACTAGAAATCGATATTTTAAGAGATATTTACCTCAGAAGCCGTGGCGGCGCAGACGTGCACTTCGTGTTTCTTTAATGTTGATTATTTCTTTATATCATAAGACTTAGTACAAAAAACTGATACAGGAAGTAAGGGCTTAATTTGTCGAAACTAATGAAAGCAATAAATACAACGAAATGTTATTTAAACAGACAAATCGGACCGAAACAAAAAATTACATGGCCGCGCCAACGTAACGCTTCTTTGTACGCTGATATCTCATTATCTGTAATTGCTAGGATTTCAGTTTCTATATCCATTTATTCGGCACATTAACTGATTAGAATGGCATATCGTTTTACCCTCAGAATAGTTTTTAACGCGTGTAATCTCCAAAAATGTGCTCTCTCATAGAATGTTTGAGTAGGGTAACCATAATTTCGATTTTATTTGAGAATACTTTTTACTCTACTAGACGAAAATGTGTCTATTTCCTAAATAATGCCAACAAATGGAATTATTACTATTAAATATTTCACACTTAAACGTAAGTATGTAGTTAGTACCTATGCCCATAAGCGGTCAGTTGTAGATATGATAATAATATTATGTTAGGTAAGTATACTGTACCTAGGCAGGCTACTTAATATTATGGGTTTCTTGCCCTTGTTCCGTTTTAGTATAGATATGTATCCAGGGCCCTAATTCTCAGTCCTCGAACTAAGTTTTTACTATCAGTCTTTCCCGCTCATGCAAATGAGATTTACCGCGCGTGCGAGCGGGATATACCTACTAATATTCGGAACTGAGTTCTAGGCCTGAGAATCGCCGCCCTGGTACGCAATCATATTTCATAATTCTCTCTGTAAAGATCCTAGGACTTTCGGAAAAGGGGTGTGGCTGTGTTGTACGTAACGGTATGTTGTATGTAAATACGGCCCTTACTTAACGTAAGTAATAAATTCTTTCATTCTTTGGCTAGCCAGTGGTGCAGTTTACATTTGGATGGGGATGACAGATACGTATGTAGCTACAAACAGCACTACCTACAAACTGTATCCCCATTTTCGTCATCATCAGTTAATTTAAACTGCGTTTCTATGAAAGCAATTTTAGAGCGTGATTCACGTTAAAACTTTATTTTGCAATAGTACGTCAATTCAATCAGCACAACTTTGCGTGTCATCGTGCAGTCACGTGATCACGATGACGTCATTGCGTATCAGTGGGATGTGGGTTTCAACTTGCAGTGAATGTTGTTGTTGATTTTCAAGGAATAGGTATGACGCGCATGCCCTTCCGTGAAAGTGTGTGATCGCGCACGGGGTAATGAACTCATACTATATTCAAAATATTTTTTATTGGAACGAAGTTGTGAAAGGGGGCTAGACGGAAAAATTAAGATCAAAAATTGCAATGATACTTTTTGCTATAGTTGTATTGTAAGCCGTGCGGCGTGCGCGTTTTTCTGTCTGTCTATCTCTCTCAGAAAGCAAGCCAGCTAATTTTACTAAAATTAAGGGCCGATTTTTCAATCGTCAGATAACTTTTATCTAAGGAATAAATATATGACTTTGGCAGATTTTGTATGGAACAAATGTCAAAGTCACATGTTTATTCAACAGATAAAAGTTATCTGACGATGGAAAAATCGGCCCTAAATCTACTAATTAAGTTTATACTAGGTAGGTACATTATATTTGTTAATTATACAAAGACAGGATAACATGAATCATGATGTTTAATGAAGAATTAACATTAAGTAACATTTTTGTGAAATGAATGAGAAGGCATGTTATTTTAACAAGCCGTTAACACTAACATGCGTTGGTGAAATCGGGACTTAATGTTCTAACAATGATAAATAATCTGAAAATGTAACAAATATTCAAATAAGTTACAATATTTTAAAGGAATACTAAGACGTGTTGATCAAAAACCTCCTCCTTTCTTGGAAATCGGTTAAAAAAGATAGGGTTGATGGTAGTTACTTAATACCTATGATAATATCGATAAAAAAACATTCAAAAGACTTAATTGTCGCAGTAATTAGCACTGGAGGCGCTACGCATGTGTTCAATAAAGGTGCGTTCTAGTTGCAAGGAAATAACGTTTAGAAAGAAATTTTCAATCACATTCTATTTTTATGTATGAACTTAGAGCGAAAGGAACAGGAATCCGATAAAAAATTACGTACAAAACGTTATATTTTCCTTGCAACTTGAACACACCTTATGTTCTTATATTTCTTCGAATTCCTCAATTCATTCCACCATTTTGCTCTTCCAGTGATTATCTCCGCGTGCTGGGCCGCCGGGGCGGTGGTGGGTCTGCTCCCGCTGTTCGGCTGGCACGCCGCCGTGGACGACTCCCCCGGCTGCTACTTCGTGGAGGTCATGGACTACAACTACCTCCTGTTCCTCTACTTCGCCACCATCGTCACCCCGAGTGTGCTGCTGGCGGGGTTCTACGCACACATCTACAGGGTTGTTGTTAAGCAGGTATAATATTAATAATATAATAATATTTATTGACGCTTCACACCACGTCGATCTGGCCCTGTGCTAAGTACCTATTCGAAGAACTTGTGTTACAGGCACTTACAGGTACCAGACAACGTAATTATACATATTATATTTAATACTATACACATATATTTAAGATTTTTATTATATTATACACAAATTAGCACACATCCATCACCCAGGAACTCAGAAAACTTTTTGTGCCTTCGGCGGGATTCGAACCCGCGACCTCTCGTTCGAGCACCAACACGCACAACTACTGCGCTACGTCGGCGTCGGCTGTAGTCGGCGCTGCTGCTGGGGTACCGTTTCACATAACACGGCTGATTTTCCACCAGTAATGTCTATCAATCATAGTAATCGGTGTACATACATAAAAACAGGCCGAATTTAGGCCCAGAGTCCGGAGGAGGTGGTTACAAACAGCTGTTGTGTTATATTTGACGCCTCTGTGGTCTAGTGGTTCAGAGCTTGGCTCTTGACTCGGAGGTCGCGGGTTCGAATCCCGCCGAGGGAACAAAAAGTTTTAAAATGTTCCTGAGTCATGGATGTGTATTAAATTTGTGTATTAATATAATAAAAATCTTAAATATGTGTATAGTATTAAAGTATTAAATATATAATAATTATTACCGTTGTCTGGTACCTGTAACACAAGTTCTTCGGATACTTAGCATGGGGCCAGATTGACGAGGTGTGAAGCGTCCATAGATATTATATATTATTATATCTACTTTGGTGTGCTAATTTAATTTGTAGTGCTAATGAGTAATGACTAATGAGTAGGTATAATGTCTAGTGACGCTTGATTATAATAATATACTCATGTGACGCATAAGTGACGTTTCATTTAGAGGGCAGGAAATCCCGCGCGCTTCGCGGTCACGATTGTGGCATTATTATTTAAAATTAAATTACTTAATTAACATCACAATTAATCCATGTTGATTGTTTCGCCATTGTCAAACAAAACATCGATAATTATGAGGAGAAATTTGACACAGAACACAATGTTTATTGAAAATATTGCCGTGTTATTATTCGGTCGATAACCTCACCAAGATCGTACATGTATGGGAATTGGGAATCAATTTGTTTTAATTGTCAAAGTTGTCAATGATTATTACTGACTAGCTGTTCCCGCGACTTCGTTCGCGTGGTTCTTGAGCGACCATTTATGCAGCGCACGCAACGAAAGTCTCCCCGTTTTTGCAACATTTCTCACTGACGCTCCTATTGGTCGCAGCGTAATGTTATATATATCCTAAAGCCTTCCTCTATAAATGGACTATCCAACAAAAAATATTTTTTCAAATTGGACCAGTAGTTCCTGAGATTAGCGCGTTTAAACAAACGAACTCTTCCGCTTTATAATATTAAGTATAGATTACTAACGCAAGTTTATGTAGGTAAATTATGTTGTATAATGGATAATAGGTATTCCCAGACTATATCAATCGCAGGAAAGAACGATGTTGCGAATTTTATGGGACTGGCTATTTAGGTCTCGCGCACGATAGGTTTCCGTACAAAATGCAAAAGAGCCCTTAAATATCTGTCCTGTTTCTTTAGTATAATAGTTCGTCCCTGATATATTTAACCTAAAGGTAAACAAACCGAAAACAAATTATCCCTTATTCACCTATTGTGCACACTTATAAACACTTTTACAGGTATATTAAAGGATTACACTTCATTATCTAATGCATTTTATAACAATTAAACACTAATTAATATGTTTAAACATCAAATGAAAATTTTTCACAGAAAAAGTAAGTACGCCATTTTGACACTGCCGATTGTAAAATAAAAGCCTATGGATTCATAGCAAACAAAAATCATTGTATTAATATTGGCCAATTGGCATCACTGACTAGTCTTTGGTTGAGTCATAGACGGGTTTGTTTACGTTAAGGTTAAATTTATCTCGAACGTACTATACCTATTTGTTGTTATGACGGCAAAAGAAATGCATAATTTGTGAAATTTCAACTGCGTGACTGTCACGATTCATGATAAACGGCCTGGTGGGAGACGGAAGGGGGACGAACAACGGGGTCTCAGTGATAGGGTCCCGTTTTACTTTGGATACGGGACCCTAAAAGGATACAAGTCACAACTAAGTGCTTAGGCTGCTCACGACCTGCTTTCTCTAGATTTTTCGACTGATATTAGCGCAAATTGTATTACCATAGAATACCGATTTTGTTACCTACGTGTGGGTTGCTATATTGAAATCAGTAAAAAATGAAAATGAAAAAAAATATTTCCAAATAAAACTAAACAAGTTATTCTCGGAATGTCAATAAAAAAAAGCTACCTAAAAATGCTAGTATGTTCTATTTTCACGTACAAACAGTCGATCTACAGAAATTGGGATGTGAGTGAGCAGCCTTATCTATACTAATATTATCTATACTAATATTATAAAGAGTTTGTTTGTTTGTTTAAACGGGCTAATCTCAGGAACTACCGGTCCGATTTTAAAAAAAAACTTTTTTTTTGGATAGTCCATTTATAGAGGAAGGCTTTAGGCTATATATTATTTACACTGCGACCAATAGGAGCGAAGCGTCAGTGAGAAAAGTTGCAAAAACGGGGAAAATTAATTACATTTGGGGACTTACCTACATTGCGTGCGCTGCATACGGCTTAAGTCACTCAAAAACCACGCGAGCGAAGTCGCGAGAACACTGTAGCATACTAGTACTGTACCATATATACCTACCAATATTATATTTTAATGTTCTATTGGTCTATGAATACGAAACCTTACTAGGCGGCTGAAGAAAATTCAGAGCGCTGAAAATAGAACTCGACGCATACCGTATGCACCTATAGTATAATTATTGTATTGAAAATCTAACACATGAGTGTTGAAATTTGCCAACTTTTGATATTCGTGTATTTGACTTCTAGCTCTATTATATTAATAATAGCTCACAGTTTTCTGTGCCCTGAATTTATACATACTGGATTATAACAATATTATAATGTGACGTCATGTATCATTAATAAATTAATTAATTGTACAATTAAATCCACATTTATTCTAATGGACTTCTCATTTAGATAATTATCGTAAATGATATCATTGACTTATATATTTTATATCAACATGAAACCATTCTTGCCACATAATTCAATTGTTAGACTCAATGAGTCACACAACGCACACAACTCACAACTCAACAAACACACAAGTCACACAACTGAACAATCCAAGAATGAAACAAATAAGAAAATAACATGAAACAAGCGCAACGAATCAATCTGCATACATTCCAATGTGAGAGTGACGCAAATGTTACGTATATTGTTTATTTATTTTTAAAATAAAAACTATAAGAACTTATATGTGCTGAGTGCGAGTTTTTGTCAGTGCTGCGAATTAACTACAGTTTGTATCAGTGGGCCAAGGAACATTTGAGTTCCGTAAAGTAATTGAATGTCAGTTATGTGAAAGCATGACAGCGCTAATACAATTGACTTTAGTTTAATTTACTGATCTTTCAGATGTTCTAGATTAGGCTATAAACAACGCCGTGTCTAACATCTCTGACTCTTTCTAACTCCTTCTAACATCAAAACAAAAGTAAAATGATAATAAACCGCGGAACAATTCGTAAAACATTTGCAATAAGTCTCCGAGATAAGTGCTAGTTTTGAAGAAGTTAACTACAACTTGATAGTTCATACGATACGATATTGATAACCACTAGCGTTGCTTTGATGACATACAAATTGTAATTGTACTTTCTACAATTTGTATGGCATTTAATATAAATATAATGTCTAGTGGTTCAGAGCATCTCTCTCGACCCGGAGGTCGTGGGTTCGATTCCCGCGTTGGAACAATAAAAAATGGTGTTTTCAAGTTGTGTTAGGACAATGCAGGCTGATCACCTGATTGTCTGACAAGATAGATGATCCATGCGGCGGATGGGCATGTAAAAAGTCGGTCCTGCTCCTTATCTCCCGCTCGTGTCGGTTATCCGTCCCACTTGACTACGAGAATGAGGGTACAGAGAATGCTCCTGTGTTTTGCCCACACACTTGGGCACTAAAATATGCGTAGCTGGCCTGGTTTTAATGAAACCGGCCATCGTCACCGAAATCGGCGTGGGAGGCATTATCAGTTGACTTTCTTTACGGCGAGCTGTGACAATTGACACTCAACACACAGCTGCAAAAAAATTTAGAATTCAGCAATTCACTCACTGTTGAGCTCACCAACCACGGTTGGTTGAACGACACTAATTGTAGTGCTATTTCGCAAACAGTTTACAATTCACGTTGGTACTGCAGACCGTGACAGCAGCGGTACATTTTGCGTTACATTCATTGGAACTAATTGATACAATCGACCGCCCACTGGTATACCAAAGTGGGCAAAGGGTATTGGCTGACACTTGAAGCGATGGACATTTTGCACATTGCTGGAGCAGCGGCCAATGCGCGGCAAAAAACCTATTTCCAGACTCCATGGGCCCTCGACTGTTTGCTTAATGAATGTTTATTATCCAATTACTATTATCAAAATAAAAAATATATAAACCCCGAATTGTCAAACAATAAGCGAATTGATGAAGATTAATTGAAGACATGAATCGATGGAGGTGGATATGTCGCAAAATTAAATTACCCAGAAAATTGAGTTTAAACTGTCACTTAAACATTTCAGGATATGTACTAACGTATTAAGTACATTGATTCTATAGACGGATATTTAGATAAATGTAGGTACTTGTCGGAGTTGAAACGTAAGGCTTGCAAAAGCCTAGTGAGTTTGGTCATATTTGCCAAGGGGGCCGGTCGCCATTTACAAAAGAAAAAGTAAAAGACATGTGTCACGGATGACAGCGATGACAGATGTCGGGGCGGGGACATGATGGCGGGCCTTGAAAAAAGAGATCGAAGACTAAATTCGCTTACGTTCCAATATCAACGTCAGCTCTCATTTAAAGTGTATTTAATACTCGTAGTTACTTGAAAGTTCATAATATAAACACGTTCAGCTTGGTGTTATTATTTCGTGATCCTAAAGTGACGCCCACAGAATACCTCACTCCGTTATTACTTTACGACGTATTCTAAAATGTGACAGTTTGAATTAATTTTTTTTCGAAATCCTAATTTTGCTACAAACTCGTATCACCTCTATCCATGTCTTCAATTATATCCAAGGAAACTTGCTATCATGTCAGCTTTCATTTTTCAAGTATAAAGAACAAGAAATCAGTTCATTCGTTTGGAACCTCAGATTTCGTCAGGAGTAAAAAAAGGAATACATTACATCATAGGTAACTCGGTACCTAAATATTCAACAAAATCCTTTAAGATTCATGGCCCCCGATTCAAGATGCCATCGCTATTTATCGCTTCTTTTACGAAGTTCGAAAACAAAATATAAGTATAGGATTTGACATAAGCTTCGCTAAATGACATAAGAAATCGCTTGTCATTTAGCGAAGCTTATGTCAAATTCCATACATTTTGTTTTTGAACTTCGTGAGCGATAGTTAGCGATGGCATCTTGAATCACAGTTGCAAGGAAATAACGTCAATATAACGAAATATTCAATCACATTTGTGTATGAACTTAGGCCGAAAGAAATACATTATTATACATACATTCCATCGCTAATTATAGCTCACGAAGTTCGAAAACAAAATATAAGTATGGGATTTGACATAAGCTTCGCTAAATGACAAGCGATTTCATATGTCATTTAGCGAAGCTTATGTCAAATTCCAAACATTTTGTTTTTGAACTTCGTGAGCGATAGTTAGCGATGGCATCTTGAATCACAGTTGCAAGGAAATAACGTCAATATAACGAAATATTCAATCACATTTGTGTATGAACTTAGGCCGAAAGAAATACATTATTATACATACATTCCATCGCTAATTATAGCTCACGAAGTTCGAAAACAAAATATAAGTATGGGATTTGACATAAGCTTCGCTAAATGACAAGCGATTTCATATGTCATTTAGCGAAGCATATGTCAAATTCCAAACATTTTGTTTTTGAACTTCGTGAGCGATAGTTAGCGATGGCATCTTGAATCACAGTTGCAAGGATTAAGGAAATAACGTTAATATAACGAAATATTCAATCACATTTATGTATGAACTTAGGCCGAAAGAAATACATTATTATACATACATTCCGTATTGAAAATTTTGTTAATTGTATTTCCTTGCAACTGGAATGCACCTTTAATTAAAACGTGTCGGATACCTTGGATATCCGGATGTATGTAACTGGGCGTGTGAATAAGGTCACCACTCGCAACAGGCGCAATTTAATTTCATCGTAAGCCCTGGACAAGTTTTAATCTAGCGCTGCGATTGACATATTTGTTTGCCCTGAACAAATGCTGATAACCCCATTGTAACCGGTTGTTTTGGTGTAGGTACTATCTATTTTACGGTTCACAATAAATAAGTCGAACATTCCTTATCTTGTTGAATGTCCTAAACACCAATCACCGATAGTATTTTCTATCTCCTTAAATTCGTCAGTTCTTACTTCACTTTGAACATTCGGAAAATATTTGTGGCCTTTTTTTCCTGCTCCGTAAACTCGGTACACCGTACACGTACTACACTTGTTCTTGAACTGATATACCACGCATACTCGTACTTACTTCCTTATCAAGAGAACTCGTATTAAATCAGGAAGTCAACTTTTTGTTTATTTTTTCAGATGAGTGCAGTGGTCACGGTCGAAGGCGGCCATGGCAGAGAGGGCACCATGCTCCGAGTCCTCGGAGCGGCGCAGAAGAGAGAAGTCAAGGCCACCCAGAATCTAGCCATCATAGTCTTCTTCTTCATAATCTGCTGGATTCCCCTCTACACCATCAACGCGATCAAGGCTTTCATGCCAGCTCTGGACATTCCCAATCCTCTCACCTACTTCTGCATAATATTCTCTCATCTGAACTCTGCAATCAACCCGCTGCTATACGCATATCACCTGAAAGACTTCCGCGCCGCACTCAAGGGGTTGATCTGTTCGATACTCGGCAGAGGGGTGCCGATTCCAGCGGCGTACCGGCCTCCGGTGCCGATACGGCGACCGGCGCTCGAGAGATGTAATGCTTTACGAGAGAGACCAAAGATATACGTCGACTCACCGGTGTGGCGACGGCAGAAGGAGGCTGAGGTGTCGCGCGCAGAAGAGAGAAGTATCGGACACGTCGCTCCGGTCAACGACTGCGAGCCCTTCCTCAACACGAACGCGAGGGACAGCTCCAGTGGAAGGTACACTCCTGAGGCCCACGAAGGGAGCAATGGGCCGTATCTGATCGAGTCCAATCTCGAATGCCAGAGCCCGTACAAGAAGGTGGAGGAGTTCATTCGCAAAGTCCGCAGCGTGAGCTCCGAGCCCAGCTGACAAGAAGATGGCCGTCTGCCCGCGGCGAACAGTGTTCCATGATTTTAAAGCTTTAATTTATTATACGATTAGATGTATTTTATTAAGCATATTGATGTTTCGATGTGAATATTTTTAGATATGCAATTTTAGGATGGTTATTGAATATTGTGTGTACAGAATAGTCGATGTGAGCAATTCCGTTACTGCTCAGACCTAAGGGGTTTTCACATTCATCTTCCGTAGCAAAAAAATGACATCACATGTGTTAATCCTTGTACCTACGTCCTACATGTATTTATTTTAACTAGTCATTGAAAAAGAGACTTAGGGCTACGCAGTATTCGAATCGTTTTTTGAGGTTGTTTGCTTAATTAAATGCTTTATGAATGTTATATTTCGTTATTTAACCCCTCTGCTCAAATTTCGTCGCCGATAACTTGGTGATTGATGGAGTGTCTACTGTCGAGCGCACGAAACCATCATTTATCAAGTAAAGGCGGGTTTTGTTTTTAATTTTGTAGAATTCGACACCGTCATCGCATTTCATCGGTTTTCTGTATAATGATGATACATAATTACTGTGCGTTGAGTGGTTTAAGTTGTATTTGGTTGAACACTTCCCACGCGAACATTCTACCCCTAGGGAAATTAATAAACTTGTCTCAGAATTCGGATTCTTATTTCAATCATACGATATAAGAGCAAATAAAAAAGTAAAGACAGCTTTGTCAAACAAAAACTGAGGCTGGCTTTTCATATTTAAAGTATTTAGCGTACTGTGTCAAGTGGTTATTTCTATATTCTTGAGTACGAAGTACGTACTACTACTATACCTATAAAAATAAAAAAAAAACCCCGACTTAATTGGTAACATTCCTATCACACCTAACTAACGAACTGATAACGTTGAATACCTGAACCGATTTCCACCAAACATAGCTAAGAACACTCGCGACTGATATATTATTATCTTTTAAACAAAAAAAAAAAATACGCATTAAAATCGGATCATCCGTTTGGGAGCTACGATGCCACAGATATACATATACACATTTACACAGACACGTCTAACTTATAACACCCCATCGTTTTTGCGTCAGGGGTTAAAAAGTACTCACCACGTCTTGCTTTGCATCGTAAGGCGTAGTTTTTCACAAATTGTGTGTGCGTGACAGTATGTAATTACACGGCCGAATAAACTAGCCTTGCTGTGTGTTCAGTATCGTAACTGTGTAGTATACAGAACTCTGTGTTTGCTTTATGTTTGGCCGTGTTTCGCCAAGCAATGTTAAAGTTAACGCCATGTTAAATATCATGTTATCCCTCTCGTATTTCCTGTCAATGAATGAGATGGCATAGTATTTTAACATGACTTTAACTTTATTGATTGGTGACACACGGCCTTAAGCAGACAAAGTAAAAAATCTTAATATTTGGCTACTCGCCAATGACGACTAAGAGAGTAATTAATAAGGTAGTTGATACTGTATTTCATGCAGCTAGCAAATTATCAATTTACAAGAAGAAGTTTTCCTTGTTTCGTTGTTGTTTATCTCCGTCAGCTATATAAAACTGGCAGTCCAATAACCTGCCAGATTATAGTCAAGCCAGTAACAGCGATTTCGCGAAAACGGCAAGAGAAACCAAATCAATCTTTGGCGACTAATTAGCAAAACATTCAGAAAATAGTTATTTTCAATTTTGCACATGTTACACTAGCAGCTTTGTACAGCTTGCTTTCTATTACTTTCTTCTTTCTTTATTATCTACTTTGTGTTCTCACGTAAATATGTGAAAAGCGCCATCTATATTTTAATGATACAAAAAAGTTTATCAACAATTTTAAATTTAAAGCGTATAGCTAGCTAGATGTCTCTTTCAGAGGTAAGTAAATAATAATTGTTTATGAATAATAATAAAGATCAAAACACTTTGTCATGCAACATACAATAACACCAACCAATGCATTTTTGCATTGGTTGGTGTTATTCAATTGATAATAACAAACGGCCAAAAACGCAAAAATAGTATTTTTGTCAACGCCATCTATTGCATACTGCTTAAACTTCTTAGTTTAATATAGTTCGAAGCTTTGTTATAGTTTTACATCAAATGTATAGATGGCTCTTCCATATTTTTCTTCAACTCCTTTTTATCCAATTATTTAATGTTTAAAGGTATTTCATCTTTTATAGCTATAATAGTAATTCGGCAATAACATAATATTTAGTACGTGGTTATTATGATGATGGCGGGTATAAAAGACGCATCACTATGTAAAATTATTTTTTTTTGGATTTTGGTGGCAGCGCTCCTTAAAAAGTTAAATAATTTTATCAAATTATGTCACAAGTTACCTTTAATTAAAGGTAATCAGTAAGTCGTTAAAATGTCTAATTAGTCATTACATATCAAAGTTTTTAATTATCCTTTATGATATAATGAGTTATTAAAACTAGTTCGATCTAGCGTTTCGATTTTTATTTCACTAGCTGCTGTACCTACTTACTGCGATAAAACACTTTTCGAAATGAATATTTTTAAGAGTTTCTATAATTATATAGTTTATATAAAAAATCGTATAACCGTCGCTTCTGTAGAAAATATTCTGTGGTTAATCAATGTTACTCCTCAATGGGCTGGTTTCTCAATTTTAAAGGAAAATAATTCAGGTCGGTAAACTTCTCAATGAAAAAATATTATCAAAACTTTTTAGATCCATTTAGTTTTTACAACAAAAAAATGGAAATCAAAATTAACGACTACAGCAACTACTGATAATGGACGCTTCATATACAGCAGGGCAATCGCGCTAAAAAACTTTAGCTGAAACGCAACCGAAACGTGAACGTTACTCGACTTTATGACGTATTCGGTATGGCGCTATCCTTTTGACAGCTAGGTGAGACGAAGCTGGACCGTAGTTGTAACTCAAACGCTGTCAAACAAAAAGTTCTTACGGAGCTAGTTTGGAACAAAGTGAACGTATATAAGTTAAGTTTTTGAATCTAAATTGTGTAAAGGACCAAAAATGTTCAGCTAGATTGGAAACGAAACGCAGCTGAAACACAAACGAAACTAAGTTGAACCTCAAATAAAACGTTGTACAATAGCGCGATTGGCCTTCAGGTGGCAAAAAGAACGGTTACTGTTATAACTTTGGGTTACCTTTTCTCATACGAGAAATGAATTTTTTAATTTTTTATTATTCATGCGAGTTGCGACTAATAAAACATAAATTGTTAAAAAAAACTTTTTTAATCTGTACCTAAAATAAAAAAATTAATTTCCAGAATGAGAAAAGGTACCTAGTTTTAAGTGACAAAGAGATTGCGCAATATTGTTTACTTACCTTTACTATCATACTGTTTTAGTTATCTTCTGGACTCTCCATTTTGTACTTCTGTTCTACATATTTTTCCTAAGCAACTTCGTGCTGGAAATAAGAGAGGCTGTCAGTGTAAGAGACATCATAAAGGCCAATACTGCCATGTCGCTGATCATCATGATAGTCAGCTTGGACTACTGGTTTCTGACTAAGAGGTAGGCTCTGGAAGAGACTGCTGTAAGATCGCCTTTTTGCACATAAACTTATTTATTTACTTATTATTAGCCTAAACTATCCCACTGCTGGGCAAAGGCCTCCCCCAGTGTCCTCCAGGTGTTTCTTTCCAGCCAACTTATTGCAGTATAATTATTGTATGTTTTTTTAATGTACAAATAAAGGATTTTCTATTAGGACACGACTATTAGGAGATCAGGCGCAGGACCGACTTTTTACATGGCCATCCGACGCATGGATCATCTTTCTTGTCAGACAATCAGGTGATCGCCTACATTGTCCTAACCAAACTTGAAAGCAACATTTTTTGTTGTTCCAACGCGGGAATCGAACCCACGATCTCCGTGCATGTTTCGATGAGGCTGATATAGCCTGTAGGTAACAAGTAACAACTAACAAGCCTCTATAAAATAAATGAATTAAAAATAAATCTCTAATAGCTTCAAAATATGCCTACTTATTATTGTCATGGCCTACCCATACGATCTATTTCTAATACAAAAAAATTGCAATACATGTCACTACTTTAAACGTTTGTAAATATGCCGAATTAAGTAAAAATATTCCGGTTTCCGGAATGTGCTTGGACTTCCCCTTTATCGATTGAAAATCGAAGAAAACAAAAATAGCCAGTCGAATTGCCAGTATTAGGGTGATACCATTTTCTAGTACTAGGTCGTGTCTCTGTTATATATCTATTTTGTGTTATTGTGTACCAAGCTAGAGTGCTCTAAAAGAGTACCATTATCGCCTTTATTTTAGGACACTCCTAATATCAACCCTGGACAAGTTGCATGCTGTGGATGTAATGTCCCAGCAACACGAGGCTTCTCAGGAGCGTCACACGAGGTACCTGAGCCTCGTGAAGCGAGCGGTGGTGATGTTCTATACCGTAAACTTCCTCAACACGTGTTTTGTGTATTTCCCGCAACGTATAAACTACACCAGTGCGTTCTCCACCCCGAATCAATGTCCAGGTACTTCAAAATATACATATAATATAATAATAATATCTATGGACGTTTTACACCACGTCAATCTAGCCCTGTGCTAAGTATCCGAAGAACTTGTGTTACAGGTACCAGACAACGGAAGTATAATATTATTTAATATTTTTATACTATACAGATATTTAAGATTTTTATTATTCAATATCAATACACAAATTTAATACACATCCATGACCGAACAAACGATACAAGGAACACAGAAAACTTTTTGTTCCTTTGGCAAGATTCGAACCTGCGACCTCCCGCTCGAGCACCAACGCGCTCAACCACTGCGCTACAGAGGTCGTCAAATATCTTTGGTACGTCCCTAATTTAACCTAAACGTAAACTAAACCGAATCATCTAAATTTCCACAAATTATTTTATTGTGGACACTTATTAACACTTTTAGCAGATATTAAAGGATCACTTCACTATCTAATACATTTTATAACAATTCAAATGAAAAACTTTCAAAGTAAAAATACGCCATTTTGACACTGCCGACTGTAGAATATATTATATATTCTATGTATTCATAGTCGCAAACAATAATCAAAGTCAAGTCAAAGTCAAAAATTTTTATTCAGAATTAATTTTACAAAAATGTTTTCTGAACGTTGTTTCTATATGATGCCTACCACCGTTTAATCATTTGAATCACCGTCGTAATCATTGTATTGTATTCTCATCACTAACTAGTCTATGGTTGTTGTTTGTTTACGTTTGGGTTAAAATTAAACGGGACGTACCTACTATACTTTTATGTGGAAAATTTAAACGCTAATTAAAGTAGCTACTCCTTACTTTAATATGCGTTTCAACTTTCAGCTATGTATTAGTAAATTAAACCATAATAATGTTATGGTTAGTATAATAGTAATACGTGAAGCAAAAGCTTTGTACCACTTTTTACAAAATTTGCGCGGATGTAGGAGTATCAAATTTCTCTTACTTACACATACTTTGGCCGTTACAATGCTGCTAGTATTTCGGCATTATACAGGGTGTAAAAAGAGCAGTCACTATAACTTCGTGGGGTAATAACCAGGCAAGAGATATATCCATTGGTACTAGTCATTTGCTTTTAATCCACTGTTTTAAAAAATTAAAATTTTTCAATAGGCAATGTACAAGGTGCACAACACAGCGATCAGCTGATTACGCTGAGAGGTCAATAGCACGCGTAAGACGTTCATTAAGTACTAGGGCAAAAATTATAAAATTTAAGAATTTAATGCAGAACGTTGTTCCAAATAGTTCAGCTTTGCGACTAAAATAATAAATTGCAAAAAAAAATAATTTGTTTTTCAAAAAATAAATAATGAAAAGAAATCATTTCTAGAATCAGTCAAGGTCCTATAATCCTATCCGAAAGTTATAGTGACTGCTCTTTTTACACCCTGTATTGTACCTAATGGGACAGTTTTCATGCATAACATAATATTTCAGTAGTTCAGTTGAAGTTTTCGCTATTATTTTTGAATTAACTTGACTGACGGTTTAATACTGAAACGATAGTTAAGTGAAGCTTAAGTCATATGTTCTTTATTTTTTGTTCTTCATGTTCCTGTATCTTATGACGCAAGGTAACCTTAACATTTTAGTTTTGGTTTAATTTCGACCTCAGGGCAGACTAGTTTCAATGTTCAATATGGATCAGATTTTTCGAACTACCGAACTATTTAATGCATATATAAAGATATTTTTATTGTTACATAATAAAGAAACACGCCGCTGGAAATCAATAAAGACAATTGATGGTCTGTCGCTGAATTGTTTTCAGGAATCGACGCGAGCGGTGGAATTAGCCGCCATGTTTGCCGAGCCATCGTGCTATCGCATGATCTCTCTATACTCGTAGTGATTATGAACTACCAGGCCCTGCTCATATTTACCATCGCGCACACCACCTGCATGTACAGGCTGATCGCAAAAGAATTCGCAGGTCTCAAATTTTCCCCCGATAGAAGAGAGATAAAAAAACGCCTGCCGAATCTAGTAAAACGCCACGGATTGCTCATGGACATTGTTAGACGGTTAAGGAAATTATACAACATGTCGATAGGAATAAACTTGGGGACGAACGCCTATTGTATATGTCTGTATTTTTCGTTACCACTAAACAAAATCAATTCTTTCATACCAATCTTGTGTTATAATGTTCTTATGTTTTTTCTCTACTGTTATTTGTGTCAGAAGTTGATAGACTCCTCGATTGTGTTCGAGCAGGCGGTGTACGATTGTGGCTGGGAGGGGTACGATTTGGCTGACATGAAGATTATTTATATAGTTTTAAAACTGGCTCAGAAGCCGGTGTCGCTTTCGGCAGCTGACATGGTGCCTGTCAACATCTATACTTTTGCCACAGCTGTCGAATTTATGTTTAAGCTTATAACTGTTCTTAAGTTTTAGATAAAATCTTACAAAGTGATTATTTTGGTAGTTTGCAAAAATTATAATAAAAGAGATGTCACAAAAATGTTGTTGTGTTTCTTGTTTTTGTCTGTTTTAGAAATTGAAATTTATTTATTTATTTATTTTCCACAATAACTTCTACCATTACAGGTTAGGGAAATATACCTTTAACTCAGTTAGGCATCTAAGATTTGAAGTTTTAGAAACACTCTGTGTACATATTATAAATCACTGATTACATAATCTTTTTTAAAACGTTACATACTGAAAATTGTCCAATTATTAATTTAAACTTAGTAGTATTCTGTATGTTGAAAAAATCTAGTGTGTTCTTTGTTGCATTAGAGAAATACATCTATAGAATAAATATGTGTGAAAAAAATGTGGACTTAAATGTGAATTATTTTTACCTGATCATCTTTTAATCGAATTGAGTTTAATAATAATAATAATTATTTATGTAATCGAATTTAATATCCCTCCCGTTTTTAAGATATTAGAATAATTAGATTATACAAGATGTAAAAAGAGCAGTCACTATAACTTTGAGATACGATTATACTACATTTCCTCTTTTTGGGAATGTATTTTTTTTGTCAAAAACTAAAATATTTTTTTTTTACTTTTTACCATTTCTTATTTTTTTGTCGCAAAAATAACAATAAACCAACAATATATTTTTTTATTTTTGTAAAAAAAAAGAAAAAAAAATATATACTTACTTATCTAGAATGAGAAAAGGTAGTATAATCATATCCTAAAGTTATAGTGACTGCTCTTTTTACACTCGTTATATCTTATATTTTTTTAAGGAAAAAGAAGACACTTGTGAAATAAATAAAATAAAGTAAGCACTGTATAATTTATAGAATAATATTAATTGTAAACAATAACAATAATTTTATTATTAATGAACGTAATACCCAAACGTGTCACATATAAATATGAATATGAAAAAATATATCAAAAACATACGAAAAAGAATTAAGAAGCCAACTGTTGAGAATATTATATGGTGGCTCAATTTGACTCCAGATTTGCTGGGGTTTTCTGTGGTAACTCATAGGAATTCAGGTGAGTATTAAAGACGAAAATTATACTTATTTTTACCAACTTCCAAAAACTAAAAAAGGTCTTACACGATCCGTGTTATTCAAGATAATATTATGCTTTTCAGACCGTTTCCATATCGTAATAACTTTTGCCTGCGGCGTCACCCGCATGTAATAGTTTTCGTGGCAAATATTTATTTTGTACATTTATAAATTGTCTACATATGTGTGTTATTCTAATGTTTAAATTAAAATCCGGTCAGCGGTTTTGCCTGAATCCATACTCACAAATTTTATAATAACAATATTCGTAAGGAACCAAGAAAATTATATTTCAACTTAAATTATACTTTATCTATTTTAGTTATATTCTGGACCATGCATTTTACACTGATGTCTTATATTAACTTTTTGAGTAATTTCGCATATCGTCTGAAGTTATCTACAGACATAGCGGAGATCGTACAGGCGAATACGAATCTCTCCATCGTTATTTTCACCACCAACAGCAGTCTGTGGTTTCTGATGAAAAGGTAAAACAAAATTGGAAATGTTTAAAAAAGATGAATACATAAATATAAATAATTAAAGAGATGTGGTGTGGGTAATTGTGCAAAATAACAAAATATATAGAAACATTCAATCAAGTTTAAAAGATATATTAAGGATCTATTTCACAATCTTTTATGTCGGATAGCTTATGCAGAAGTTTTGTTAATGCTTACTCTATATCAAAAGACTGACACGGTACATGCAATCAAGCAATCTGATACATAAGGTTCTATTATCAACAGATCTTATCAGTAAAGTGTAACAGGCCATAAATGTGATTGAAAAAAATAATTGGTTTACAGATCGCTTCTACTATCGACGTTAGAAAAAGTCAAAGAGGTTGACAAATTGGCTTCAAGAACCAAACAACTGAACAACCAACACAATAAGATGCTGAAGACGATAAAGATTTTCGTTTTGGTATATTACGTAGCGAACTTTTCAAACACCTATTTCGTTTGGATGCCACAGCGGATGGATCTGTCGAGTCCCTTTTATACTCCTCACCCATGTCCTGGTAAATATTAGATGGTGATTGTCTAAGAATAGACTCAAGATGAAACTCAGAGAAAAAGTAATGAATTGACTAGTAGATGCATCTACACATAAGGTCGTGCTTGCTTCTACACGAAACGAAACACATTAATGAGCCTCTCAATCCAATTAATCCTAATGAGCCAATCAATGTGCCTCTCGGCATTCTTAGCTTTATATGGAAGTAATCATCATCATTTCAGCTATGAGGGATTTTAGCGTTATAACTATTGGTTGTTTTATTTCTAAGTAGTTATAGATTCATATTATTAAGTTGATTGTTTTTGTTTTTCTTTTTCCTATGCCAAGGGTTGCTTGGAAGAAAGCGCTTCATAGCGGTAAAGCCGCCCTTTGTTGTTATTTTTATATATTTTTTTTACTGTATATTTATTTGTGTGTGTTTCTTATTTTGGATACAATAAAGTATATTCATTCATTCATTCAAGTTAACTACTTCAAACATTGTTTAAAAGTCCTGTCACCGTTACTATTAAAATCTACATGTTTTAGGTCTCAACGTTACCACTGTCGTCAACAAATACATTTGCCGAGGTTTAATCTTCGCTCAGGATGTTACCATAGCGACTGTGGTGCTGAATTTCCAGTGTCTGCTTCTGTTCCTAATAGCTCACACATCTGCAATGTACCATCTAATGTCGGAAGAAATGCTGGCTCTTTCGAAAGTGGAGAAACCTGCCAATCATTTACAAGTTCAGAAGAAATTATCTCTTCTAATTAGACGACATGGTTTGCTACTGCATATCGTGCAATGTCTGAGGAGTCTCTACAATATGCCTATCGGTGTCAACTTTGGGACCAGCGCTTTCTGCATTTGCTTGTTCTTCTTCCTCAATCTTGAAGCTTGGATCACCTTTGGTCCCCTACTCGGTTATTCTTTCCTTGTATTTTTCATGTACTGTTATCTTTGTCAGAAACTAATTGACGCTTCCGAAGTATTTGAAAAGACGGTCTACGAGTGTGGCTGGGAGGAGTACTGCGTGAGGAATAGGAAGACAGTGTTCATTGTGTTGAAGCAAGCTCAGAAGCCAGCGCTGCTGCTGGCTGGGTACATGATACCGGTGAACATTTACACGTTTGCAACTGGTATGCAGTTTATATACAAATTTGTTACTACACTCAAAGTATAAGAAAAGATTACACCGGTTATTACTGTGACGGTAGCCAGTTTCGTTGAAAGCTATGCAGGAGTTAGTGCCTAAGCGTAATATACAAGAGCACTCTCCTTAATTCTCGTAAACCGGTGGTTCGGATGAGGGACAGGACTGTCGAGAGATCAGGCACAAGACCGATAATCTAGTAATGCTGTCTAGCAATATCCTAACTAAAAATGAAAGCAAAGATTTTTTCTGTTCGAACACGTGTATTGAACCCACGATTTGGATCACGAGCTAGGCGACGACGCCTCAAAGTACAGAAGGGCCAGGAGGAAAACTTTGTAAAGAAAAACAACAAACATATATTTTTTTAAACTAAATAAAGCTAGTACATATTAATAGTATGTTTCATTTAAATCGCTTGAACATTGACGATTTAATAATGCACTCTTCTGTTGACATTTTTTCAATCGATTTAGAATTTTTAATACACCTTAACGCCCTTGTAAATTACTTTAATTAACTGCTTATAATTAATATACTTGGTGTATGGTCCGAAAATGTATTAAAAGTAAGTGTTAAAGTTTGGTGTTGCAATGATTAATGGTATCAGACTTGATGTGAACTATGTATTTAAAGGGAATATAAGTGATAATAAGGGATACGTAATTTATTTTATGCATTTAATCGTCGTCAGTTCAAATATGACGTCCACTGCTTGACATAAACCTTCACCAAAATATTTCATGAGGTGTTGCCCATGTTGCCTATACCTACTTGTCACGCTTGGCAGGTGGGTTGGCGAGCGCAATTTTTAAGTACAATGTCCGCGGAAACACTGCTGTCCATTAATTATAATATAATATATAACAATATCTACGGACTCTTCACACCACGTCAATCTGGCCCCGCGCTAAGTATCCGAAGAACTTGTGTTACAGGTACCAGACAACGGAAATATATTTAATGCTTTTATACTGTGCAGATATTTAAGATTTTTATTTATACACACATTTAATACACATCAATGACCCAGGAACATTGAAAACTTTTTGTTCCCTCGGCGGGATTCGAACCCGCGACATTTCGCTTGAGCACCAACGCTCTCAACCACTGCGCCACGGAGGTCGTCACTGCTGTCCAATTCCGGATATGTATCCTGTTGCCATTTACGACACCCACGAAATGCTTTATGGGAAGGTGATATTTATACCCCGGCACCCCACGGATAACACGAACGAACACGCCATTGATTGATAAATTATAAATGTAACAACTGACTTTGGTTGAATTATAAATGTAACTAAATACTATTCGAAACGCGTCAAACCAACGTCTAAACTCGAAATTCAGTTTACAATATCAAGACGTTTTGTATAATTTAATGCTTTAAATTGATAAGTACTCCAAGTTAAATATGAAAAGTGTTCAGATGTAAAATTCTATTTTCTATATCCGCTTCTTCTGTGACCTGGGCCACCATATTTTGTGTAATTGTTCCATGCTTTAAGTTGTATCTTATTACTTAGGAAAAGTACGGCAAATAAGCTACTTTTCTGACTTCATTGAAACTTTTAGAATCTTAAAGAATAAATTAACAATAAAATGGGGTTGAAAAATTTATATCTGAAAACAAAGCACAAGTTTACAGAAATTACCGTCGAAAATTTAGTTTGGTGGATGAACCTAACACCACGGATAGCTGGTTTCCCGATTCTAAAACGAAATCATTCCGGTATGTATGACTGGAAGCAAGTTTCAAATAAAATGTGAAATGCACCTAAGAATCAAAAGGAATGGTTTTTGACAGGCTTTATAAAGTATGTATACGTTTATACCATCGTAGCGCCTTAATTACTAATCCGATTTTAAGGGGCCTTACTCTATAAACTGATTCTGATTTAGATTCGATCGTGCCGCGAACTTCCGACTAAATAGACCTTTGTTTATTTTGATTCTCAGTCGATTGATATGATCCATTTTCCTTATCCTGGTTAGTTTCAAAGTAACCAAATAAAATACCAAAAGCCGTTAAGATCGAACTGTCAGCCCAGTGCGAGTTTTTGTCACTGCTCACGGTGAGGAATTTAAGTAGGTACAATTTGTTTCGCATCGAATTACTTACCATAGTTTGGCACAAGGGGCGCTGTTTCGATGCCATTGTATGTAGTTAACTTGCTCACTGTGAGCAGTGACAAAACACTAGGGTCACTGATCCGATTCTCGATTGTGTCGGAAATAAGCCTGCAGCCTGAAGGAGTCGTGTGTAATAAGAACAGCCACTATTACTTTGACATACGATTACACTACCTTTCCTCATTTTGGAAATGTATTTTTTTGTCAAAAACTTATTTTTTTTTACTTTTTACCATTTATTATTTGTTTGTCGCAAGAATAACGAAAAAAAGAATATATTTTTAATTTTAGTAAAAAAAATACATTTCTAAAATAAGATAAGGTAGTATAATCATATCTTAAAGTTATAGTGACTGTTCTTTTTGGATTCATAGCTGTTCTGTACAGTGAACCATATGATTCTCAATTGTGTTACAATTTCAGTGATATTCTGGTTCGTCCACTTCTCCTTTCTGTCGTACATTAACTTCCTGAGCAATTTCGTTTACCGCATCAAACTGGCTGAGGACGTGGATGGGATCGTCCAGGCCAACACCAATCTTTCCGTCGTTATTTTCACCATGAACATTAGTTTGTGGTTTTTCATAAAAGGGTGAGTATTGATTGAATTTTTTTTCTCTGTTATTCTAATATTCAGAGTAAAAACCAAACCTGATGTTATATGTGACGTAATGAACTTAGTGTTGAAATAAAATGTTGTATGCTGTCTCTTACAAGATATTCAGTAATCGAACCCACGACCTCCGGGTCGAGAGCGAAGCTCACAGCCACTAGACCACGGAGGCGCTAAGATTTTTAGTTATACTATGTGATTAAAATAATTTTAGGTCACAATTAATGTCAACATTGGAAAAAATAAAACAAATAGACAAATTATCATCTGAAAGGGAATCATCGAAAGCAAAGCATCACAGCTATATCAAGAACATCAAAATATTCGTTCTAATATATTATTTAGTTAATTTTTCCAATACGCACTTCATATGGATGCCCCAAAGAATGGACTTGACGAGTACATTCTACACGGAATATCCATGCCCAGGTAAGTTTTATTTATTTTTATGTCACTATTGAATGCAAGCACAGAGTAGACAATAAAATGCAAGGTAAGTACTAAGAAGACCTAAAGGAAAAAACTTTATTTTAAGATTAATTACAATTAAAATGTTCTTATATGAGGTTATTTACACAAGACGCTGGATTAATATCCCTATAATATTAATGTCTGTAAGGCTCTATATAAATTATAGAGCCTTACAGACACAGAAGACTCCGGCACATCTATACATATAATAAATCTGTAGAGGGGTCATGTCTGTACATTAAGAATATTTAAGTGAAAATTAAAAAAAGGGGGTCTATATAAGCCACAGAACCTAAAAATAACATTTTTGAAAAAAATGTCTGTCTGTCTGTCTGTCTGTCTGTCTGTCTGTCTGTCTGTCTGTCCATATGGGAATGTTTGTCGTCGCATCACGCTAAAACCACTGTATGGAATGAAATGAAATTTGGCAGGCAGGTAGCTTATGATCTGAAGAGCATTATTGGAAATTGTTATCCCGAAAAACGAAAGGGTTCCCGTAGGATCTTCAAAAAATTGTAGCTACCTATTTGACGGTATTTCAGCCATACTACTCAACGTATTTAAATGCAATTTGGCAGGCAGGTATCTTATAATCTGAAGAGCATTATTGGAAATTGTTATCCCGAAAAACGAAAGGCTTCCCGTGGGATCTTCAAAAAATTGTAGCTACCTATTTGACGGTATTTCAGCCAAACTACTCAACGTATTTAAATGAAATTTGGCAGGCAGGTATCTTATAATCTGAAGAGCATTATTGGAAATTGTTATCCCGAAAAACGAAAGGCTTCCCGTGGGATCTTCAAAAAGTTGTAGCTACCTATTTGACGGTATTTCAGCCAAACTAATCAACGTATTTAAATGAAATTCGGCAGGCAGGTAGCTTATGACCTGAAGAGCGTTATTGGAAATTGTTATCCCGAAAAACGTAAGGGTTCCCGTGGGATCTTCAAAAAATTGTAGCTACCTATTTGACGGTATTTCAGCCAAACTACTCAACGTAATTAAATGAAACTTGGCACAAAGGTAGATTGTAACATGAAATAACCAACATAATATTTTTAACCGACTTACAAAAAAGGAGGAGGTTTCTGAATTCGTAAATATATGTTTGTTTTTTATGTTTCTTCGCGGATATCTTCATCGTTTCTCAAACAATTTTAATTTTTTTTATGTTGTGTAGGGTATAATTTAAATTTGGTTCCATTGTCACCAAAATAGTGACCTGATGATGGGATCCGTGAGGAATCGAAGGAAATCCTCAAAATTTATGTGGAATAATATATTGATTTTGATTTTTTCTGAAGTAGTCTAAGCATATGTTACCAAACAGTAAGGTTTTGCACCATATCCTGGATCTATAATATCAAAAAATTTCGCGTTTCAGTAAACTATATATATGTATATTGAAAAATTTCGCTACTGCTGCTCTGGCGTGCGTTTCAGTAAACTATATATATATAGAAAAATTTCGCGCTGCTCTATATATACAATATACATAATATATATATATATATTAAAAAAAATTGCGCCGCTCTGGCTTACGCCAGGCTAGGCTAGGTAGACTTTTTCTGGCTTTGTCAGTCTCGGCGCCGAGGAGAGCGCTTCAGTTTGCCGGAGCGCTCTCTTAATTTGATGGAAGTCCGGTCCCTATAGAGGTGAACCGGCCGGTCGAGGGAGGAGTGGCCTGTGTTTAGACAGATCCAGGCACTCCACCCAACATAACGGCTGATGGCAATCCGCAAGTGGTTTTAGTGGGTAAACCGGCCGTAGCGAGCCGGGAGTCCCACATACCCCTCGGGGACCCTCCCGGGGGGATGCGTAATGCATTTCCCTTGCGATATCAAAAAAAAAAAAAAAAGGTAGACTTTTTCTCTTTCTACAATTTTTTTTTATCTAATCGTTTTTGTTTTTCATTTTCCGTCCTCAAATAATCGTCGTCTGATCATTCGAGAATTATCCCTACTCAGTCTATACCCATCACTAAAAATCTGAAAATTAAATAATTTTAAACAAAAAAAAACGACTTCAAAAGGTAAACTAAAAGGAACAATTTAATTTTCTTCGCACAAAGTAATACTTATTTTCCAGTACAAGTGAAAATTATTATTAGGTACTTTGTGCGAAGTAATTTATTATTATACTTAGGTTTTGCAAATACGATTAATAAAGTATAGGCGTAGGATAGTTTGTTTTCAAGATATGAATGAGATGTCATAGGTACATTTAAATTAGAAAATTTATGTCAATATAAGTAAGATTTATGTTTTTCATGATATTTTTATTTATTAGTTTTCATAGCATGAAAACTAATAAATAAAAATATCATGTACGGCTTGGGTTTTTTCTTTCTTTTGTTATTTTGTCGTCTAAAGGGAGTTAGTACTTTAACCGTAAAGTCCCTAAGTAGGCTACATGTTTGTTAGCGTGGGTAATTAATAAATAAAAAACCGGGCAAGTTCGAGTTGGAATTGCGCACCGAGAGTAGACTTTTAAAAAATTTGGCGCTCGGCGCCAGCAGCGCAGCGTCGGTGTGAAAACGATCATCGTCTGCAGTCGCTGGTGCGTAAACTCCATACAAATCTCAGTACAGAGATCTTCGTCGCGTATATGAGCGTACTATCAAGTAGTCCCGTTCGCATAAAAGAAAAAAAAATATTATACATACAGACGAATTGAGAACCTCCTCCTTTTTTTTAAGTCGGTTAATAATACACGGTCATTTTTCGAGCTGGTAGTAGGAATTGTTAGCATTTTCATAGAAAAAATACCTCAAAACATTTACGACAAAAACGGCCATTATTTGACAGTAAACTATTATTATTCCTCCATCGGCCTACTTCTTTTCCCTATGCACGTCTAATTTATTAAGAAGCATTACTATAAATTAGTGATTTTAAATATCCAAACGACAGTGTTCATAAACTAAAAATGTATTTGAACTGCTGCCCTAAATCACTTAACCACGCGTACGAAGTCGCGGGCACAGCTAGTAATTAATAATTTTTATTTGAATCGTGGTACATAATAATATGGTGTTACAGTATTTTTAGCGTGCAAACTTATAAGGATTATTTTAATATATTTCTAATTTATAGTCTAATATTATTATCTATTACATTTAATTACATTAAGGCATTTTAAATACATTAAAAATATTACACCCAACATTTTAACTAGACTCCCCGCTCTCACCGCCGATGCGGCGCAGTGTGAAAGGGGCCTTTAGTTGTGTCAGATATAAAAAAAATATAGTTGTTTTAATTCTAGGTATCAACGTCACAACCGTCACTAACACCTATATCTGCCGAGCCATCATCTTCATCCAAGACGTCACTATATCGACCGTCGTCATCAACTTCCAAAGCGTATTACTGTTTCTGATAGCCCACACGGCTGCCATGTATCACCTGCTATCAGAAGAGATGATAGCTCTCATAGAATCTACCACTAAAAGTACCCGTACAGTTGAAGTGCGGAAGAATTTATCTTCTCTAATAAGACGCCACGTGTTATTATTGGATATAATCAGATCTTTGAAATCAATGTACAACATGGCTATCGGTATCAACTTCGGGTCCAACGCTTACTGCATCTGTTTATTCTTCTTCCTCAATTTAGACGCCTGGATCTCTTTTGCTCCACTCATTGGGTATTGTTTCGTCGTTTTCTTCATGTACTGCTATCTCTGTCAGAAGTTAATAGACGCTTCTATCGTTTTCGAAAAAGCTGTGTATGCCTGCGGTTGGGAGATCTTTACACTAAGTGACATGAAAGCCGTTTATATTATTCTGCGGCAGTCACAGAAGCCAGTGGTGCTTATGGCTGGCTATATGATACCAGTAAACATATATACGTTTGCTACTGGCATGCAATTTATTTATAAATTTGTAACGGCACTTAAGTTTTAATCAGAACTTGAAGTAATTAATGTAGCAGAATTGCCATATAGTAGAATTATTGTGTTTTATTTAAACAGTTGAAATACTTAGTTCTAAGAGTCAAGACTTTGTCGCACAATGGAAGTGCACTAAATGCTAGTTTCATTTGTGTTATGTAAAAGTGAATTATAGTAAAAGGACGGAAATGAAGAGTCATACTCGCAAACCTACGGTAACAATGAAATCAGATATAATAATTTTAGCGAACTCAATATATTTTAACACTTTATAAACACTCGTAAAATAAAATTTAATTAGTGTTACAAAATATTATGTAAAGGTTTCATATATTCGCAAATCATTTTTTGCTTATATTTCTATATTTAACTTAACTTATGACCTAAATTATTCTGTATTGTTATAATTGTAGTAATTTACACACACACCCTAGCATTTTCCCATCGAGGAGAAACGTTTAGGACGTATGGCACAATTAAAGAAATATTATTTTAGTGTTATTAATTTCTATTTTAATTATTATTTTCACGTTCTTTGTTATTGTCATCTTCATCTGGGGCCTTACTCTCCAAACTGATTCGTTTTTGATTCAGATTCGATCATGCCACGTACTTCCCAACAAAATTGACGTTTGTTTATTTTGATTCTCAGTTACAGTACAGTACAAAAAGTTAGGATCCAACGATTTTCTTGATCCTGGCTAGTTTCAATGCAATCCACTAAATGAAATACCAAAAGCCGTTGAGGTCGAACTGATTTTATTCTCGATTGTGTCGGGAGTCACGTATCAGTTATGTAACAAAATATATTTTTGTAAACTATAAAAAGTATGTGAAGTCTTTGGTAAAGTTAATACCGTTTCAACAAACGGTAGATCACTGGAATCTACGGGGGTGCTATCAACAGGTAAATATTATTGTATTCTAATAGTTAGCTCTAATATATAAAAGTTCTAATAGCTAGTTTCCGAACCGGTGGTAGGCATCATGTGACAATTCAATAAGTGTTATTTAATAACCTTGGAAATAAAAAGTTTTTGATTTTTGATTTTGATTTCTTGTCTGGGATTATTTGTAACTCTGATATTAAAGAGCCTAAAGATGGCTTCTATCCAAAAAAACATCTTAATCTTCTTTGTCTCAGATTCAAAGTATTTACTGCACCAGAAATATTATCTAAATTAGTTTTTAATTCTGTTGGGACTCTAAACATTGCAGGAGTTAAGACAGTATTCGTCGGGAATGAGTTCCGACCCACCACAACGTCCATGCTAATGAAACCGCAAATGACCTGGTCACGGTCAGGCTGGGATTCCAAAGTCATATGCGGCCCCGAATAAGTCTGAGAAATATCTCCGAGCAAGCAAGCAAGGACTCAAGGAATGCGGTTAAGCCTAAGCATAAAATGGGCTCAACTCAAGCACTTCAACAGAATAGAAACAGGTAAATTACATCCGCGCTTCGCGGTGGAGTATTCGTTATGCCTAGTCACGAAATCACTAATATCGCAGAGGAAATTAGTGTAGTTTATGAGTATTATAGGACTGGGGACGGCGTTGGACGGATTGGACTTCAATGCAAAGGCATCACAACAGATTCACATAGGTCGCAGTGTTGACATGGCTAGATTGTAACCTGCCTTTAGTGTACAAAATTTAAAGTCATAACCAATTTCAATAAAATATTTAATAATTAAAAATATAAAAACATTCTTCAGATCATCTTTTGATTCAGATAAGGCTTGACAATTACTTTTCGCTAAGCACATGACTTAAGCCATTCGTTTATTTAATTACTGCCTCGTCGTCATCACCCACAGTAGCTTAGTTCGTTTTAAACTGTAAATAATTTTTAACCTGCATAGATTTTATCGTTTTATATTGCAAAAAATGCGATTTTCTAAATTTGCTTTACTGTCAACCTTGGTAACAAGAGGACAGAGATGTTGCTTTATAACTAGTATGTGACAACTTGAGATCACAAT
Organism: Celastrina argiolus; assembly: GCA_905187575.2. Lineage (NCBI taxonomy): Eukaryota > Metazoa > Arthropoda > Insecta > Lepidoptera > Lycaenidae > Celastrina > Celastrina argiolus. The sequence goes on along the minus strand of LR994587.1, from coordinate 5,841,127 downwards.
ATATTCTGTGGAGCGTTTGAAAGACTATTTTGAATATGTATACTAGCATGATATTTTGATTATATTCATCATATGCTATGAAAACTTCAAGAAGTTTCTTGAATATTCGACACAAGTTGAGAGATGTGAGTGTGGAGAATATACTATGGTATATCAATTTAACGCCCCGAATGGCAGGATTCTCTATCCTAGCCCGGAGGAATTCTGGTACGTATAATATTAACATTATCTCATTTATAACATTGAGAGGAGATTTCTCAACGAATAAACTGCATCTTAACAGGCAATAGTTGAACCAAACTCATTAATTTAAACCAAAATAATTCATTCACCTTTTTAAATCCTTTTATATTTATGAATCGTTAGTATATTTATGTGTCGTTCAATGCTCTGTATTAATCTGTCCTTCAAATGACAATACAGATGGAACCACAGAATACTGTGGTGCTCACGCCGCGGTGTTACGCCTGAGTGGTTTCCTTTTTGGTGATATATTACACTACCTACCTTCCGACCAAAATCTTTTTTATATATTTTGATCATGCTGTAATCTGTCTTGTTTTACATATAATTTTTTCATATTTCTTCATTGTTTAGTGTTTTATTTTGTGTACTCAGTGTAATGTGATGTCTAAATTTGCAGAATAAATGTTTTATTATTATCATTATTATTTATTAATGATCCTGTAAAATTGTAATAATCTACATAGAGCTATGTATATGATAGGTTGTAGACCAAGCTGTTATGTGGTGTTTGATATCTGTTTTATATACTTCTTGTTTTGCAGTGATCTTCTGGGTTCTCCACATAGCTCTTTTGTTTTATGTGAATTTTGTAAGCAACTTCATTTATCCGATCAAGTTGTCGACAGACATGAATGGAGTTATCAAAGCAAACACGAATCTGTCCGTTTTCATTTTCACAGTAAACATTGGTTTTTGGTTCTTAACAAAGAGGTAATTGCAACTTGTTTGTTTTATTTCATTTCGCTTTTAAAATTGTTGTTTGGCATTTAGTATTGTATAAGTTGTGAATCTACTTTGCTTTTGGTGCTGAAGAAGTTAATTTACAATACATATTGGCAACTGAATAATATTTTGTGTAAGACGAACTATTAATATACTTTTAACGCATTTAACAATTAATATTTTTTTAATCTTTTGCAGATCATTACTAATATCAACAATAGAAAAAGTAAAAGATATAGACGAAATAGCTTCTCGTACAGAATTCTTAGCTTCAAAACATAAGAAGTTATTAAGGAAAATAAAAACTATGGTACTTGTATACTATTTTATTAATTTCGTCGATATTTTTCTTGTATGGATGCCGCAGAGATGGGATTTGTCAAGCAAGATTTATACAGAACATCCTTGTCCAGGTAGGAGACTTTTGAAGACAGAAAGAAGATATTATATTTTAAAAATATTGTGCACCATGTTCCTCTTAGTATTTAAGTATCTAATTAATACTAAATGAACTTTTATTATCAATAACACAAATTACTCTTTGAAAATAAGATAAATAAATTAAAATCTATTTAAGGTTAATTATTATTATCTAAACTATAATCTAAACAAGTAATAAAAAATACTATATTATGTAAAAAACTATATCTAAATCGGCGGCCGCTGGTAATGTGCCCAAAAGGCTAGCAGTATTTTGTTTATTTACAAATACAATATCTATTTAAGTAAATAAGTATTTTATTTATTTAGAAATAAAATATCTACATTACACATGCAGAACAGAAAGCACCATGCTATTTATTATCCTTTAGAAAATTGCAAAACTACACTTAGGTAACTTTTAGCACAAATGGTTAAGGCTATGCAATGCTTAGACCTCTTAATTAAAGGGATATAAATTTTCAGGAATACAAGTTGACACTGAAGTCAACAAGTTTATTTGTCGTGCAATAATACTTTCTCAAGATGCCATCATGTCTGTAGTAGTCATAAACTATCAAAGTCTACTACTGTTCCTGATTGCGCACACGGCAGCAATGTTTGATTTGTTGTCAGAAGAAATGATGGCTTTAAAGCAGATGGAAGCAGTAGAAGATACAGATGAAGAAGTAGGGACTAGAATGAAATATAAACTGTCATCGTTAATAAAACGTCACAGTCTCCTGTTGTATATTGTACAAAACTTAAGAGACCTGTACAATCTACCTCGTGGAATTGATTTTGCAGCAAATGCATATTGTATGTGTCTATTCTTTTCCCTTCCTCTAGAAGATTGGATTTCGTTCGCACCAGTACTAGGTTACTGTTTTCTGGTGTTCTTTCTTTATTGTTACCTTTGTCAAAAACTAATTGATGTGTCGGTGGTATTTGAAGCGTCCGTATACGATTGTGGCTGGGAGGGATATCTTCTAAGTGATAGAAGCACTGTGTTTGTAATGTTACAGCAGGCTCAGCGGCCAGTGATGATAAGAGCAGGGAACATCGTACCAGTCAACATTTACACATTTGCCTCTGCTATGCAGGGCATCTATAAGTTTGTTACCGCTCTTAAATTTTAGGCCTCGTACATGCTTTGCAAAAGGGAACTATAAGTTCTATTTATTAGTAAGTAATGTAAGAATTACTTATACATTTAATAGATTCAAACATGTTACCTTCTGATTTATCAATCAATCATAATTCTCAGAATTTATCTGTTTTGCTTAGTGGCGATTTGCTTTGTATAAATATCCTATTTATCGTTTTCTACAAGGAATCTAGAAATTCTATTATATTAAATCAATAAGCAATGTAAAATTTCTTCAATATTTAATGTCTACAATTTCATTTAATTATTTAATTACAAATATTTAGACTGCAATGTCGTGTTTTATTTTCCATCGTCTAATTATAATCCTAATTGTTTTATTTACTTATGAGAAAGGGTAATGTGTTCGTTTGTTTATTGTAGTAAATATATGACATTTTGTATACATTATCTTTACAAAAGATTAGACCCTAAAATGTATTTAGATCAAAATTTAAATTTAATTTTTTCTTTATATAATGTCCTTGTCTAAACGAAAAAGTGAAGTGAATGATAGGTGAAGTTGTAGTTCAGTGTAGTAAAAGTTGCGATAGCCTTATAGAAAGAATAGACTTAAAAATTGTACGGTATGAGAGGTTGTCAAATATTTTTCAACAATAGAAATCCTTTATGGATCCCCTGTGGACTGAGAACGACCGACCGGGGTATGTGAGACTCACCCAGGCGTAGAGTAAGGAACGCGCCTAGGATTACATACTAAAACTCATTGGTGCCTTCTCCGCTTGGTGCTGGGCCGCCGGACCCGCCTAAGGCGATAACTGCAGCGGCCCAGTCAACGGCATCTGCTTCAGCTGCAGATCCTTCGCAGCAGCCTGTCGACGACAGTGCTATTCCTCCGGGAGAGCAGTTTGAGTCACCGGATGCTCTTCTACCGGGTAGAACTCGTGCAGTGGATGATGAATTTTCCCTCATCCATCGCCTGAGGTAGTACCCCTGTCCTACTAAATGGCACATCGCTTCCACATAATGATTCTGTAAAGTATGAATGCACCTGGATCGGAGACTAACCTGGAAGAATCATGTTAAATCAAAAAGGGATGAAGTCGACATTAAGATTAGAGGTCTCTATTGGCTGATGGGCAGAAACTCCAAACGACGATTAAGCTAATTTGGACATATGGTATTCAAGTTTAGGGAACTGCAACCAATTTATAATAGAAAGAGTGCAAAACAGCATACTCAGGCAGATATCACATGCACCATGTTTTCTCAAAACATCGGAGCTGCATGAAATCCTCAACATGCCAGCAGTTAATGAGGAAATTTATGGTGACAAATACAAAGCGAGACTTCAAAATCTTCAAAACAAACTTGCCGGTTAGTTTACAATCCCAGAAATCAATCATCGACTAAAAAAAAGACAAGACATATTTGACCAGGATAGTCAGCAGTAGACTGACTACATTATAAAGGGATGTACTCCAATGGGAGTAGCACCCCTACACATATAAATTAACATCCCATCTGCTTATAGTTATAAACCTAATAGCAAGATATATATATATATGTAAAAAAATAAAAATAAACCCTAGGTAGGAGTAGACTTAAATTAGTAGTTGCAGGTTATAGGTGTAGGATCCCAGAAGCCTAGTTATTGTATTTACTTATAGATGAGATCGAACTTTTCCGAAATTCTATGATTGGAAAGGCAGTTATGAATAAATTTATGTTATTATTATTAGAATCGACCTTCAGGTTGTTAGCTAGTTTATAAATAAAAATCTATGAAAGTTTATAAATATTAACAAGGAGGTTTGCAAGCGGAAGGCTTAGGTCAGTGGTTACTGGTCGTCCAAGATGACCATGACTTTCGCCACAAATTGGTGCTTATCAACCTATAATGGTTGATGACTATATTGAAACCGGTCGTGTATTTGAACTAATAATTATTGTAAAATAACAAATAAAGTGGAGAAAAGTGCAAGTAGCTTGTGTTTTACTATATAACATGAATTCCCACCAAGAACCTACAGTAGTACATTCAATAACATACATTTCCCCTGTCATAGGCAAATCAACGCTCAGGGGCCTTCCTCTCCAAACTGATTCGATTTTGATTCAGATTTGATCGTGCCGCGTACTCCCGAATAATTTGACGTTTGACTATTTTTTGATACACAGTCGATTGATATGGCCGGAAGTACAAAAAGTTACGATCTAACGATTTTCTTTATCCTGGTTAGATTCAAAGTAATCCACCAAAAAAAATACCAAAAGCCGTTGAGATCTAACTTGAAATGAATGAAAATGAATCCCGCAATAACCGTACATTTTGATAGTTTTCGGTTAAAGTAGTGTGTAAATCCAGCATGTAACCTGGTAGAGTTATAAGTTATACCAAATTACATTAAATCCGTTCAGTAGTTTTTGTGTGGAAGAGTAACAAACATGCATATATTTATAATAATTGTAGGATAAAAAAATATATATATTATTTGTATTTAAAAATATATATTATTAATCATAGATACAAATTATTTTAACGTTTTTAAAATAATCAAAAACAATTAAAATAATAACTGTCACATTAGAGATAAAATATGTAATTAAGTTTATTCACACTTTTCTTTTACTTTACAATCAAGCTCCATTTAATCCATCGGTAGATACGAGTATAATATATAAATATTATATTTGTTCTTTAGTATGTTTGTTCTTTGTATTGTAGGCAAAATTTGGCACTATAATACAGGCTGTAATATTAATGAGTGATAATACTTTAGGGTGTGTAAAGGTCCCGTATAGAGTTTACTGTAAATGTACCAGCGCTGAAAGAGGTACTTTTTATACTTATTATATAAGAACACTAGTTGTGTCCGCGACTTCGTTCGCGTGGTGTTTGATGTTTGATTGACTTAAACCGTTTATGCAGCGCATGCAACGAAAGTCCCCAAATGTGAATTGTTTGTTTGTATAAACGCGCTAGCGTGTTCGTCGCCCGACGCCGCGACGCCGACACCCGACGTCGCGACGCCGACGACCAACGCCGCGAAGCCGACGCCCGACGCCCGACGCCGCGACGCCGACGCCCGACGCCACGACGCCGATGCCCGACGCCGCGACACCGACGCCCGACGCCCGATGCCCGACCACGACGCCGACGCCCGACGCCGCGACGCCGACGCCGCGACGCCGACGCCCGAAATCGCGACGCCGACGCCCGACGCCGCCACACCGACGCCCGACGCCGCCACGCCGACGCCCGACGCCCGATGCCCGACTCCACGACGCCGACGCCCGACGCCGCGACGCCGCCACGCCGAGACGCCCGACGCCGCCACGCCGACGTCCGATGCCGCGACTTTCCCCGTTTTTGCAACATTTCTCCCTGGCGCTTCGCTCGTATTGGTCGCAGCGTAATGTTTTATAGCCTAAAGCCTTCCTCTATAAATGGACTATCCAACAAAAAAAAATATTTTTTCAAATCGGACCAGTAGTTCCTGAGATCAGCGCGTTTAAACCAACAAACAAACAAACAAACTCTTTCGCTTTATAATATAAGTATAGACTAGCTGTGCCCGCGACTTCGTTCGCGCGGTGTTTGAGAAACTTAAACCGTTTATGCAGGACATGCAACGAAAGTCCACAAATGTGAATTGTTTATTTGTTTAAACGCGCTAATCTCAGAAACTACTGATCCGTTTTGAAAAATTATTATTGTTGGATTGTCCATTTATAGAGGAAGGCTATATAACATTACGCTGCGACCAAAACCAGTCGGGCGTCAGCGTCGCGGCGCGGGCGACGACGACGCCGCGACGCCGATGCCAGACGTCGCGACGCCGACGCCAGACGTCGCGACGCCGACGCCAGACGTCGCGACGCCGACGCCAGACGTCGCGACGCCGACGCCAGACGTCGCGACGCCGACGTCAGAAGTAGCGACGCCGTCACCAGAAGTCGCGACGCCGTCACCAGACGTCGCGACGCCGACGCCAGACGTCGCGACACAACACAACAAACATACTCTTCTGCTTTATAATATTAGTATAGATATAAGAAGATAAGTTTACTTACGGCCAGAGGAGCGAAAAAAATATATTAATATATACTATAGACTTTAAATATTATATAATATAAGCTCTCATAGCCGACAATATATAATATTATATATAAAGTTGATTGACTATAAAATGAAATACAAATTTTCATAATAACAAAATCGGTACCATCCAAACTCAATATTATGAGTTCTATAAAATAACTCTTTTAATATTTTACATAATTACTACGAGTGTCCTTATAAATTTCGAGGAGTTCCCTCGATTCCTCACGACGCCATCATCAGGTCTCCACTTTGATAACTATGAGACCAAGTTCGACTGTAATTTACGTAGTGGCATATGCTTGCATTCCTATAAACAACGCTGAAATCTTCAAACATGTATATCTAGGACTCAGAAGTTCTGTTCAGTACTTTTAGGTCTAGGATATGGTGCAAAACCTTACTGATTGGTAACATATGCTTAGACTTCTTCAGAAAATATCAAAATCCATATATGTTTCCATATAAATTTTGAGGAGTTCCCTCGATTCCTCACGGATCCCATCATCAGGTCACCATTTTGGTGACAATGGGACCAAATTTGAATTATACCATACATAACACAAAAACAATATTTAAAATCGGTTCGTAAACGACGAAGATATCCGCGAACAAACATAAAAAAAACATATATACGGTTGAATTGAGAAACCTCCTCCTTTTTTGAAAGTCGGTTAAAAATACTGTTTTCTATTGCTTCGCGTCGCTGTGTACTGTGTAGGCGATAAGCGATCGCCCCGCGCGTCCCGCATACCCCGCAGTCCACACGCGTCGAAATTCGGCCGACCTACTTCAAATTTATCGTCACTACTCGGCTCCTATGTGTCTCAGCGTTATGTTTTATAGCCTACTAGCTGACCCTTGCCCACTTCGTTGAGCATAAAAACAGTTTATGATGAAATTCAACTAAAAAAAACAACCCCTAACTCGGGAACGCGGAACCCGCAACGCGGGAACCCGGAACCCGCAGCATGGGAACCCGAAACCCGCAACCCGCAACGCGGGAACGCGGAACCCGCAGCATGGGAACCCAAAACCCGCAACGCGGGAACCCGGAACCCGCAACGCGGGAACCCGGAACCCGCAACGCGGGAACCCGGAACCCGCAACGCGGGAACCCGGAACCCGCAACGCGGGAACCCGGAACCCGCAACGCGGGAACCCGGAACCCGCAACGCGGGAACACGGAACCCGCAACGCGGAACCCACAACGCGGAACCCGCAACGCGGAACCCGCAACCCGGAACCCGCAACGCGGAACCAGCAACGCGGAACCCGCAACGCGGAACCCGCAACGCGGAACCCGCAACGCGGAACCCGCAACGCGGAACCCGCAACGCGGGAACGCGGAACCCGCAACGCGGGAACGCGGAACCCGCAACGCGGGCACCCGGAATCCGCACCATGGGAACCCGAAACCCGCAACGCGGAACCCGCTACGCGGGAACCCGGAACCCACGACGCGGGGACCCGGAACCCGCAACGCGGGAACCCGGAACCCGCAACGCGGAACCCGCAGCATGGGAACCCGAAACCCGCAACGCGGGAACCCGGAACCCGCAACGCGGGAACCAGGAACCCGCAACGCGGAAACCCGGAACCCGCAACGCGGGAACCCGGAACCCGCAACGCGGGAACCCGGAACCCGCAACGCGGGAACCCGGAACCCGCAACGCGGAACCCGCAACGTGGAACCCGCAACGCGGAACCCGCAACGCGGAACCCGCAACTTGCAACGCGGGAACCCGGAACCCGCAACGCGGGAACGCGGAACCCGCAACGCGGGAACCAGGAACCCGCAACGCGGAAACCCGGAACCCGCAACGCGGGAACCCGGAACCCGCAACGCGGGAACCCGGAACCCGCAACGCGGGAACCCGGAACCCGCAACGCGGAACCCGCAACGCGGAACCCGCAACGCGGAACCCGCAACGCGGAACCCGCAACGCGGAACCCGCAACTTGCAACACGGGAACCCTGAACCCGCGACGCGGAACCCGGAACCCGCAACACGGGAACCCGGAACCCGCAACGCGGAACCCACAACGCCAAACCCTTCCGTGAACGTTGCTGGTTCTGCGCTGTCAAATGGAATAAATAGTATCCTATGTCCGTCTACTGGCTCTAAGTTACTTCCTCACCAATTTTCAACCATATCGATAAAGCCGTTCTCGAGTTATAAATAATTCATTTAACAAACACGACTTACTTTAATACAAAAAGCTGATGTAAAGATGAAACTAACATAAGCTAACGCCCGGTGAATGCTCCCGTCACAGTCGGTCCAGCCGATTCGGTGATCATTAGTTAGATAACGATGATGATGATGAAAAGAAGCCTAAATTAATCCTTATAACTTTAGCTATCTACCAGTGAAAGTCTCGTTAAAATCGGTCCAGCCGTTCCAGAGATTAGCCGGAGCAAAGAGACACGCTAACAGACAGACAGACATTTTTTTTTAATTGCATTTTCGTTTTCAGTAGCAAGAAAAAAAAAAGACAGAACAGACAGACGTTAACTTCGCACAAAGACAAATGACGACATAGTGGCGTCATATCATGACGTTTTCGATTTTTTTTTAATTGTTCGTGAATTATGACCATGAATCTAACTCCTTCGATCTGATTTTTAAATTAACATTTATAATATATTCTTATTACAACTTATAAGTTAAGTACTTTTTTTAAATAGGTATATTTATAGTTGTTAAAAGATTAATCGCTAGTGTTTAATAAGAAAAAGTGTTAACTGACGTAACATTATCACGACGTTTATTTCATTAAATCATAATTTGTATATTATATTTAAGATCGTTTATCAGTGAAAGCAAATCGTAAAAAAACTCATATTGGTTATGTTGACAATAAATATCTAATAATTATTAAATAAAGTTTAGTAAATTCTGCAGTTTTAACAAAAAGAAAATATTTATTTTATTATGTCGTCAACAACGTTACGTCGCTCATTTTTGATAAACTGTCAAATGTTACCTATTAAAATGACCCGACTATTTATTAGTGGTGGACAAATAGTTTAATGAATCCAAATAGTTTAAGTTTATGTTAATACGTTATTTATAGCATTTCATAATTTTTATTTTCCATTTGTAAACAATGTCGTTACCATGACACCAGTGTCATATAAACTGGCAACGACGTGAATCGATTGAGCCCAGGTTCAAACCCCGCGTGACCATCACGTATTTTCTTCTTTTTTCTAATTTTCTGCTTATTTTTTTCAACATTTTCTTTCATAATAACCTTTTCGTGACAATAACGAACATACCGTAAAAAAAATTGCGAAATTGGTCAAGCCGTTGTCGAAGCGCACACGACGTAAGAAATTTTGGAGGTCGTTTTTTTACACTTTGGGCTACATTTTTGGGGTTTTAGTAAGGAACCCTACTTTTTTTAAACATATAATATAGCCTATGTTCAGCGCTAGGAATGTAGCTTTCCAACGGTGAAAGAATTTTTCGTATTGGTTCAATGGTTTCAGAGCCTATTCCATTCAAACAAACAAACAATCAAACATTACCTCTTTATAATATTAGTATAGATAACCTGCTCAGGAGTATGGACTACAATCGTACTAAGTTTGGTTAAAATCTCTTCAGTAGTTTTTGTTCCATGCGTGCACATACAGACAGACAGACAAAAAATTTATTGATTGCATTTTTGGCTTCAGTGTCGATCACCAATCATCCTACAATAAGAATTTTGAAAAAATATTCAATGTACAGAATTGACCTCTCTAGAGTTTCATTATATGTATAGAAGAAGATAACATTACGCTGCGACAAATAGGAGAGTCAGTGAGAAATGTTGCAAAAACGGGGAAAATTTCACATTTGGGGACTTTCGTTGCGTGCGCTGCAATAAAGTCACTAAAAAACCACGCGAACAAAGTCGCGGGCACAGCTAGTTGTAAATAGAGTCGCAGGGTAAAGTAGTCGGGTAATTAAGGCTGGATTTGTATCAGCGCAATCTTTTATTTACTTAGCACAGTACAGTCAATACGTTGGTAGCTTAACGTGTCACAGACATAAATATTACTTGCAAGTTACGTTTAGTCGCAGATTATAATACTTCGATTATTATAAAACTATACAAGTGATAATACTTCAGAGTGTGTATGTGCTTCCTATGTAGAGTTTACTGTAAAAGTACCAGCGCTGAAAGACTTACAAAATTTCTTTTTACTTCTTATAATCTGAACAAATTGTAACAATATTTTGGTTTTTAGGTACTTTCTAGGCGAGAATGACTTTAAGTCAACAGATTAGCTTCATACGCGGCAAACTGAGGGACATGTCTGTAGAGAATATAATTTGGTGGATTGACCTCACTCCAAATCGTGCGGGGATATCGCTTTTAAGCAATGACAACTCAGGTACGTATATCCATCTTTTTTTAATGTCTATGTCTATGTGATGCATTACGTATCCCCATGGAGGGTTCCCTAGGGGTATGTGGGGCTCGCTACGGCCGGTTTACCCACTAAAACCACTTGCGGATTACCATCAGCCGTTATGTTGGGTGGAGTGCCCTGGATCTGTCAAAACACTGGCCACTCCTTCCTCGACCGGCCGGTTCACCTCTATAGGGACCGGACTTCCATCAAATTAAGAAAGCGCTCCGGCAAACTGAAGCGCTCTCCTCGACGCCGTGACTGAGAGCAGCGACGTACATCAACCTACCCCAACCTCCATCACAACAACCCAACCAACCACCCAAAAGTTTTTAAAGGTTTTTTGGAAATAACATAATCTTTAAAAAGCACAAACCTTACATAATTATTACACTTAAACAAATTCTATCACCGCGTCTGTCTGTGTTTTCGCGAGAAACTCAAAAGAATGCTGCACCGGCTTTCATGCTGTTCCACAATGCATAGAGTTCTCGAGGAAGTTTTTAGTGGATTTACTGGACCAGGTAGGTGGCGCTTTCAGTCCGTTAATCCCGTCATCTTTGATCAATACGCTAGATATCGTGTCAGCACAAGAAATCTATCTGGGCGGATATCAGCTCACTTAAAAAGCGAGCTGTTATTTAATTTAGTTGGCTTGGAATACTGCAAATGTCCACACGTGTTACAACAATGTTTGATTTGACATCGCTAATTATGTATTTTAACACTTTTGTCTCAGTACATTAAACAAATGTTCTATTCGCAAATACCTCACGGACAGATTTAAGGCTTGTTTATGTACGGGAATTATCTAGTGTATTTTTAATCGAATCCCATTATTAACATGCGGCCAAGGTATTAGCCGCTATTACGGCGCCGTCTGTCATCGTTTCCGTTGACGTGACGGAGAAGTCACGTCAACAGAAGTTGAGATTGGTGATGGACAAATGACCTAAGGTGGTATAAAGTCGGGACAGCTTGTTATTATATTGTGATGAAATCCAATTATATCGCGGAACCCGCAATGCGGAACCTGCAACGGGCAAACCGCAACGCGGAACCCGCAATGCGGAACCTGCAACGCGGAACCTACAACGGGCAAACCGCAACGCGGAACCTGCAATGCGAAACCTGCAACGCGGAACCTGCAACGGGCAAACCGCAACGCGGTACCTGCAATGCGGAACCTGCAATGCGGAACCTGCAACGCGGAACCTGCAACGGGCAAACCGCAACGCGGAACCCGCAATGCGGAACCCGGAACCCGCAACGCGGGTATGAAAAATCGATAGAAGCGATAGAAACGTCTCAGACCTACTGAATATGCATATAAAATTTCATAAAAATCAGTCTAGCCGTTTTGGAGGAGTATGAATATCACTGTGACAGGAGAATTTTATATATTAGAATACATATAAGTTGAAAAAAACGAAAACCTCACCGAGAATCGCATATTATATAGAGTAGCGTACCTGAGTTTGTTTTCAACCTTCTCTTTCTTTTCAGTTATATTTTTTTCAGTTCTCTTCTTGTTGGTGTCCTACATGAACTTTTACAGCAACTTCGTGAACAGAATAATTCTGGCGGAGGATATTGACGGTGTTATTATAGCGAACACCAACTTGTGTCTCGTTATTTTAACTACAAATATCTGCGTGTGGTTCTTAACGAAAAAGTGAGTAATTAACATAATTTATTTATTGCGAAAACCGATAAGCATAATACTAATAATTTCACAAACTTAGTAACTTATAAAAGTATGTCCAACAAAAGGTTGAAGACAACTACAAGCAAGATTTTCAAAAAACAATGGCTTAAAAAACACAACGTACAACTAATTAACTCTTAGGCCTCGAATTTTGCAGGCAGCGGGGCGGGAGCGGCGGCGGCGCGGGAGCGGCAGGATCTTTTGCGTATTATCAAATGGACCAGTGTTCGAAAACAGCGGCGCGGGAGCGGGTAACGAGTACCGCACCCGCGCCGCCGCCGCTCCCTTCCCGCTGCCCGCAAAACTCGAGACCGAGGCCTTAGAGGTTTATAAATTAATTCAAATGTATAGCTAACCTGTAGTTGGTGAACGTAGCGAATGAGCGATGTTGTTGCGAGTTATGTTCAGTGTTGACCAATGAGCGTTCATGGCTGGTCAATGGCTTATTAACTCAATTGTTAGCTGATTGACGATTTAATCAGCCTTTAGGAAACCGGAGGATAGTATTTACTCCGTTCCGAATCATTGTCATCCAAAAGAAGGCGCAGTTTGAGCGGCTATAATGCTACCAAATTATGGCGTTGGCTTAACCAGTGACCTTGGACATCTATTTGTATGGCCAGAGGGAGGGAGATGAGTATCGCGTCAACGGTGAAATCGTATGAAAACTTGTTAAAATGTTGAGACACAATTTGCAAAAATTAAAACTATAGTCTCCTGAGTCGTTGCAGATGATGACGATCATATATTATATTATATTAAATAGTGATAAATATATATGTCACAGTCATCTGATTAAATCTGCTTATTTAATTGAAAGACTAGCGCGGTTATTTAATGGCGTCAAACAGCTCGTACAGAAAGCAATGTGTTTATATATTTATTGATTCATTTACTATAAAATATGTGCATTATAATAGTAAATATTCACAAATATTGAAGTTTGAAAATAAAATTAAACAGTTGTCCTAGTCTCGGATTCATTGAATTTTTTGGTAAAAACAGATTTCAATGAACGCGCTAATCATTCAATCAAATAGCAGATTCAACCAGATGACTGCGACATATACAAGTACATTTTTTGCAGGTCACTAATCACATCAACTATTAAAAAAGCTAAAGTAATCGACAAGTTGTCATCCGAGGTGGAAATTTTGGGCGAAAAACACAAACTACTGATCAAGAAAAAATATACGTCTGTTAAGCTAGAAAGGTCAAGTCAGCAGAATCACTCGTTTTATATCTCAACATTTAGTGCTCATTTAGTGCTAATTAAATGCTGATAACAGACATTTAGTGCTCTGTTAGGTAGGCCAAAAAATAGAACACTGCTAACTTTTCATTAAGCTAGCAGAATACCATTCGTCACCGCGCTATAATACAGTTGCAGCGAAAGGCACACGAGCTAATCATTTAGTGCTCATTTAGTGCTGCTTAAGCGCTAATAACAGATATTTGGTGCTGTGATAGTTGGACCAGAAATGAGCATTCTGCTAGCTTTATATTAAGCTAGCAGTGTACGATTCGTGACCGCGCTTTAATACAGTGAGCAGCGTGAGGCAAATGAGCTAATAATTTAGTGCTCATATAGTGCTACTTAAGTGATTATAATAGACATTTAGTGCTGTGAAATTTGGACCAAAAAATGAGAACACTGCTAACTTTTAATTAAGCTAGCAGAACACCATTCGTGACAGCGCTATAATACAGTTGCAGCGAAAGGCACATGAGCTAATAATTAGTGCTCATTTAGTGCTACTTAAGCGCTGATAACAGATATTTGGTGCTGTGATAGTTGGACCAGAAATGAGCATTCTGCTAGCTTTATATTAAGCTAGCAGTGTACAATTCGTGACCGCGCTTTAATACAGTGAGCATCGTGAGGCAAATGAGCTAATAATTTAGTGCTCATTTAGTGCTACTTAAGCGCTGATAACAGATATTTGGTGCTGTGATAGTTGGACCAGAAATGAGCATTCTGCTAGCTTTATATTAAGCTAGCAGTGTACAATTCGTGACCGCGCTTTAATACAGTGAGCAGCGTGAGGCAAATGAGCTAATAATTTAGTGCTCATTTAGTGCTACTTAAGTGATTATAATAGACATTTAGTGCTGTGAAATTTGGACCAAAAAATGAGAACACTGCTAACTTTTAATTAAGCTAGCAGAACACCATTCGTGACAGCGCTATAATACAGTTGCAGCGAAAGGCACATGAGCTAATAATGTTGTTAAATAATTTGAGTGTATAATGTGTCGAGCCAGCGAACGGTCGCGCTCCGCGTTATACACGAGCAACAAATATTAATTTATATTTTTGCGAATCGCGCGGCTGATTGCCGCTGCACGTCACCATGGCGCTCGTGGCCAATGAGTTGCTGGCGTTTATCCAGCATGCCATCGACACCATGGACGAGGTCAGCATCATGCAGATCTGCAAGTCTTCCTTCAACAGCGAGGAGATTTGCAAGGGCAAGCAGCTGCTGTACGAGACGCTCGGCCAGAGCGCGAATATGCCATCGCGACGCAGAGATGGGACAGAGAGAAGCGTGCAGGATATAATCTCCCTGCTGAAGCAGACGGATCCAGACGACGTGCCGGCATTTGTGGCGAAAGATCTCCACAAGCTGCCGGTGGTGACGATGGACCACGTCGACGTCTCCAGCCTGCTGAAGAAATTCAATAGCATGAAGGCAGAGCTGGACGAGATGCGAGGTAGGTTGAATGCATCGGAATCCACCATCCGTGATTTGCGTAATGAATTATTGCAAATGAAAAATAATAATTCATTATGTATGTCACCTGAGCATTTGACCTTCGTAAATACGCGTCGCCGCGGCGCGCAAGCTGACACCTTTTGCGCGTCAGCAGAATTCGACGTGTCAGCGACCGCCGCCGCTCCCGCCCGCCTTCCCCTCGAGGTCGAGCCGAAGCTGAGTCAACCAGCGACTCAGCAGAAGAAAAGTTTTGCGGGTGTCACTGCCCGCTCCCCCGCACCTCCCCAGAGGGTGAAGATAAAAGGGGTGAAAGAGAGCCGCAAGGCTAAGGATAGCCGTAAGGCAGAACCTCCTCGATCTAACGAGGGTGAGAGCAGGAGGTGTGATGAGGAGGGCTTCACATTGGTGGAGAGAAGAAAGAAGAGGAAGCCCGCCGTCCGCAACCACCGCGGCACCGCACCCTGCGGACCCGAGCAGCGGCTTCGGTGTGAAATACCCACCACACCGCTGTACGTGTCCCGCCTGCACTGGTCCACGAAGGTCGAGGATGTCGTGGGCTACATCTTAAAGAAGACGTCCTTCAACTTGAGGGTCGAGCGTCTGGAGTCTCGCCATAAAGTTAACTTTAGTTCTTTTGTGGTGCGAGTACCGACACAACGCTTATCGACCTTCGAGGTGGAGGAGTTCTGGCCGATGGGTGTAGTCTACCGAAGATTCCGGGGGAGACTCCGGAGCGAGGCGCACATCACGTCGCCGATTATAATACGTGATAAATCTTAGTTATAATTATAATATGTATGTTAGTCTGTAAGGTATTTATAATATGGGCCTATGCCGCCCGAAATTTTGTATGTATGTTAGTCTGTAAGGTATTTATAATATGGGCCATGTAGCCTGAAATAAATGGTTTTTATTTATTTATTTATTTTATTTAATAATTAGTGCTCATTTAGTGCTGCTTAAGCGCTGATAACAGATATATTGGTGCTGTGATAGTTGGTCAAGAAATGAGAATTCTGCTAACTTTGTATCAAGCTAGCAGTGTATGATTCGTGACCGCGCTATAATACAGTGAGCAGCGTGAGGCAAATGAGCTAATAATTTAGTGCTTGATTAGTGCTGCTTAAGCGCTGATAACAGATATTTGGTGCTGTGATAGGTGGACCACAAATGAACATACTGCTAGCTTTTTATTAAGCTAGCAGAATACCATTCGTGACAGCGCTATAATACAGTTGCAGCGAAAAGCACATGAGCTAATAATTAGTGCTCATTTAGTGCTGCTTAAGCGCTAATAACAGATATTTGGTGCTGTGATAGGTGGACCAGAAATGAGCATTCTACTAGCATAGCTTTCATCAATCACCTTTTCATGGCCATAACTAACATACCGTTAAAAAAAATTTCGAAATCGGTCAAGCCGTTGTCGAAGCGCACACGATGTAAGAATTTATTAGGTAATTTTTTTACACTTTGGGCTACATTTTTGGGGTTTTAATAAGGAACCCTATTTAAAAAAAATATATAATATAGCCTATATTCAGCGCTAGTAGTGTAGCTTTCCAACGGCGAAAGAATTTTTCATATTGGTTTTAGTAGTTTCAGAGCCTATTTCATTCAAACAAACAAACAATCAAATGTTTCCTCTTTATAATATTAGTATTAGTATAGATAAATCTGTTTACTTATACCACTAAGTAGATATATAGCAGCACTAATTGAGCACTAAATTATTAGCTCATTTGCCTCACGCTGCTCACTGTATTATAGCGCGGTCACGAATCGTACACTGCTAGCTTAATATAAAGCTAGCAGAATGCTCATTTCTGGTTCAACTATTATAGCACCAAATATCTGTTATCAGCGCTTAAGTAGCACTAAATTATAAGCTCATTTACCTCACGCTGCTCACTGTGTTATAGCGCGGTCACGAATCATACACTGCTAGCTTAATATAAAGCTAGCAGAATGCTCATTTCTGGTCCAACTATTATAGCACCAAAGATCTGTTATCAGCGCTTAAGTAGCACTAAATGAGCACTAATTATTAGCTCATGTGCCTTTCGCTGCAACTGTATTATAACGCGGTCACAAATCGTACACTGCTAGCTTAGTAAAAAACTAGCAGAATGCTCATTTCTGGTCCAAATATCACAGCACCAAATATCTGTTATTAGCGTTTAAGCAGCACTAAATGAGCACTAATTATTAGCTCATTTGCCTTTCGCTGCAACTGTATTATAGCGCTGTCACTATCAGTATTCTGCTAGCTTAATAAAAAGCTAGCAGTATGTTCATTTGTGGTCCACCTATCACAGCACCAAATATCTGTTATCAGCGCTTAAGCAGCACTAATTGAGCACTAAATTATTAGCTCATTTGCCTCACGCTGCTCACTGTATTACAGCACGGTCACGAATCGTACACTGCTAGCTTGATGAAAAGCTAGCAGAATTCTCATTTCTGGTCCAACTATCACAGCACCAAATATCTGTTATTAGCGCTTAAGCAGCACTAAATGAGCACTAATTATTAGCTCATATGCCTTTCGCTGCAACTGTATTATAGCGCTCTCACGAATGGTATTCTGCTAGCTTGATTAAAAGTTAGCAGTGTTCCCATTTTTTGGTCCAAATTTCACAGCACTAAATGTCTATTATAATCACTTAGGTAGCACTAAATGAGCACTAAATTACTAACTCATTTGCCTCACGCTGCTCACTGTATTATAGCGCGGTCACGAATCGTACACTGCTAGCTTAATATAAAGCTAGCAGAATGCTCATTTCTGGTCCAACTATCACAGCACCAAACATCTGTTATCAGCGCTTAAGCAGCACTAAATGAGCACTAAATGATTAGCTCATGTGCCTTTCACTGCAACTGTATTATAGCGTGGTGACGAATGGTATTCTGCTAGCTTAATGAAAAGTTAGCAGTGTTCTATTTTTTGGCCTACCTAACAGAGCACTAAATGTCTGTTATCAGCATTAAATTAGCACTAAATGAGCACTAAATGTTGAGATATAAAACGAGTGATTCTGCGGACTTGACCTTTCTAGCTTAACAGACGTAAAAAATATTCGTACTTCTTTATTATTCGTTCCACGTGTTTAATATTTTCTTGGTATGGTTGCCATTGCGAATGGATATCTCCAGCACACTGTATACGGATGATCCATGCCCAGGTATATTATTGTTTTAAAAACAAAAATAATAGTTTAAAACTTAAAAAAAAACACGATTATTTGCATTGTCCTAGATGCGTATAAATTTTTTTTAATTAATCACCCCCGGTTTCCCGAACGCAATTCAAATGAATGATCAACTAACATGGCAATCAAATCAACAACCCATATTGAACGCTGATTGGTAGAACATTATCAGACAGAAAGGAACGGACAGATATTTTATAATAACATCACATTCGCACTTGCAAGATTTGTTAAAATTCCACAGATAAGGTTATTATTCACCAAAGACACCGATTAGTTGACATACAATTTGAATCAGCGAGCGAGCGTGATGTAATTATAAAATATCTGTCCGTTCCTTTCTGTCTGATAATATTCTACCAATCAGCGTTCAATATGGGTCGTTGATTTGAATGCCATGTTAGTTGATCATTCATTTGAATATCGTTCGGAAAACTGGGGGTCAGACTTCTGGAAGTTGCATGTATGCTCAAAGATTTCGTCACATAACTCTTTTGCCTTTGTCTGATACGTTGGAAAAGTCACATGACAGAAAGAAATAGCAACAACAAATAGCAGCTAATCAGTGTATACTCCGTACCGATTCAATTTCCTTCAAATATCTAATCTATACTATAATATTATAAAGCGGAAGAGTTGGTTTGTTTGTTTGTTTGTTTGTTTAAACGCGCTAATCTCAGGAACTACTGGTCCGATTTTAAAAATTCTTTTTTGTTGGATAGTCCATTTATAGAGGAAGGCTTTAGGCTATATAACATTACGCTGCGATCCAATAGGAGCGAAACGTCATTGAGGAATGTTACAAAAACGGGGAAAATATTCACATTTAGGGACTTTCGTTGCGTGCGCTGGATAAACGGAAACTCAAAAACCACGCGAACGAAGTCGCGGGAACAGCTATATAAATATAATAAAGCTTTTTATAAGGGGCTATAATGCTTACAATTTAAATAATTTAAATGTCATCTCTGAGCAATTAATAAATACAAAGCAATTAAGAAGTACAATAATTTTGTCTTATCTTTTTGTTTACATTATAACTGGGAGTATAATATTATGGTTCTGATCCCTCAATTTTTATTAGCGCTGAGTTTTATTTTCAGTAAACCGAATTTTCACTGGAAAGGAAAATCAGAGCCATTGTTATAATAATAGCTCCCCTCACCGATTTCGGTGTCGGTAGCCAATTTTTATTGAAACCAGGCCAGCTACGCAGGAGTAGTTTTAAAGTGCCCACGTGTGTGCGCAATACACGAGAACACTCTCTCTTTCTTTTACTCTCATAATCATAACCCAGAGAACAGGCGCAGGACCGACTTTTTACATGCCCATCCGAAGCATGGATCAAATTTCTTGTCAGACAATCAGGTGATCAGCCTGCATTGCCCTAACCAAACTTGGAAACAACGTTCCAACGTGGGAATCGAACCCACGACCTCCGGGTCGAGAGCGAAGCTCTAAACCACTAGACCGCGGAGGCCATTGTTATCTAAATTACAAAACACACCGTGTATTAACATATTATGCTATATTTTATTCCAAAAAGTGACGAACACGCGAAATTGTTGAAGAAAAAATGGACGAGTTGACGGGCGTGGCTGGTTTATATAGGCTGGTGGCAGGTCTTGTCTTTGTGTCGCTAGATGGCGCTGCTAACACTGTATACAAAATTCGTAAAATTCTCCTGGGATACTGTTTATAAGCGGGTGAAGTCGCGGGCAATACATATTTAGGGTAAGTTTATACACCGAGAGTTCTCCCACGTCTCCTACCACCATATCTTAAATGATCTTCTTTTATTTCAGGTCTTAACATTACGAAATCAATCAACAAGCACATCTGTCGAGCGATAGTCTACTTTCAAGACGTGGTCGTGACAGTAGTGGTCATCAACTACCAGAGCCTTCTGCTGTTCCTCATAGCTCACACTGTGGCCATGTACTCCTTGATATCAGAAGAAATCTTGGCTCTCAACGATCTCGCCGATTACAACAGCGTGGATGTACGCAGCAGATTAGTACCGGTCATTGGAAGACACATACTGCTTCTAGATATAGTGAAGAGTCTGCGGTCTTTATACAATCTACCGATCGGCGTAGATTTTGGAGGGAACGCTTATTTCTTTTGTCTATTCTTCACACTTCCCCTAAAAGATTGTATCGCTTATGGGCCTATTTTGGGCTATTGTTTTATTGTTTTCTTTCTGTATTGTTTTCTTTGTCAGAAATTGATAGATTCCTCGGTGAATTTTGAACAGTCTGTGTATGCTTGTGGCTGGGAGAATTTCGAAGTTAGCGAGAAGAAGACTTTGTTTATTGTTTTGAAACTGTCCCAAAGACCGGTGTTGCTGCAGGCCGCGTATATTATACCGATAGACATTAACACATTCGCTTCGACCGTGCAAGCGATTTACAAATTTGTTACTGCATTGAAAGTTTAGGAAACTTTAAATTATATGCTTGTTAGTTTAAATCGCAGAACGATATACAAGGTATCAAATAAATGTCTGAAGAGTGTGTATATGCTTCCTATATTGAGTTTACTGTGATAGTACCAGCGCTGAAAGACTTTTGATTTTTATGTTTCTATGAGAAATGCCCCAACATCATAAATTTGTCCATACAACAATAAAAAAAAGTTACTGCTTCAGCGCTGGTACTTTCACAAAAAATTCTATATACAGGACCCAAACACACCCTAAAGTATTATCTATATATATTGCAGCCTGACTTTGTTCCAATTTACGAGCAGTACCAGTGACGCTACTTGTAAGTAGCGTCACTGGTACTGCTAGTAAGTAATATCAAAGAGTTTTTTTTGCTGAATACTTTTTGCTCTCGGTTCGTATTCCAATTGTATCAGGTTGTCGTTATGCGTAGTA
Source organism: Celastrina argiolus (assembly GCA_905187575.2). Lineage (NCBI taxonomy): Eukaryota > Metazoa > Arthropoda > Insecta > Lepidoptera > Lycaenidae > Celastrina > Celastrina argiolus. Next base: position 5,819,594 of record LR994587.1, on the reverse strand, counting down.
TTGTTAAGAAAAATTCTGATAGATAAGATCTAGCTTAGGCAAAAATAGTTACGTCTAATACGAATAATCTAGCTTAGGCATAAATGTTCTGATTGTTATTGATATTATGGTGTGATATACCTTGTATGTAGTGTACAATGTATATGTGGTGTTTCTGTGGCGTACAATACATTGTACACCACTTCACCACAGGTACACCACAAATACATATATTATGTTTTCCCTACCTGTGGTGCAGTGGCGAATACTGTTTCTCCTTCAGAGGGAAAACCTAGCCTTTATAATAATTGTAGAAATTTGAAAAGGCCCTTCAAAACGTAAGGGGGAAGAAGAAGATGAGTTAGAGGAACTCCTCTCTTCTGCTGCGGTGTACAACGTATATGTGGTGTACCCGTGGGTACAACTTAGGTATATATAATTCATGGTCCATGTATTAATAATAATAATAATATCTATGGACGCTTCACATCACGTCAATCTGGCCCCGTGCTAAGTATCCGAAAAACTTGTGTTACAGGTACCAGACAACTGAAATATTATATTTAATACTTTTATACTATACACATAATATTTAAGATTTTTATTATATAATACTCAAATTTAATATACATTCATGACCCTGGAACATTGAAAACTTTTTTTCGGTCCCTTGGCGGGATTCGAACCCGCGACCTCTTGCTCGAGCACAAACGCGCTCAACCACTGCGCTACGGAGGTCGTAATTTTTTTCATATTAAGCTGAATATAGTGTGAAGAGAATGAGGCGTAGATAATTTTTTGTTTTGACGCCTCATATAAATTACTTAAGCGACAAATCACGATTAAAGATATAACCTATATAAAAGACACAAAACAGATGAGTTTCAATCCTGGTCAGGTCTTTGGATAACCAGTGCATAGACTTGAGCAGCATAGTAAGATTCACTCTTTATGGTTATTTTAGATCTTTGATTTTTTTAAATTATATCATGGCCCACCATCCCATACAACCTATCTTTCATACAAAAAAAATGCAATAGATGTCACTACTAATAACGTTTGTAAATTATAAAATGTAAATATGCTGAATTAAGTACAAATATTGACATTAAAATAAAGAAAAGCATATTTTTTAAGCATAACATCACATTAAGATGAAGATACGAAACGAAATTAGTAATTAGTATTTTCCAATAGTGGCACTAGATAGCGGTTTCCGGAATGTACCTGGACTTCACCCTTTGCCAGTCGCATTGCCAGTATTAGGGTGATACCATTTTCTAGTACTAGGTTGTGTCTCTGTTATATATCTACTTTGTAGTAAGTAATTTATTTGAGGTGCCAAAACCAAAAACGCTATACGCGTTCATTTTCAAGTCTTCAATCTAAATTCGGCTTAATATATGAACCATCAATCACCCTGTATGTGCAGTAGAATGTAGATGTGGTGTCGCTAGTAACGATCAGGACGATTGATAAATAACATGTCTGTTTTGTAATAGCTAGGTGCTGCTTGAAACGTACACAATAAATAGGCGCTTCAGTGTTTACAAACTGTTATTATTGGGTTTTTACTATTATGTTGATCAATAAATGTTTTGTAAAGAAATAAATAATTTTAAATATGTAAAACAAATGTTTCATTTCTACTCCTTCTCCGTGGGGTGCCAGAGAAAGAATAGAGCCTCCCCATCAACATGCGTGTCGTAAAAGGCGACAAAGGGAATATCCGGAAATAGGTGTTGGATTTATTTACAGGGGGCCTATTACAAGCTCTTAATTCCAGCCAGTTTACGCCATACAACATGGCTGCCTGGAATTTTCGTATTACGATCACAAAGAACTGCATGATGACAGCTAGCTAGCGGACACTTGACACTGGACTTGCTTCCGAATGTCACTTTCAGACAACCAAACTAGGGTGGATCCATTTTGTTTATCATGTCGCTGTAATATGAAAAAGAACAAGGCAGTTTAAGACCGTATTATTGAATTGCCTGGAACCAGGCTGGTATTGTAAAAGATCCATAATACGGCCCCAGGTTATTAAAAAAGCAATCAATATAATCCCACCAAAAACATTTTCATGTAAAAATGTTGCCAAGACGAGCCTGCACAGCTTACCTTGTGAAAAAGTTATCAGATATCGTATAAAGCCAAGCTCTACACTACACCTTAATCAAAATCTATCAAAAGTGGTCAGATCTCATGTAGAACCAAAATTCTTGATCTATGCGCCCTTACTTCACCAGGCTTAACTTCACTTACGCTACATTGCAGTTAAAACGTGATGCATGGCCGTTTTATTTCGCACACGATTAATGAATTCGTATGAAATGTTCGTAACGGTTGCAAAACGGTCAAGTATCACGTTTTAACTGAAATGTAGAGTAAGTGAAGTTAAGCCTGGTGAAGTGAGGGCGCAAAGATCAAGAATTTTGGTACAAAATGGCGGCATTTATATTTTTATAATTTTTTTGTTGGTTTTGTAGCAATAACAGCTTACATAAATAATATCAGCTTACTAGGACTTCAGGAAGTACCATATGAATTTTGATGATCTATAAATGAGTCAGTGACGAAATCTGGGGTTTTTAGACATTGATAAAATCTAAAGTATAATAGCTACAACATTCAAACTTTGTATGTTTCATGTTTTCACTGGTGTCATTATATGTTGAAATTTTAAACTATGTAGCATCATCCAAAGCAAAGTTATGAGAGTTCAAAAAAATGACGAAACCTTTCGAGAAAAGGTAGGTAGTGCCCTTGCGCTTCGCTTGGCTCGTCTTGACGGGGGCAATCCCGTGCCCCCAGATAGTGCCCTTGCGCTTCGCTTGGCTCGTCTTGACGGGGGCAATCCCGTGCCCCCAGATTTATTACTGTGTAAAATATATATTTCTATTTATAATGTGAGCATCCGATAAACCTGGCACTCTGTATTAATTCAAACATTCTATCTGTCATGTCTTTTATTATGTCATGCAGTTATCTTTCGCCCGCCCGATATTCTGATTTTTCTATGCTTGTAGAGAGATACGTTATTGACTTTCTAGTGTTTATAAGATTAATAAATATCTTATATAAACATTTATAAACGTTGTTTGGAGTGCACAACCTAATAGGCAGCAGCGTGAGGACGTTGTTGTTATCTACACCAGGGATGAAAAGGATATGAAATTTCGGATACGGATACGGATAATAAAGTATATCGGATCCGTTTGTTTCGGATAATTTCGGTTACGGATATTACATTTTAACATCCCTGATCTTAACCAAGTCGCCTGCCAAGCATGGAGACTACCCCTTAAAAAAATGCTCTGGGGGAGGTTTATGTCCAGCAGTTTATGTCATAGCTGAAATGAATCATCATTTCATCAGATGATTTGCTAGTTTAGGAGTTATTGAGGCCGTGAGTGTTTCTAAATCGTAGGTTTTGTTTTATCGTTTTCCGCAAACGAAGTCACGGGCACCGCTAGTAAAGTTATAAAAGTTTCTCGATGAATATCTAAATATCCTATACATGATGTAAAAAGACCAGTCACTATAACTTTGGGATATATGATAATACCATACCACCCTTTCTCATTCTGAAAATGTATTATTTTTGTCAAAAACGAATAAAGTTTTTTTTTTACTTTTTATCATTTACTATTTCTAAGTCGGAATCATTTCTTAAATGACAAAATTAAAAAAATAGAAAATAGTAGATATAGAAAGAGTAGACTTTAAATTGTACGGTATGAGAGGTTGTCAAATATTTTTCATACCCTTTTTTAACAATGGAAATCCTTTACGGATCCCATGTGGACTGGGAACGGCCGACCGGGGTATGCGAGACTCACCTAGGCTGCACCTAGGGGAAAGGAACGCGCCTGGGGTTACACACTAAAACTCATTGGTGCCTTCTCCGCTTGGTGCCGGGCCGCCGGACCCGCCTAAGGCGATAACAGCAGCGGCCCAGTCAACGGCGTCTGCTTCAGCTGCAGATCCTTCGCAGCAACCTGTCGACAACAGTGCTATTTCTCCGGGAGAGCTGTCCGAGGCACCGGATGCTCTTCTACCGGGTGGAACTCGTGCAGTGGGCGATGAATTTTCCCTCATCCATCGCCCGAGCCCTTTTCGGGAGCAATCTTGATAAGCGTCGTCTCCTGAAAACGGGGTCGGGGGCTGCGTCCACCTGCCTTTTCCGTTCTGCGGCCTCCTTTTGCAAGATAACAGCCTCGCGGAAGGTAGTCATCGCGGTCCATGCTTCGCTCGATGGAATTATTGCTGTTATTAGAGCCAGATGCGTCATGTCTAAGCTGAGTGTGGCGCAAACCACCATTCGGTGCTCTACCCAGGCGGGGCAGTCTTCAAGCGTGATGCGCGATGTTTCGTCTCCATGGTTACAATGATGGCACTGAGGCGTTGGCTCCCTCCTGGCCATACGGTGCACATGATTGCCGAAGCATCCATGCCCGGTCAACACCTGCACCATACGATAAGTAAGGGTGCCCTTGCGTGGCACAATGCCACCCACTCCTGAAGGTGCGTCCGAATCGCCGCCACCACTATGTGTCCTGCAGTCGGGGACGCCAATCTGTCCTCCCAAGTACGCTTTGTTATGATGTGCTCTTAGTGGCGCCATTGGGCTGTAAGGTCAAGGTTGACGATTACTTTTTTTTTTTAGACGTATCACACCACGTCAATCTGGTCCTGTGCTAAGTATCCGAAGAACTTGTGTTACAGGTACCATACAACGGAAATATATACCTATTTAATACTTTTATACTATACACATATTTAAGATTTTTATTATATTAATACACAAATTTAATACACATCCATGACCCAGGAACATTGAAAACTTTTTGTTCCTTCGGCGGGATTCGAACCCGCGACCTCACAATACATAATTATAATTGTGCATTTATTGCCTCAACATAAATAAAAAAAAAAAAAAATTCAGCTGCAACTACTACGTAGGTATACCTACCCCTAGGTAGGACTATACCTTCGTAGTAGTTGCAGGTTGTAGGTGTAGATAGGTATCCCAGAAGCCTAATTCTCGTATTTATTTATAGATGAGATTGAATTTGCCGAAATTCTATTATTGAAAAGGCAGATTCGACCTTCAGGTTCTTAACTAGTTTATAAATAAAATGTATGAAAGTTTAAAAATATTAACAATGAGGTTTGCAAGCGGAAGGCTTCTTGCGAGGCCGTGGCCGGTCAGCGGTTACTGGTCGTGCAAGATGACCATGACTTTCATAGCTGTGCCCGCGACTTCATTCGCGTGGTTTTTGAGTGACTTAAGCCGTTTATGCAGCGCACGCAACGAAAGTCCCCAAATGTGAATAATTTCCCCGTTTTTGCAACATTTCTCACTGACTATAAATGGACTATCCATCAAAAAAGAATTTTTCAAATCGGACCAGTAGTTCCTGAGATTAGCGCGTTTAAACAAACAAACAAACTCTTCCGCTGTATAATATTAGTATAGATATATTTCCCCTGTCATAGGCAAATCAACGCTCAGGGGCCTTACTCTCCAAACTGATTCGATTTTGATTCAGATTTGATCGTGCCGCGTACTTCCGAATAATTTGACGTTTGTCTATTTTGATACTCAGTCGATTGATATGGCCGGGAGTACAAAAAGTTACGATCTAACGATTTTCTTTATCCTGGTTAGATTCTAAGTTATCCGCTAAATAAAATAGCGGAAGTCGTTGAGATCGAACTGATTCCGTTTTTAATTGTGTCGGGAGTAAGCCTTCAGATCAACCAATCGATGTACCTACAAATCTCGTGTCAAGTTTGAATTCAGTACTGAATTCAGTACTGGCAAGAAAATGGAATAATTGATACGATTGTTATTTTATAAACTGCTTTAAGAAGTATTAGTGCTTGCTAGCCGGTGTGCTTGCTAGGAATGTTATTAATACGTACAGGGTGTAAAACAATCAGATATAATAACTTTGGGATACGATTATACTACCTTTACTAATATTATACTACTATGGTTGCCTGGAACAAACTGCTTTTAGCAGTAAAGCCGCAGATTTAAACTGTTTTTTTTAAGAATTTTTATTACTATTATTTTTTTATTTTGGGAATGTTTTTTTTATAATAGTACTAGCTGACCCGTGCCCACTTCGTTGAGCATACAAACCGTTTAAACCTTCCCTTGACTTCCACGAATATTTTAAAACCAAAAATAGCTAGTCGGTTCAGCCGTTCTCGAGTTTTAGCGAGACTAACGAACAGCAATTGATTTTTATATATAAGACTAGCTGTTACTCGCTACTTGAAAATGAATTCCCGCAATAACCGTACATTTTGCTAGTTTGCGGTAAAAGTAGTAATGTGTAAATCCAGCATGTAACATTAAAATCCGTTCAGTAGTTTTTGCGTGAAAGATTAACAAACATACATACAGTACATACACTTATAATAATAGTAGGATTAGAAAAAGATATATTATTCGTATTTAAAAAAATATATATATTATTAATCATAGATACAAATTATTTTAATGCAATCATCAAAGACAATTAAAATAATAACTGTCACATTAGAGATAAAATATGTAATTAAGTTTATTCAAACTTTTCTTTTACTTTACAATCAAGCTCCATTTAATCCATCGGTAGATATCTATACTTAATATTATAAAGCGGAAGAGTTTGTTTGTTTGTTTAAACGCGCTAATCTCAGGAACTACTGGTCCGATTTGAAAAAATATTTTTTTGTTAGATAGTCAATTTATAGAGGAAGGCTTTAGGCTATACTAGCTGTTTCCGCGATTTCGTTCGCGTGGTTCTTGAGCGACTTAAACCATCTATGCAGCGCACGCAACAAAAGTCTCCCCGTTTTTGTAACATTTCTCACTGACGCTTCGCTCCTATTGGTCGCATCGTAATGTTATATAGCCTAAAGCCTTACTCTATAATGGGCCAGTAGTTCCTGAGATTAGCGCCTTTAAATAAACAAACAAACAAACAAACTCTTCCGCTTTATAATATTAGTACTTATCTAAGATAACATTACGCTACGACAAATAGGAGAGTCAGTGGGAAATGTTGCAAAAACGGGGAAAATTTCACATTTGGGGACTTTTGTTGCGTGCGCTGCATAAACGGTTTAAGTCACTCAAAAACCACGCGAACAAAGTCGCGGGCACAGCTAGTTGTAAATAGAGTCGCAGGGTAAAGTAGTAGGGTAATTAAGGCTGGATTTCTATCAGCGCAATCTTTTATTTACTCAGCACAGTACATTCAATACGTTGGTAGCTTAACGTGTCACAGACATAAATATTACTTGCAAGTTACGTTTAGTCGCAGATTATAATACTTCGATTATTATAAAACTATACAAGGTGTGAAATAAATGAGTGATAATACTTTAGAGTGTGTAGTGTGTACGTGCTTCCTATGTAGAGTTTACTGTGAAAGTACCAGCGCTGAAAGACTTACTTTTGACTTTCATGTTTCTATAGAAATGCCCCAATATCATAAATTTGCTCACTGCTAACTGTCACAGCGCTGGTACTTTCACAGAAAACGGGACCATACACACCCTAAATTATTATCACTCATTAATATTACAACTTGTAGAGTGTAGACAGATTAGGCACTGAACATCAGGGTGAAGCCATTAAGCAAATACCTACAAGATCAAAAGCGAATACATTGAAAAACGATTCCCGAAAGACATCATATACGCTTTCGATTTTGTTTTTCCTTACTGGTTTCATGCAGATATTTGATGCATTTAATTTATTTATAGTGTTATATTCTGAGCGTTTACTTAACTTAACTTTTCCAAATGTAATAAAATAAAATACCAGCCAAGTACGAATATTGAATCTACCAAACACGTTTGTTGTATATGAGCCCCTAATTTTGTTACCTACACTAATATTATAAAGAGGAAAGATTTGTATTTTTGTATTTTTGTATGTAGCGACTTAACTCAAAAAGTACTGGACCGATTTTAATAATTCTTTTTTCATTAGAAAGCTACATTATCACTGAGTAACATAGGCTATATAAAAATCAATTGCTGTTCGCTAGTCTCGCTAAAACTCGAGATCAGCTGAACTGCTGATTCGGCTATTTTTGGTCTTGAAATATTCGTGGAAGTCTCGTGAAGGTTTACACGGTTTCGATGCTCAACGAAGTGAACACGCGTCAGCTAGTTTATCATAAATGTACAAAGTTTTATTTTCACTTAGTTGTAGTATTTAGTGATATTTTCAAGTGCCTAACTGTTGCCGTTATTTACAAAAAAGGTAAAAAATCAAGTTTTTCTCTTTAGGAGCCCCCTTAAATATTTATGTTTAGTATATTTTGTTATAGCGGCGCGGCGGTTAAAATACATAATTTGTGAATATTTCAACAGTCTATTTATATAGAAGATACAATAATATTATTATAGAAAAGGTGCCATCGATATTATCACCTTCGAAGTTCGAAAACAAATTGTATGAGATTTGACTTAAGCTTCGCTAAATGGCGCACGAATTTGCTTGTCATTTAGTGAACCTAATTTCAAATTCCATACATTTGCATTTTTGAACTTCGAAAGTGATGAAAAAGCGATAGCATCTTGAAAAAAGGCCCTGCTGACAAACAGACAGACAGAAAAGTAAAAAACGACGGGGTGTTATAACAATAACGACGTGTCTGTGTAAATGTGTGTGTCTGCCTGTGGCATCGTAGCTCCCAAACGGATGATCCGATTTTAATGAGGTTTTGTTTGAAAGGTATATCAGTCGAGAGTACTCTTAGGTATGTTTGGTGGAAATCGGTGCAGGTCTTCAAGGTCATCAGGTAGTTTGTTAGGTGTGATAGGAATGTTACACGCTAAGTTGGGACTTTTTTTTATTTAAAATTTTTACCCATCGGCTCCGGAGTACAATGAAAAAAATGTCATTTTGATCTATCTATGTGATATTAAGTAATGAATGCAGTGGCGGATTTACCAGTAGGCTGAGTAGGCTTGAGCCTAGGGCGGCACATTTTGGGGCGGCAAATTCGGGCACCGATTTTTTTTTCAACTCATAGAAATAAAAAAAAATGCCTGTTTTTTTTCTAATGTCTTACAGAGTCATCAGTCAACAGTAATTTTACCAATAACCTTTCTCACTTGTCATTGCACATTCCGAGAGTAGCAAACTTCCACATTCTAGAGAGAAACAGCTAATTCGCCGCCGCTCCCCCGCCAGCAGTGTCGGCCTTTGCGCCCTTTGCCCATAAAAAAATTATGTAGAAAATCGTAAACGCAAGTGCGGCAAAACCTGTACAGCCAATGCCTTGGAAATGTGTAAATCCGCCACTGAATGAATGTAATTACATCAATCAAGCTCAAAAGCTACAAGCCTCTTATTTTTAACACGCTTTTTAAACTACTGTTGTGTGTATTTAACGGAATCTTTAAGGATTACCAGAAGCCGATATTAAACTGAAATTTTGCATACGTATTAAGGACAATGCAATTAGGCGTGTTTTTATTAAACTAGTTTGAAGCGCGTCAAACTTAACCCATTCGGGGGCGTCGGGTATAAAATATACTTCGAAATAGGATTTGTGGTACGTCATCATAATGATAATAACATTAATTTTGTAATTCTATATTAATGTTATTCAAATGTTACTCGATACCTAGTAGTTATTATAAGAGCAGAACATCCAATATTAATACAACCTAGTTGTGTCGCATCACGCAGTGAAGACAGCTTGTTAGAAATATAATTGAAATATAAACTAAATAGTTTTTAATTCTGTTTGTTTTTATGTAAGTCGTGAATATAATAAACAGCTTAAACAATAATAAATCAAATAATACTTTTGAATAGGCATTAAGTAAAACAAAGCTACGTTCGTAATGTCTTTCGGGAATCGTCTTCTTTTAGTGTGAAATTTAACTCGGTTGTGGTTTTGTGTTTGCTTATTGGCTTTACACAGATGTGTTGCGTTTAAATGGCTATTGTTTTTAACCCCCGACGAAAACAGAGGGCATAATTAGTATGTCTGTGGCATCATAACAACCAAACCGATGCACCGATTTTGATAGTTTTTTATTGTTTGAAAGCTGAAATAATCGTGTTTTTAGCTATAATTCATCGTTATCAGTTCACTTTTTTTTTGCTTCTTATAATCTGAACAAATTGTAACATCATTTTGGTTTTTAGGTACATTCTAGGTGAGAATGACTTTAAGTCAACAGATTAGCTTCATACGCGGCAAACTGAGGGACATGTCTGTAGAGAATATAATTTGGTGGATTAACCTCACTCCAAATCGTGCGGGGATATCGCTTTTAAGCAATGACAACTCAGGTACGTATATCCATCTTTTTTTAAATGTCTATGTCTATGTAATGCATTACGTATCCCCCATGGAGGGTCCCCTAGGGGTATGTGGGGCTCGCTACGGCGGGTTTACCCACTAAAACCACTTGCGGATTACCATCAGCCGTTATGTTGGGTGGAGTGGATCTGTCCTACCCTGGATCTGTCAAATCACAGGCCACTTCTCCCTCGACCGGCCGGTTCACCTCTATAGGGACCGGACTTCCATCAAATTAAGAGAGCGCTCCGGCAAACTGAAGCGCTCTCCTCGGCGCCGCGACTGACGAAGCCGGGGAGGTTACCCATCCCTCTTACCCGGAGCCCCGTTCATCACATCAACCCAACCAACAACCCATAAGTTTTTAAAGGTTTTTTGGAAATAACATAATCTTTGCGTCCAGTACTAGTACTGGTCCCGAATGTATGAGCTCGAATATGTTGTGACAAAGAGTAATTACTACAGTTTACAATTAAAATGAAATTTGTATCAGACTTTTCGTACATACCTAACTATTACTTGCCCAAACGTCGTTTCCTCTGGTCGTGGTTTCCCGCCCAGGGCTCTGTTCGGGAGCCAGCTCGGCGTGAGAAAACATTGAGTTAACATAGTCTTTAAGAATCATACACCTTACATAATTATTACACCTAAACAAATTCTATCACCGCGTCTGCCTGTGGTTTCGCGAGAAACTCAAAAGTCTGCTGCACCGGCCTTCATGCTGGTCCATAATGCATAGAGTTTGTAGCGGTAATACTAGCGCCACATCCTGCATCGCGCTATCGAAGTTTTCTAAGTCCGGCGCTATATATACGACATCTGAAAACTAGTACAGTGGGCTTCACCTTCTCATCAGTTAGTTGGTTGATAGGTAGATAGGAGGAGGACAGTCGTTTGTCGGACCTCTGAGTCCCATAAATAGTCGCCCTTCCCGTCCCTACCCCATACTAACCGAATGCCCCATCCTGGTCGGCCGAGTCCTACCAATGATTTAATATTAATACCATGTCGTTAGGTCTCTCCAATCAGCAGAGTTCAGTCTAGTCGCTAGGGAAACAATTTTATTTTTACACAACTTAATCCTAATCTATTTAATTTAATTTAATTTATTGAATTTTAATCTTTAATTTTAATTTATTGAATCTAATTATTATTATTATTAATATTATTATTATTAAATTAAATTTTAGTCGTCGCTTCGATAGGGAGAGGTAGACAGAGTGTTGTCCCCACCCATCCCAGCCCCAAAATTATATAATCCCCATTCCGGTCGGTAGAGTCCAGCACAATTGTATTATTGTGTTGTTAGGGCCCACCAATCGTCGTCTAAAATCAATCTATTCTAACCCAATAATATTATATTTTAACACTAACCTAATCTATTATTACTAATTTTAATCTATTAACAATTAATTTTATAATTAATGAATACAATACAATCTTATGTTTGATTATATACTTACATACAAGAATGCAGCCACCAAGAAGAGCCACCGGCCATCACGCACACTACATGCAAGCCACTCTCCGCTCTACACCCGAGTCCACCGCTCCTGTCGCTGGCAGCCTCCGCTAGGCCTTCCCCGGGGCTACCGGGGATCTCACCTGGCGGGGTGGACCGCCGGAGTGGTACAGGGGAAAGTAGAGTAGGATTGAGTTAGCTCGCATAAGAGGGCAATGCACCCAGCAAGAGTGAAGACACTCAATCCAGTGACCGTCTCACCGTCGTGAGGCGCGGAAGATCCCTCGGCCAAGGGGTATAGCCCCGTCACCGATAAACCTCGTCCCCAGAAAGGGGTTTGAGAGAGAAATTTCCATGGGAAGTACAGTGGGCTTCAGCCTGACCGAGCATACCATCTCGCTCGGTCGGAGATCTCCCTTTGGGGCTTCCATACGTACTCCCACATAGGTGACCCTCGACAGAACACGCCTCCTTCATCATCATCACTCCCCGCCCCTCCGCACCAAGCCAGCCAGCTTCAGCCACTTCGGGTACCTCGTCCACTAGCCGCAACACTGCGCGGCCTGGTAGAACCCTCATCGGCTTCAACGGGCACTCTCACTACAACGACCGGTCAGCAAGCAGAGCACATCTCTCCTGGTTCAGCACGTAGCATCGGCCCGCACGGCAGCTCTCCGACTCACTGGAGCCCGTGCAGCAGCAGCACAGTTCCGACTCAATGGGACTCACTGGCACTGGCGACTGAAGCACAAGACGACTCAAGTTTCGACCTCCGGTCTTCGGGGGGGAGTGATGTAGCGGTACTACTAGCGCCACATCCTGCATCGCGCTATCGAAGTTTTCTAAGTCCGGCGCTATATATACGATATCTGAAAACTAGTACAGTGGGCTTCAGCCAGACCGAGCATACCATCTCGCTCGGTCGGAGATCTCCCTTTGGGGCTTCCACTCGTACTCCCACAAGTTCTTGAGGAAGATTTTATTGGACCAGGTAGGTGGCGCTGTCAGCCCGTCAAGAAAGTTAAGGCCCCTCATCATCGATTATATGCGAGATATTGTGTCATCGCAATTAATCTGTCTTGGCGAATATCAGCTCACTTAAAAAGCCAGCTGTTATTTAATTTGGTTTGCTTCGAATACTGCAAATGTCCAACCCACAACGCGGAACCCGCAACGCGGAACCTGCAAAGAGGAACCAGCAACGTGGAACCTGTAACGAGGAACCAGCAACGCGGAACCCGGAACCCGTAACTCTGAACCGCGAACCCGCAACGCGGAACGCGGTATCCATAACGCGGAACCCGCACGTAGTAAATTGCTAAAGCAACTATTAGAAAATGGGAAAAGGGGTTGGTGATAGAAGAGTGAAAATTCAGGGTTGTACGTATTTTTAATGCCACATTATAAAAAAAAAAGTTTTGTCACAAAAATAAAAAAAAATGTTAGGGGTGGATAACCCTTATCACCGATTATAGAAGCCGATTCTCAGACCTACCTACTGAATATGCATATAAAATTTAATAAATATCGGTCAAACCGTTTCGGAGGAGTATTAATATCACTGTGACAGGAGAATTTTATATATTAGATTACATATAAGTTAAAAAAAACGAAAACCTCATCGAGAATCGCATATATGGAGGAGCGTACCTGAGTTTGTTTTCAATCTTTTATCTCTTTTCAGTTATATTTTTCTCAGTTCTCTTCTTGTTGGTGTCCTACATGAACTTCTACAGCAACTTCGTGAACAGAATAATCCTGTCGGAAGATATTGACGGTGTTATTAAAGCGAATACGAACTTGTATCTAGTTATTTTAACTTTAAATATCAGCGTGTGGTACTTAACGAAGAAGTGAGTAATTAACATAATTTGTTTAATGCGCAAACCGATAAGCATAATACTAATGATTTTATATATTATCTTATAATAGTATGGTCAATAACAGATTTCCTATAAATAACCTTGGACAACTATTTGTATGGCGAGAGATAGAGAGATGATTATCGCTCCAACGGTGAATTCGTATAAAAACTAGAAAAATAAATTTGAGACACAATTTGCAAAAATTAAAACATCCAAGATCATAAATTAAATTGTGATCTTATATATAAAAATGAATTGCTGTTAGTCTCGCTAAAACTCGAGAACGGCTGAACAGATTCTGTTATTTTTAGTCTCGAAATATATGTGGAAGTCCAGGAAAGGTTTAAACGGTTTGTATGCTCAACAAAGTGGACACGGAAGAAAAAAAAATTTGAGACACAATTTGCAAAAATTAAAACATCCAAGATCATAAATTAAATTGTGATCTTATATATGAAAATGAATTGCTGTTAGTCTCGCTATAACACGGCTGAACAGATTCTGTTATTTTTAGTCTCGAAATATATGTGGAAATCCAGGAAAGGTTTAAACGGTTTGTATGCTCAACAAAGTGGACACGGATCAGCTAGTATATACAAATACATTTTTTGCAGGTCACTGGTCATATCAACTATTAATAAAGCTAAAGTCATCGACAAGCTGTCATCGGAGGTGGAGATTTTGGGCGAAAAACACAAACTACTGATCAAGAAAATAAAAATATTCGTACTGCTTTATTATTCGTTCAACGTGTTTAATGTTTTCTTGGTATGGTTGCCATTGCGAATGGATATCTCCAGCACACTGTATACGGATGATCCATGCCCAGGTAGGTACCTACATTATTGTTTTAAAAACAAAAAAAATAGTTTAAAAACTAAAAAAAACTCGCTTAATTGCATTCGTCCTCGATATGTATAAAAATTTAAAATTCATGAGTCTTATGGAAGTTGGTGAAAATTAAGCTTAAAGATTTTGTCACATACAGGCTGGTTCATAGTGCATAATATATTAAATTAAGAATACAGTGCGAAGAGAATGACGCGTAGAGCATTTTTTGTTTTGGCATCTCATATAAATTACTTACCATAACGCGACAAATCACGATTAAAAATCTCTATAAAAGACAAAAAAAAAATGAGTTTTAATCCTGGTGGTGTCCAGCATGGTAAGGTCACTCCTTGTGGTAATTTTAGATCTTTGAATATTTTTTTTTGAGTTATATTTAGTAATTTGTATGAGGTGCGAAAACAAAAAATGTTCGACGCGTCTTTCCCTTCAATTTTTTTTTCCGAAAGGGTACTCACTAATGCCTTGAAAGCCGATTTAGCTGTATCGGACCATAACTAGCCGGGCGGCTAGTTGTTTGGCTGGGAGGTTTGACCCCCTAACATCACCCGGGTGATATTCAAACCGGATTTTGGGGATAGCTACGGAAGTAGTATATTTTTATACGGTGTGTAGGACACGTGTCCTCCCTGCTGAGGGGCCCGAACCCCGTCCTCACTCTCTGACGAGACGAGAGGTAGCTCGCGCGCGGTAGCAAAAACTATCCACGAACGAGTTATCGCGTTATAGAAGCTCTTTTATTTTGATATTGACTTGGCTAGAGCAAGAAGGGCAGGCCCTCACCCTTCCGCGAGCGGTCGGGTTAGTTCGCTCGCGTAATTTCTAATGTCTAGGAGGTCCGCGTTGTTTATAGAGCTCTCTATATCCAAATCGCGGTCGCGGTCGTTTAGGTGTGTTTCTAAACTGCTAGGACGCGGGCACGATCTCGGGTCCGAACTCGGTCCCGTGTGTGAGTCGGTCTGTAAGTCAGTGCGTGTTGTAGTGAGTGCTAAAAGTCTCCTGGGACAACGCCGGCACCGGCCTTGGTGCAGTACTAACCACGCGGGTGCGTGTGGTGTGGTGTGTTTACGTGACTGCAAATGTTGCAGTACGTGTTTTGTGATACTATCTATGGGATCGACTAAGATATGCTTCGGTCGTTTGAAAGGATGTCGGAAAGTCCGTGCGTCATGTTCGTAATCCTGGGCTTTACGAATGAGCGGGTTGCCTTTTGCCTCTATCAAAGAATCTCCCGGCGAGAGAATAGTGACGAGTTCGCAGTCTCTATACAAGTCGATGTTACGCATATACCGGGGGGCGCCTTTTGCTAGACGTAAAAACCGGTTTTGGACTTTTTGCAATCGGTCCATTTGATTGTCGCTTATGTGTGCGAAAGAGCATAAGTGAGAATTGTTCTTATACAAGTTATGTAGAGGGTGCGTTTATGTCTTAAGGACATTTTACTACGCGCATTTAATAGCGGATACAATTTGTAAAGTACAAATTTCGCTTTTCAGATCGCGGCTGTGACGTGAGTTGAAAAACTCATCGACTTGTTTAGAACTACGCCTAGGTATTTAACGTTTTTGGCTTCGGGAATGATATTACCGTGCAGAATAATAGGACACATTTTTTGTCTAGTGGCCGTTTTTTTATCGAATTGGATGGCTTGGCTTTTGACTGGATTGACTTCTATTCTCCACTTCGAGAACCAGTTACCGAGGTCGGTAACTGCCTCCTGAAGGGATTTTGCGGCTATAGAGGGCTTGCGGTGAGCACAGTATAAAGCTGTGTCATCCGCGAACATGGCTATTTGCACCTTAGCGAGTTTGGGAATGTCGGTAGTGTATAGGCTATAGAGGGAGGAGAGAGGACTGAGCCCTGTGGGACTCCCGCCGCGATGGATCTTTGGGAGGAAAGAGTACCTTCGACTCTAAAAAGAAATGAACGGTTTTTTAAATAGTTACTGATTATCAGTACTAAATAATCGGGGGTATCTAATTGATAAAGTTTATGTAGCAAACCGTTATGCCAGATTTTATCGAACGCTTTAGCAACGTCAATGAAAATAGCGCAAGTCGCTTTCCTATCGTTTTTACTTTCTAGTATGTACTCCGTGAGGCGGTGTACTTGGGCGGGACAACTATGCAATTCGCGGAAGGCGAATTGTTCGTCTGGGAGGAGGTTTTTGTCTACAATGACGTCTTTTAGACGCCTGAGTATTACTCTTTCGTAGACTTTGCCTAATGAGCTAATTAGGCTAATCGCTCTGTAACTACTTGGGGATGAGCGGGGTTTACCCGGTTTATGGATGCCTATAACAATGGCTACTTTCCAGATGTCTGGGAATGAACATCCTACTAAGAGGGCATTGAAAATGTTAACTTACAATTGAATTAGCGCGGCAGGTAATAATTTAAGGGTTTTGTTTGATATACCGTCCTGACCGGGGGCATTTTTGGCATTCAAATTTTTTATAATGTCTTTGATCTCATCCGAGTCCACCGGCCTTGGGGGCACTGTGGGTGGCATCGAGAGTCGGTTTTCGACTTCTCTATTAACTAAACTAAGGTGCAAGTTGTCTACAGGGAGGGAGCTAGGCCGGCATTGTTTTTCAATGGTATCGGCTAGTATTTTGGCTTTGTCGGTATCTTCTAGTGCAGGAGGGCGATTTGGTACGACTAACGGAGGCATATCACACTCCGTGTCTTTTTTAAGGGCTTTCGCGAGGGGACAGAACGCGGTATGTGATGGTTCTAATTCGCTTAGAAGTCGATCCTATTTCTCGGCTTTAAGGTCTCTAACTTTGAATTTAACTTCCCTCTCGTAATGTCGGAGGGTTTTCCTCCAATCTTCCGACGGGTAACGTTTCGGAATCTGATGGACTCTCTTATGTCTTCAGAGAGAGGCCAACGTCTTTCAAAAGTCATTGGCATCTCCCTGGATGATTTATCTATGGTCGCTTCCAGGTGGTCGGTCAAATTAGAGGCTGCCTGAAGGGCCAAATCGCTACTATCAATAATGTCGGGAATGCTATCGAGATGACTCGATTGAAGATCCTGAACTCAAGAGAAGATGAAATTGTCTGCTAATAATTTATAATCTATTACTCTTTTGGTACTAGTGCTTAAGGGGTTTAAATTGCCAAGTGCAATTTTAACCGGTCTGTGGTCCCTTATCAATAAGATCATACACCGAGTTAAGCTCGTGAAGAGTCTCAATATTGATATTGAGAGAAATGTTTTTGACTAGGGCTACGTCAATGGTACTGGGATTGTGAATAACGTTATTTGCACGTTGATGAGTATCATAGCGAGTGGGGTCATCAGGTGCTAAGAGTACAAATCTTAATTGGTCTGTTAATCTATAAAGAACGTTTCCGTTCACGTTACTGTTTACGTTACCCCACTCGGGGTGTTTACAATTTAGGTCGCCGGCTATGATGACGGCGTTGCCTAAGTTAAAGAGCGATTCTAAGTCGCTAATGTGAAGGGCCGCGTTTGTAGATAGATACGCGGATACTACAATAATGGGTTCGTGACCTGTCATGCTAATGTGACATATAGAAGTTTCGAGACTTAATAGTGATGGCGGTTCGAGGGGGACCCTGTGCAGTGACTTTTTATAATAAATAATTGTGCCTCCAAGACGGGATCGAGTTCTATCGTTTCTAGTTGCTTTGTAATTTGCAATTTTTGGGGTCCGTATACTAGGTTTTAAAAACGTCTTCTGTACTAGAAGAATATCGACGTTGTTAGAATGGACGAATTAACGGGTTTCGTCAATGTTATTTCTAATGCCGTTCGTGTTGAACGACACTATACATATTGAGTGGGGCCTTTTTCTACATGCGGGATCCATTAGTTACCTTTAAGATTTATGATCTTATTGATAAGGGTAGCATGTGTTACCATCGCGTCTGCTCTGTCCGCTAGCGAACCTTTAAGTTTTGCCGCTAAAAGGGCCGTTTCAATTGGATCGATACTCTTAATATCTTTGAAAAAATCGGCAATGAACGAGATATCGTTCGTGAAAGAAGATGTTGGAAGTTCGCGGGTATGCGCGGGGGGTGAGGCCTGTTTAGGGGGAGCGGCGATAACCGCCGGAGAGGGGGGCAAGGGTTTTTTAGCCCAGGCATTTGAGGTGGGACAAATTTCTCCTGGGGGAGGGCTTTAAGTGGTTGAGGTGCTGGGCGCCTCTTAAATTTGGGTGCTTTTTTGCACCCTCTGTAGTTGGCAGAATGGCCTTGGGTTTGGCAAAGAACGCAGCTCGGACTCCTCAGCTGGGTTTTTGCGGGGACAGTCAGAGGTGCCGTGGTCACCAAGGCACTTGACGCAGCTGGGTCTCACGTAACAATTACGCGCGGAATGACCGCGAAGTTGGCACCGATGGCATTGGCCAGGAGCACCGCGTTTGCGAGGGGACTCTACTCGTATGCCGTACATATAGCATACTGTACGTATATTGAATATGGCTTTAGCCTCAGGAGTGAGGGGAAGGACTGCAAGTACCATATTATACTTGTGATTTTTAATAGGATGGTGCATTCTGTGCACCTCAAGGGCAGGATAGCCCTGAGAAATAATGTCCTCGAGGACTTCTTTGTTGGAGAGAAATTTATCAACTCCAGTAATAATTACGCGCAGTTGGCGCTCATCTTCGAGGGCATAGGTGTGATAACCTATGTTTTGTTCGCGAAGGAACGAAGTTAAATGGCGGTGGTCGTTAGGGGACTCAACTTGCACCTTAATACCTATGGGGGTAGTGCGGGCGGAAGAGTAACGAATTTTACATTCGTTTATGGCGGTGGCGATTACGTTTCACTTTCCCTTTTCCTGTACTATTACAGGGGGAGGAAGTTTAGGTTTCGGAGGACCCTGGGAGGGCTGAGAGGCTGGGAGGGGCAGTGATTGGGAAGCCGGCGGGGCCTGGGATGCCTGAGGGGCGGTTTGGGCGCCTACGGGGGTCGCGGAGCTACTAGCCTGCACGGCTTTCGCGGTTTTACGATTTTTAGTCGCGGCGGGTTTCGTCGGGGACGATAGGACCGAAGAGGAAGAAGCTTCGGCGCGCTTCCTCTTGGTCGATTTTTTCGACTTGACCGTAATTAATTCGCCTTCATTACGTTAGATCGTAACTTTTTGTACTTCTGACCAATCGACTGAGAATCAAAATTAACAAACGTCAATTTATTGGGAAGTACGTAGCACGATCGAATCTGAATCAGAATCGAATCAGTTTGGAGAGTAAGGCCCAAGGTCTCATACCACCATATCTAAAATGACCTTTTTTATTTCAGGTCTGAATATTACGAAATCAATCAACAAGCACATCTGTCGAGCGATAGTCTACTTTCAGGACGTGCTCGTGACAGTAGTGGTCATCAACTACCAGAGCCTTCTACTGTTCCTCATAGCTCACACTGTGGCTATGTACTCCTTGATATCAGAAGAAATCTTGGCTCTCAACGATCTCGCCGATTACAACAGCGTGGAAGTACGCAGCAGATTAGAACCGGTCATTGGAAGACACATCCTGCTTCTAGATATAGTGAAGAGTCTGCAGTCTTTATACAGTCTACCGATCGGCATAGATTTTGGAGGGAACGCTTGTTTCTTTTGTCTATTCTTCATACTTCCCCTAAAAGATTGTATCGCTTATGGACCTATTTTGGGCTATTGTTTTATTGTTTTCTTTCTGTATTGTTTTCTTTGTCAGAAATTGATAGATTCCTCGGTGATATTTGAACAGTCTGTGTATGCTTGTGGCTGGGAGAATTTTGGGGTTAGCGAGAAGAAGACTTTGTTTATTGTTTTGAAACTGTCTCAAAGACCGGTGTTGCTGCTGGCCGCGTATGTTATACCGATAGACATTAACACATTCGCTTCGACCGTGCAAGCGATTTACAAATTTGTTACTGCATTGAAAGTTTAGAATACTTTAAATTATATGCTTGTTAGTTTAAATCGCAGAACGATATACAAGGTATCAAATAAATGTCTGATAATACTTTAGAGTGTGTATGTGCTTCTTATGTAGAGTTTACTGTGATAGTACCGGCGCGGCGCTGAACTACTAAGTCTTTATTCAA
The DNA here is from genome assembly GCA_905187575.2 of Celastrina argiolus. Taxonomy (NCBI): domain Eukaryota; kingdom Metazoa; phylum Arthropoda; class Insecta; order Lepidoptera; family Lycaenidae; genus Celastrina; species Celastrina argiolus. The sequence continues at coordinate 5,799,035 of LR994587.1, read as the reverse complement.
AACAAATTATTGTTACATAAAAGCAAATGGCAATAATTATCCCCATTAAAAAACCATTTAGGTTTACCTGTATGGGGAAGACGCTCTTATACATAGATATTAGTTTAAATTAAGATGATTTATAACTAAACTAGTAAATAAGTTAGTAGGACTTAATTAGGAAATTAACTACTACTAACTTAATTAACTAATACTAACGTACATAACATTTTTATTAGCGGTTATTTAAGCTAGTTATTAGAATTTTATGCCAACCATCAATGAATTTATAAAAAAAATATTATCGTACTTTCTTCTTCTCTTATAAATAAAAATGAATTGCTGTTCGTTAGTCTCGCTATTCTTAGCTCGCGGCTATTATTAGTCTTGAAATATTCCTGGAAGTCCAGGGAAGGTTTAAACGGTTTGTATGCTCAATTGCTCAACGAAGTGGGGACGGGTTACCAAGTCGTGTATAATATCAAAGTGTTTTTTATTGCCGAATACTTTTTTTGACCTCTCGCTATCTCGGCTCGTATATCATTTGTATCTTGTTCTGTGGTTATGCGTGGTTATGCGTAGTATTGTTAAGAAAGATCGGTGGCTAGATAGCTTAAAAATAGTTACGCTAAAATAATGATTGTTCAATGGACTGATTGTAATTGATCTTATGGTGTGTGGTATATTTTGGTGTACATGTAGTGTATCGGTAGTTTACAACGTAGATATTATGTGGTGTACCTGTGGTGTACAATGTATATGTAGTGTACCTGTGGTGCAGTGGCAACTCAGAAACAGTACTGTTTCTCCTTCAGAGGGAAACCCTAGCCTTTATAGTAATAGGTAGGAATTTGGAGAATTTGGAAAGTCCCTTAAAACGTAGGGGGAGGTGAAGTCGATAGGAATGGAGTTAGAGGATCCCCTCTACTGCCATGGTGTACAATTAATTAAAAAATTAAATTAATAAAATACCATTTATTTCGGGCTACATAGACCCATATTATAATTACTTTAAAGACGTTAGTCTTTCATAATAGTTAGTCATACATATAATATTTAAAACACTTAAAAACTAACTACACTACACGTGTTGTCGGCGACGTGTAGCGCGCTTCATTCCGGAGTCTCCCCCGGAACCTCCGGTAGACCACACCCGTCGGCCAGAACTCCTCCGCCTCGAAGGTCGATAGAAGATGCGTCGGTACGCTCACCACAAAGGAACTGAAGTTGACCTTGTGGAGAGACTCCAGACACTCAAGGGGAGGTACGTCTTCTTCCGGATGTAGTCCACAACGTCCTCAACCTCCATGGACCAGTGCAGGCGGGACACGTACAGCGGCGTGGAGCGTACTTCACACCGCAGGCGCTGCTCGGGTCTGCAGGGTGCGGTGCCGCAATGTACAGGGTGTAAAAAGAGCAGTCACTATAACTTTGGGATAGGATTATAGGACCTTGACTGATTCTAGAAATGATTTTTTTTCATTATTTATTTTTAGAAAAAAAAATTTTTTTGCAATTTATTATTTTAGTCGCAAGGCTGAACTGTTATTAAATTCTTAAATTTTATCATTTTTGCCTTAATACGTAATGAAAGTCTTACGCGTGCTATTGACCTCTCAGCGTAATCAGCTGATCGCTGTGTGTGCACGTTGTACATTGCCTATTGAACATTTTTTAATTTTTAAAACAGTGGATTAAAAGCAAATGACTAGTACCAGTGGATATATCTCTTGCCTGGTTATTACCCCACGAAGTTATAGTGACTGCTCTTTTTACACCCTGTATATGTGGTGTACCCGTGGGTACAACTTTGGTATATATAATTCATGGTCCATATGTTAAGCTGAATATAGTGTGAAGAGAATGAGGCGTAGATATTTTTTTGTTTTGGCACCTCATAAAAATTACATACCACGCGACAAATCACGATTAAAGATCTCTATAAAAGACACAAAACAGATGAGTTTCAATCCTGGTGTCTTAGGTCAACGACCAGTGCGTTCGTGTGCATAGACGCAAGCAGCATAGTAAGATTCACTCTTTATGGTTATTTTAGATCTTTAATATTTTAGTTATATCATGGCCCAACATCCCATACAACCTATATTTAATACAAAAAAATTGCAATAGATGTCACTACTAATAACGTTTGTAAATTATAAAATGTAAAAATAAAGATAAGCATATTTTTTAAGCATAACATCACATTAAGCTAAATTCATCTTCATAATTAAGATTAAGATACGAAACGAAATTAGTAATTAGTATTTTCTAATAGTGGCGCTAGATGGCGGTTTCCGGAATGTGCCTGGACTTCACCCTTTGCCAGTCGCATTGCTAGTATTAGGGTGATACCATTTTCTAGTACTTGGTTGTGTAGATATATATAACAGAGGTTATATATATCTACTTTGTAGTAAGTAATTTATTTGAGGTGCCAAAACCAAAAACGCTCTACGCGTTCATTTTCAAGTCTTCAATCTAAATTCGGCTTAATATATGAACCATCAATCACCCTGTATTGCAGTAGAATGTAGATGTGGTGTCGCTTATAACGATCAGGACGATTGATAAAAATAGTATACTGTCTATTTTGTAATAGCTAGGTGCTGCTTGAAACGTACACAATAAATAGGAGCTTTAGTGTTCACAAAATGTAATTATTGGGCTTTTACTATTATTAGTTGATCAATAAATGTTTTGTAAAGAAATAAGTAATTTTAAATATGTAAAACAAATGTTTTATTTATACTCCTTCTCCGTGGGGTGTCAGAGAAAAAATAGAACCTCTCCATGCGTGTCGTACAAGTCTTCAAAGGGAATATACAGTGTGACTGGTGAGACATGAGCAATACTTGAGGACGTGATATTTGGCTATTATATGAGATGAAAAAAATTATATCTATTAATCACTGAGTAAATGTTGCTTAAACTTGCTTAAATTATTTACCCAACGTATGGATACCGCGTGTAGGTTCGCGCCCGTACTACCTACGTTGATGTCGCACGCCGCCGCGCCGGCTGCACATAGGCCTTACTCTCCAAACTGATTTGATTTTGATTTAGATACGATCGTACTTCCTAACAAATTGACATTTGTTTATTTTTATTCTCAGTCGATTGATATGGTCGGGAGTACGAAAAGAAACGATTTAACAATTTTCTTTATCCTGATTATTTTCAAAGTAATTCACCAAATAAAATACGAAAAAAAAACTATAACCCGACTTCGCAAAAAAGACTCCTTTTTTGCGAAGTCGGGTTTTTACGGGGAATTAAAAAACTATATTTTTTAATTTTTTTTACCCGCTATTGGGATCGTATATTTCAACAGCAGACGAATATTATGGATTTGTTTAGCGGGTACGACCACGGCTCTACCTTGACCATATCTGTATCTATGCATATCTGGATTTCAAATTGAATTATTTTCTTGTTTCAGCCTTTTTAGACCCCTTTTTTGCGAAGTCGGGTTAAAGTTTTTTTAAACTTTAATTTTATTTTATATTTTTCTGTTTCCACATAAACTATAATATTATATTTTCACAAAACTATTGTTAAATTAACACATAGAAAGTAATTAACAACTCCTAGATAATATTTGTACGACCGCATTTGAAACGTTTATTTAGAATTTAACAATAAAATATAATGATTAATTTAAAAATTAAATACATTTTTGTAATGTGCTTGCCAATACCTATCTTTTAATACCAAACACGATACAATTATCATAATTTAATTTTTTTTTGAGATAGTTTTTGAGGTTTAATTTTCAAAATCCAAAATTTTTTGAAAATTTATACTGCCTATGTTACTCGCGGCAGCATTACCAATAGATTGATACCTAATTTATTAAAATTGGACTACGAGGATAATAAAGGAGAATAGCCGCTACGAGGGAACATACATACATACATACATACATAGACTGCCAAAATCATTACCCTTCCTTTTGGCTTCGCCGAAGTCGGGTAAAAACCACTGATATCGAACGGATTCGGTTCTCGATTGTGTCGGGAGTAGACCCGCTGGTATGCCGTATAGCCGCGTAATTTTCAAAGTATCCATGATTAATTTACTTAAAGGAAAATTTGGTAAAAAATTAAGTACCTAATTTTATTACATATTTATAATGGGAATCGAGTATCGAGTACTTTCCGTAAGTATTGCACATGCCTCACCAGTCTGGCTGTAAATCCGGAAATAGCCAGCAGCGTTTATGGGGAAGTTGTTGTTATCTGCACCAGGGATGAAAAGGATATGAAATTTCGGATACGGATACGGATATTAAATTATATCCGATTATCCGTTTGTTTCGGATAATGGTTACGGATTTTAACATCCCTGATCTGCACCAAGTCGCTTGCCAAGCCTGGCGACTACCCCCTAAGAAATGCTCTGGGGGAGGCTTATGTCCAGCAGTGTATGCTGAAAATATGATGATGATGACTTGCTAGTTTAGGAGTTATTGAGGCCGTGAGTGTTTCTAAATCGTAGGTTTTGTTTTACCGTTTCCCGCATACTAAGTCACGGGCACCGCTAGTAAAGTGATAAAAGATACTGTATGAACACTAAAGAATCCAAATAATATCAGTAACTATAACTTTGGGATACTAGATACATGGAAGGTACTATAGGATACTACCTTTTCTCATTCTGAAAATGTATTTCATTTTTTTTTGTCAATAACGGATAGTTTTTTTTTACTTTTTATCATTTATTCTTTCTAAGTCGTGGGAATCATTTCTTAAATGACAAAATATAGAAATAATCATATCCAAAAGTGACCGTTCTCTATACACCCTGTAGTCTGTACAGTGCGTTATAAATGAATGTAAAGTTTACAGGCCAATATAACCCACTATAAACTGTGGATCAATAAACATAATAAAATCCCATCAGAAAAATAACTTGTAAAAAATGCCAAGTCTAGCTAATGAGTTATTCTACCATAAGAATAATAATAATAGCTCCCTTCACCGATTTCGGTGCCGGCAGCCGATTTTATTGAAACCACTAAGCAGGAGTCATTTTATAGTGGCCAAGTGTGTTCGCAAATCGCAATACACAAAGACACTCTCGTCCTTTTACTCTCATAACCCAGTGGGACGGTAAACCGACACGACCTGGCGAGAGAACAGGCATCCCGATGCATGGATCATCTTTCTTGTCAGACAATCAGGTGATCAGCCTGCATTGTCCTAACCAAACTTGAAAACAATATTTTTTGTTGTTCCAACGCAGGAATCGAACCCACGACCTCCGGATCGAGAGCGAAGCTCAGAACCACTAGACCACGGAAGAGCTAAATTAAAAATAACTTACGAAGTTGTTAGGTCAATGTGATACCACTGCCGATTGTTTCACGATACAAATATTATCGACTTTTCATATGACGTGTGATTTGCTCTATTGCACTCAGTATATTATATTTTTAACCTACAAAAATCGTATATTTTGTACATTTTGGATTTCAGTCTTGGAAGCATCTTGGATCCTGTGACTACTCTCGGATCCTTATCCCGTCCCGGGAAATTAGAATCTTTGGTAAGAAGCTGTAATTTATTTGAAATATTAATATGTAATTCGCATAGTAAGCCATTTTTTAAGCTAGTGTTTTTGTTTGAAAGTGCAAATATAAATTTGTAATCCTTTACATTTATATAGGATTACAAAGCTATTTATGTCGTTAGAGTATCTTGATAACTAGACAGAAATTCCAAAATGTTTAAGTTTTTCCTTCATTTATACACTAAACACTACTTGTATTCCAAATATGAAGCTTCTATGACTAGAAGTGCCTTTTGATGATCGGTCAGTGAGTGAGTGAGTCAGTGACAAAATTAAGAAACTTAGTGAAGTTATAATATTTATACTTCTGTTTCAAATTGAATAAAATTTGCAATATACCGTGTTTGTACAATGCCTACTTAGTTACTAAAATGCAGGCTTCTAGTTTTATCCCCAATGAGATTATTGGGGGTTGCAATTGGTCTGAACTGCTTCTATAAAATACCGTCCGCCGTACTCAACTTGGCCCCCAGATTCAACTACAATGCCCCCAGATACGGCCGTGTCGCTTATTTTTTCTCAACTTGGCGGGGGTGCTACTGTGCCCCCAGATACGGCCGTGCCGCTTATTTTTTCTCGACTTGGCGGGGGCGCTACTGTGCCCCCAGATACGGCCGTGCCGCTTATTTTTTCTCGACTTGGCGGGGGCGCTACTGTGCCCCCAGATACGGCCGTGTCGCTTATTTTTTCTCGACTTGGCGGGGGCGCTACTGTGCCCCCAGATACGGCCGTGTCGCTTATTTTTTCTCGACTTGGCGGGGGCGCTACTGTGCCCCCAGATACGGCCGTGCCGCTTATTTTTTCTCGACTCGGCGGGGGCGCTACTGTGCCCCCAAACTTTATTATACGTGACAAATATGAATAACAAGTGACGCCTTAAATATACTTGTAACGTATTATTATGTTAACGCCCTTCATAGCATGTTATTTTCAGTTTATTCAATAATCACACCTCTTTCTAAACCATTGTAAGTTACGTTTTTAAGTTTTGCAAAGTTTATTTAAAAAAGAAATTCACATTTTTTATAATATGATACCTAAAAATAATATTATGAGTGACTTTTATTGCTTTTAATTTTTCTAATAAAAAATTTTGGAAAAATATTTTTTTTGTAACCAAAAGAGACCGCTTTGGTGGCCTACATGATCGTTTACTTTACAAAAATATATTTTTGCCTTTATTTAAAAATACTTTTTCGACAATACCCTGCATCTCATCATTTTTATCCACACTTCACGTGTCCCCTACAATATGTGAAGTAGGGAAGAAAAATGTTTATCCTCTAAAATATAAATTATTACAATTTTGCCAAAAGCGAATACACACAATCCACGATTATATTAGGTCCTTACATATGAAATTGGCGTTTTGTCGTACTGGCAACTTTGATCTTAAATATATCCTCTTTGGTTAGGAATTCCAAATTCAAATTTAAACAGCTATTTACTCATGCATTTGTGTTTTGAAAACCGTAATTCATTTGTTTTTTTCTCTTTTGCTTTTTTTTCTGCGTCACTCATATCACAAAATGGAAAACTTAAAACATCGCATTATTTACGAGTACGAGTTCCACCGTGGCACCAGTGCTGCAGAAACGGCTCGAAGGATTAATGATGTGTATGGGGGTGGTGTCGCAAAAGAAAACACGGTGCGTTTTTGGTTTCAACGCTTTCGTTCTCGAAATTTCGAACTGCAGAACAAGCCCCGTGGACGGCCGGAGACCAAGGTCGATAATGATGAATTGAAGGCTATTGTGGAAGCAGATCCATCGCAAACCACATCAGAGTTAGCTACAGGCTGCGGTGTTAGTGACAAAACCGTTTTAATACACTTGAAGCAAATTGGGGAAGGTGAAAAAGCTTGAAAGGTGGGTACCTCATGAATTGAGTAAAGCAAACCGACAAACGCGCGTCGACTGCTGCGTTACATTGCTCAACCGGCACAAATGAAGGAATTTTAAATCGGATCATTACATGTGACGAAAAGTGGATACTGTACGATAATCGTAAACGCTCATCGCAATGGCTGAACCCTGGTGAACCAGCAAAGTCTTGCCCCAAGCGAAAATTGATTCAAAAAAAGTTACTTGTAAGCGTTTGGTGGACTAGTGCCGGTGTCGTACACTATAGCTTTCTTAAATCTGGTCAGACGATTACGGCTGATGTCTATTGTAACCATGATGGAAAAGCTCGCCGTTAAACAACCGAGACTTGTCAATCGCTCTACGCCACTGCTGCTTCAAGATAACGCTAGACCACACACGGCCCAACAGACGGCTACCAAATTAGAGGAGCTTCAATTGGAATGTCTAAGACATCCACCGTACTCTCCGGACCTTACTCCAACAGATTACCATTTTTTTTCGAAATTTGGATAACTTCTTGCAAGGAAAAAAATTCAATTCCGATGAGGCAGTCCAAACCGCTTTCAAAGATTTCATTGATTCCCGTCCGAATGGTTTTTTTAGTAAAGGGATCAATGAACTACCTATAAGATGGCAAAAGGGTATAGATAGCAATGGTACAAACTTTGATTAATAAAATATATTTTAATATGAAAAAATCGCCTTTATGTTCCTCCCATACAAAACGCCAATTTCATATGTAAGGACCTAATACTAAAGCAGTAAAAGTGACAATTCGAAATTAATCAAAATTACAGTTTAAATGCTTTAAATTATACTGTTTATTTTCAATTAAATTACATGGAGCAATCGATTAATTATATATTATGGTCTATGATACTATATGCATACTCAAATGAATAATTTATTGGTATAAGCCTGCGATGATCATTAGATTAATTTCATTGCTAGATTCGATTCACTACGTAGACTATGGACGTGATGATGAAACTAAGAGACCTTGTTTCATACCTTCTACTCAAATTAGAAGAACCATCTGTTGAGAGTATAATTTGGTGGATAAACGTAACTCCAAAATGGGCAGGATTTTCCGTGACATCGCACAATAATTCTGGTATTTATTGTTTTTTTATATACTTTTTCAAGTATTCAGATTATACTCTGGTTAAATCTGCATAGTTTGTAATTAGTCTTAGAATATAGGCTATATAACTTACGCATGTTTTAGGTATTCTTTTAGAATACAGTTATTATTTTTTTTTATTGATCAATAAAAAAAAATTATAACATATTTGTAGCTAATAATGTTTTTTTTTTAATTTACTGCAGTTTCGTTTTGGATCGCGCTCTTTGCTGTGTTGTGTTACATAGACTTTTTCAGTAATTTCGTGAATAGAATAAAATTATCAGAGGATATGTATGGAGTGATCAAGGCAAACACAAATCTGTCCATAGTCATTGTAACAGTCAACATATCTGTTTGGTTCTTTGTAAAGAGGTAAGCCATAAATTATATACTAAAGGTCTCAGGACTTCGAAATCCTGAGGGAGCCCAAGAATTTGCTGCTGTAAAATGCTGCCTATGTGTTAATACAGAGCCTACTACTATACTAAATTTCATCAAAGTCCGTCCAGTATGCCATGAAATAGCAACAAACATCCATCCGAAAAACTCTTACTTTTATAATATTAGTAAGGGTTAGGATTTTCTAGAAAACTATACCTTAAAATTAATACTTTTTAAAGACAAGATAAGATAGCAAAATAGGTAATGCAATTAACATAACTAACGATTTTTACAGGTCCCTTTTAATATCGACCATCCAAAAAATCAGAGAAATAGACCAGCTGACTTTAAAAACTATTTACCCACACGAAAGGCACATGAAACTAATGAAAAGAATCAAACATTTAATACTGATATATTATGTGGTGAATTTTATCAATATTTTTATGATTTGGATTCCCATTCGTATGAATTTATCGAGCTCTATTTATACAGCGTATCCCTGTCCAGGTAAAATAAAACTTTTTTATTTGGTAATAAAATACATAAAATATATAACTATGTATATTATTTTACCAAAATGGTGGCACGATCTGACTACTATTGTTAAGTGAGGATTAGTAATAGCATGGAATAATACATTATTACAGTGTATTTGCTATCATGTGTAAATCTTGGTTACAAATTAGGAATACAGTCATATCATATCTCCATTCATCTCTGGATCTCTCTCCATTCCAAAATCTGGATATCTGAACTACAATTTTTGTATTTGCATAGCTGGACTAGACTTTCAATGAACTATAAATTAATCGATATCATAAACTTATTTTCAATCTGCACCAATTAAAACGCATGAAACCAATGACAAACGCCTTTTGATTGGTCTAAAGACCAAATTCAGTGTATGTTAACAAGACGCGTGATGTTTGGAGTTAAATTAGAAAAAACTATAAAAAAACTCCAAGCAATTTTGCAGGTTTGTTATAAGTTAAACATTTTCAGGTTTGGACGTTTCTACGGGACTGCACAAGTGGCTCTGTCGCGGCTTCATCTTCTTCCAGGACTCCACGGTGACTCTACTACTGGTCAACTACCAATGCATTTTCCTATTCTTCATCACCCACACGGCAGCCATGTACTTATTGATGTCAGACGAAATATTACTTTTGAATCGACTCCAAAATGTGGGAAACGAAACCACGATAAGGAGAGGATTATCAACCATCATAAGAAGACATGGTTTGATATTAAATATGGTGGACTGTTTGCGGATGCTATACAATACGCCCATGGGCATAGACTTTGCTACAAACGTCTATTTCATGTGTCTCTTCTTCTCTCTCACTTTACAGGATTGGATCAGTCTTGCATCTCCCTTTATTTATTGTGTAATTGTGTTTTTCTTGTATTGCTTCCTCTGTCAGAAGCTGATCGACGCTTCCGTTGTGTTTGAGCATTCTGTGTATGGCTGCGGTTGGGAGCACTTTCAGACGAGTGAGAAGAAGACTGTGTACATCATGTTGAACGTCGCTCAGAGACCCATGCAGGTGCTCGCTGCACATATAGTGCCGATCGATTTGAACACATTTGCTGCGACTGTGCAGAATATGTACAAGTTTGTGACTGCACTTAAAGTCTAGTGGTCGTTTTACTTCAATCTTTCATTCTCAACATCGTTGGAAAGTGTATCTTATTGTTATTTTATTATAACACTATTGTAATTTTCTCAATTTCACTTTGGTACTCTAACCTACAAATTCTCCTGTACAACCTTTGCATCGAAATCTCATCATTATTTAAATCCTTTTTCAAGAACGAAGTATTCTTCGTTAATTCCTCTCACTCTTGCTTTTGCTTTTATTTCTTACGATAAATTTTCTATTGAGAAACACATCCATCAAATCTGTGTGTTATTTTCTAGCTTATGTTACTAAAAAAAATCTCCCTTAATATTAATATAATTTTGTGTATGTACAACAACAGCAACAATTTCATAAGGTACCGTACTCTAGAAGAAACTGCTGAACTACTTTGGACTTTACTGGGTCCTTACGATTTTGTAGTTCCTCTAGTTTTTTTACATTGACAAAGTAGATAATATATACTAAGTCTTTTTTTAAGTTACAATGTAAGTTTATTTAGTGTGTATGCAAATAAAAAGTTTTCTATTTACTTACCTTAACATTACTGTCTCTTGAACGGCGCGCCTTACCTAAATAGCTATAGTTACTGCTTTGGTAAGTCATTTACACTTTGTTCAGTTGGATCTTGAAGTGTTGTAACTAATCACCAACCGCGCAAGGTGATTGAAAGCTACGAAAATGCAGCAAGGCCGCTACTTAGTTGTTGCATTTTGTAAACGGTTCCCTGCTGTCTTTATGTTACAGAAGATTAAGTGTTGTGGTTCTTGGTGGAATTGATGGTTCACAGTACACAGAACTTCTAGCAACAATTTTATTATATTAGTTTTGACTTAGTCATCGTCAGGTCAAATTCACCTGCACCACAAAGTAGATGACAAAAGCCTGCACTCAGAAGTCGTCTTAGTGCAAACCGGTTATGTAACTTTGTGAGAATTTAAGATCAATATTTTGATAATTTATTGCAGTTGTGTCGGGTAAATTAGAAGCAACTTCGCATTCTATTGAGAAAATTAATCGCGTTTTCATTAAGGCAGATATAACACGATCGTGTAAAGCCTAATATGCGCCCTTAAGCCGTGTTAACACTTAATAGTAATTGAAGTCTTTTGAGAATTCTCTGCAAACTTAGCGCAAATTTATTGAACTTAGGCATTATTGACCTAAAGTTCCGACAACGGGTTCCGACAGTATTGCCCAAGGGTTCCGATACTTAGGAAACTTGTTATAGATTGCGTAGTTCGAATAATTTATGATGTTGTATGTTTATATGCCTCGACATAATATATAGTAGGACATTTAAGGATTTAGGTGCGAAGAATCACTTTATAGGCTTTTGAATTAGACTTGAATGTTGAAACATTGAGTTTTCCTTTGTACACTTAAATAAAATAAAAAAAAATTATTCAAAATTAAAACATAAATGATAAAGAAAAATTAAAACAGAAATAAAGCCTGAAGGTCAATTTTTATAATAAATTAAAGTTACCAGTTACCACCGGTTAGGAACTCTAGCCCGGCGAGAAGAACCGGCGTAATAAACTCGCACGAGTGCCATCTTTTTTCCAAAAGGAATAGCTGGAATTGTTCTTTAAAAAATATAATAATATGTAAGTGTACAATTATCAATCAAGTAGATAAAATAAAAACAAAACAATCGTTTTAAAAAATAATAGTAATACAAAGCTACAATTACTTTTTCAAAAGCATTTTGTACCTTCTTTCTTGTCATCTATTCATAAACTAAGTGTGACTCGTCGAAAAAACTAGAAAGAAAATTAAGAAAGACGAGCATTTATCCAATTATTGTGGAGAGAAAGTAAACAACGAACAAAAGTGAACTTTTACTAGTAAGAGTGAAGTGGCCGGCACTGAACTTTACTCAGTCTATACAAAACCTCGTGAGCGGCACCACGTGTTCAGTGTCATTAATAATACATACATGAATCATCATTAAACAATGAAAACAATAATAATATCTATCGTTATTATTATCAACATAAACAGCAACAGCAAAGCTTCTTTGGACAGTTTTTTACCGACCAATAATGTTCTAGTGGATACGACGAAAAATTACGGTAAGTAAACACTATTTTCATTATAATATTAGTTTAATATTTCCAAATTTTCTGTTTTCATTGATAACCTTTTCTATACATATAGTACATCTTATATGTTGTATGGATCATATTATCAATATGAAAGAAAGCTTGAAAAAAAGGTGTTAAAGGTTGTTTGCATTGGATAAGGCTCTGAAAATACTTACTGCGCCGATTTTGATGTAATTATGCTACTATACAGAACAGATTAAAAGGATAAGGACAGGACAAAATGTAATGATCTGTGAGATACCTGTTTGTGGACACGAAGTCGCGGGCAAATCAAATCAAATCAAATCATTTATTATTTGCAGAAATGACTGTTACAATAGGTGTTACAATAATTATAATACAGGGTTCAAGTCTTTCTACCTAATAGGTATGCAAATTGTACAAAATCTAGTTGTATATATAACTGAATTAATTACAATGGTCATAACTCAAGTTTAATATAATTAGATAAATTAATAACAAACATAGTATTCAATTACAAGAGAACGTACAACGCAACATCTGGTTGTAAAATAAAATGTACTATAATTCTAGTAGGTATCATCTTAGACTCACGTAGATATTTTCAAGGCCAACATGCTTTAGAATATTATTACCTTGACTTTTTTGTTCCAAAACGTTCAAAAATAAAACTTCGCCAGTTTTGTAAATTTAGTATTATACCTAATCGGTATTACACTACAGTTGCTTTACCTACAATAATTATTTTACTGCAACTAGATTTTTGTATAATATCATTTTGTACAGTGTTGTGAACTTGTGATTACTTTAATGACTAGATACTACTAAACTACAAAAAACTGTGGCTGTCTATGTCACAACTTGGGCAATGGTCCTAATAAATAATATCATTTGGTACAGCAAATATTTTAGGATAACGTTGCTAATTTTAGGTAATATAGGTATGAACCTAGTCGACCATGACAGTTACAGTTTTTCAAGCAACATTTATAAAGTATTAGCTGTCCCGTGCCCACTTCATTGAGCATAAAAAAAGAAAAAAAAGTTTAAATATTCCCTGGACTTCCACGAATATTTCAAGACCAAAAATAGCCAAATCCGCTCAGCTGTTCTCGAGTTTTAGCGAGACTAACGAACAACGATTCATTTTTATATATAAGGGGATAACAAGTCACAACAACAAAAAATGTTGATTCCTAGACACGTAAATATGAACATCATCATTATGTTTTTAATTTAATTCATTAAATAATTGAGATTATTAGGTATTTATTGATATTTTTTATTATTTCAGACATTGTTATTGTTATATTTCTGTGATTTTATGAGACTTTATATTCGATTTAATTTAGCTATTATGAATAACTATTATTGTAACCTGCTAATGTATATTCATGTACACATCCGTTTACATTTCGTTATTTTTTTATTATTTTTGGTGTCCTTATAATAAGAACATAGAAAATTGTGTGTGAAAATTGCGTTGGTCATAAGTGGCTTTAAACGTTAACACATTAGCAACATCATAAAACCATTTCATGTTTTGAACATTAAATTATTATCTTTGGCTTTCATCAGTAAACTCATTACTAATGTTATATCATAATAATCTATTTCCAAGTAAGAGAGTGGCTGTGCAACCAACACAGTTAGCAGGTTGTGAAAAGTCTTTCACATTAGTCCACTAAAAGGTATCAATTACATTTGTACCTTACACAATGTGTTGCCTAGTCTTGTTGGTCTCCTTTCTTGGACCTGAAATAATCTAGAATCTTGATTCTAGTAGTTACTTGCCTAAATTATGCTTAGTTTTTGACTAGACACTTCTTAAGTGGTTAAAGAAATAGACGCAAAGTTTCTTGCGTAAATTCATATCATACAATTTAATCGAATTTAAAGGTACCTATATATTTTTTGCGCGGGATATTGCTAGATATTATATTGCAGATTTTGATTATATTGTTTAACAGTTCTTGTTTACAGTATTATTAGAAATACAAAGTTTACAAGAAGAATTATTTCAAAAGTTTATTTTATAAATTTAAGGCATTTATATGCAGTCAAAAGACTATAGAACTTAAGAACCCTATGAGGTCAGCTTCGATTATTCAGCCGATTTTATACATTTCTCACTGATGATAAATAGCCTAAAAAGCCTTCCTCTATATATGGACTATCCAACAAAAAAATGATTTTTCAAAACAAACAAACTCTTCCGCTTTATAATATTACTATAGATTAAAATTATTAATTTTGTGTAACTACGTGAGGAAATATTATAGTCACAGTATTATATTATAAATTCTATCATGTCTTTAAATTTTCTGCAAAATCCATTTTTAAGCAATTTTTGTTTGTAAATCTAATATTGTGTGTGTAGATATAAATTGTAAAAATATTGCACGTGAACAAAGCCATTCTAAAACGATTTCATTTTGCAGACAAATCGTGTCATAGACCTTGTAAATTCAACGTAAAACCTCGAAAGTGCATTTACGATTTCGTAATTGGACCGACTGTGGATGAAGATGGAAGAACGTCGATCGCCATCAACGGCCAGACTCCAGGGCCAGCCATACACGTCTGTCTACACGATATAGTGGTGGTCCGAGTGAAGAACAAGTTGGATCAGGACGTGGCGATACACTGGCATGGAATCGAGCAGAAGGGAACACCGTATCATGATGGAGTACCCATGGTCACACAATGTCCCATCACGTACGGATCCGTATATCAGTATGCGTTTGCAGCATCATCGCCTGGCACTTATTTCTATCATGCAGATTCAGGTTTGGCAAATTTATCCGTCTAATAATAACTTTTCTTTAATTGTTTTTTCTGTACTTCTTTTATGTTTTAGGCCTGGTATGTACAAAAAAAACTGTTCTATTAATATTCCGCATTAAATAAATTAATTTGCAAATTTCAGTAAGCCAGCAGAGTGACGGTGTTTTCGGATCTCTGATCGTGGATCAACCCAGGCCGCGGGAACCACATTCATCGTTATACAACTTTGACAACAGTGAACAACACACAGTATTGATATCTGCTCAATTCCCGAATCTACTATCCAATAGCTTATTAGACAAGAACACTATACGACCAGAGGGTTTAGCATTGAACGGAGAACATAATTATTACAAGTAAGTTTATAGAAATGACTTCATACCGAATAGTGAAACTATAGTTAGATTAATAATAATAATAGCTCCGATTTCGGTGTCGGTAGCCGATTTCATTGAAACCAGGCCAGCTACGCGTGAGTTATTTTATAGTGCCCAAGT
This sequence comes from Celastrina argiolus, assembly GCA_905187575.2. Lineage (NCBI taxonomy): Eukaryota > Metazoa > Arthropoda > Insecta > Lepidoptera > Lycaenidae > Celastrina > Celastrina argiolus. The sequence continues at coordinate 5,783,111 of LR994587.1, read as the reverse complement.
GTCTGCGCAATACACAAAGACACTTTCTCTTCCTTTTACTCTCATAGCCCAGTGGGATGGTAAGCCGATACGACTGGCGAGAGAACAGGCGCAGGACCGACTTGTTACATGCGCATCCGACTCAGGGATTATCTTTCTTGTCTGACAATTAGGTGATCAGACTGCATTGTCCTAACCAAACATGAAAACAACATTTGTTGTTGTTCCAACGCGGGAATCGAACCCACGACCTCCGGGTCGAGAGCGAAGCTCTGAACCACTAGACCACGGAGGCGGATATAGTTAGATTGAATAGTATTGAAGACACATGCTGTGGTGGTTCCGCCTAGCAGTAATAGCTACTTACTTTAATAAGCGTTTCAGTATTTGGTGAAACTTGTGGTCTTTGACGCCACAACGAAGAAAGCTTTATTTAAATTAAAACAGCACATTTTTTTTATTAAAGTCACATGCTGTGGTTGTTCCGCCCAGCAGTAATGGCTTGTGAGGGCTATTTACTTTAATAAGCGTTTTAGAATTTTAGAGACTTGTGGTTTTTGACGCCACAACGAAGACCAACCTTTATTTGAATTAAAACAGCACATTTTTTATTAAAGTCACATGCTGTGGTTGTTCCGCCTAGCAGTAATAGCTTGTGAGGGCTACTTACTTTAATAAGCATTTTAGAATTTTAGAGACTTGTGGTTTTTGACGCCACAACGAAGACCAACCTTTATTTGAATTAAAACAGCACATTTTTTTATTAAAGTCACATGCTGTGGTTGTTCCGCCTAGTAGTAATAGCTTGTGAAATGTGAGGGGAGCCCTCACTTACTTTGATAAATAAGCGTTTCAGTATTTGGTGAGACTTGTGGTCTTTGACGCAACAACGGAGACCAATCTTTATTTGATTTTTTTAAATTCTATCATGATGAACAGGCTAAGGTCATAGACAATATTTATTTGAATTAAAACAGCACATTTTTTTCAGGGCTTATGTTATACCGGCACACGCGTACATGTTCAGACTGATTAATGCAATAGGCATCGAGTGTCCAGTCTCCGTCAGTGTAGCAGACCACGGCATGACCGTCATAGCGAGTGATGGAAGACCAGTAAAGCCGGTATCTGCTAGGGCAGTGAAGCTATATCCAGGTATGTGGAAACTGAGAAAAGAGAGTTAAAACCAGGTCAGCTACGCAGGAGTCATTTTTGTAGTGTCCAAGTGTGTGCGCAACACTCTTAAACACTCTCTCCACCTTTTAGTCTCATAACCCAGTGGGACGGTTAACCGACACGACTGGCGAGAGAACAGGTGCAGGATGGATCATCTTTCTGTCAAACAATAAGGTGATCGGCCTGCATTATCCTAACAAAACTTGGAAACAACATTTTTAGTTGTTTCAACGAATGGAATCAAACCCAGGACCTCCGGGTCGAGAGGAAAGCTCTTTACCAGAGTACGACGGAGTTGTTGAGAAACTGAGAAATGACTTCATTGATAATACTCACTCAGAAATAAATAAAAATAAATAGCATTCGATCTCAGATCATATCATAAAAGTTTTAAATTTTGTACTTATTTTAGTTCATCCGGATGTTGGACGTACTCTTTTTTTTAATATTTTTTTTTATAGTGTTTATTTAAAGTCGCTTTTAACATCTATGGTCCTTAACGACCGACTACTTATTATATAACATTTACAAAATTGTATAGAGTTAAATCGAAGTGTAAAAGTTAATTACCTACTTTTAGAAATTGTACAGTCTTTGGACGTACTCTATTTGTCTATTGTTTTATTATCTGACATTTGAAGTTTGAAAGTCTATGGTTTGAAAGTCAGGCCACTACCATTTACTGGGGTAACATATCGATTTGTTCTAGCTTGTGAGCGTGGCAACGAATGGGATAAGGAGTTAAAAGACAAGACTTACATTTCTAATGTACTTGTAATATCTTTGTTGTTGCGGATGTCCATGGACAACAGTAATCACACATATGTATAGGGTGTAAATACAACAATTACTATAACTTTGGGATATGATTATAATAATTATTATCTTTTCCTATTCATGTAATGTATTTTTTTTGTTTATTGTAATAAAACCATTTTTTTTGTTTTTGCCGAACAAGATTTAAAAAAATATATTTCTGAAATGAGAATAGGTGTATTACGTATATTTATTATAGTTATAATCCAAAGTTATAGTAACTGGTATTTTTACACCCAGTATTATGTTTAAATACAGACTGCAGTCTCTCTGTTTGTATTCTGGTCTTGTTTCATGAAAAAGTTATGTTTATCATAAAGTTAGTTTTATGAACAATTCATACCACATTTACACAAGTGTGGTTTAAGATTTTACTGCGTTACTAGTTGCAATATCTAGCTATCAATTTACGTGTTATATAACATACGATCATAATATTTTCATCAACAAACATTACATTATTTAGGTGAGAAGTAATGAGAGATTGCAGGTACAGTTGGTGCAATGGTATAATAGGTTTTCGGGTAGGTGCTAAAAAAGTGTAAACACACATCTTGAAATTAAATATATTAAATAATTAGTTTTTACCACAAATATTTACAATATTATATTAAAATCGAGTGCAATACATACAGTTTGTAGTAGTCCAATATTTGTATAATTCAATGTGAAGCACTTTTACAAATTTAAGAAGCCACCTGCCAGCTGACTTTACTTGGTATTGAATATCACTTCTCTACATCACTTAAACTTTGAAGATGTCTCAACTGTCAGAAATTCAGAAGGCACAACAGAGTCTTGAGGAAATGGTGACTAAGAAAATGGAGGAACTTCAAGCCCATTTACAATGTGGCACTGCCAAAGACACAGTTGCTAAAGTAGCAGAAGAATTCCGCTCATTTAGGGAGATAACCTTCTCTATATTGAGCATTCTTCGAAAACAGATAGCAGAATGCTCAAAGGCTGTGGATGTCATTGAGACCCGATCGCGCAGGAAGACTCTGATATTTACTGGGATCCCCGAACAGAGTGGTGAGAACTGCACAGCCATTCTTCTTAACACAATACACCACAAACTGGGCTTGCAGGATGTTGTCAGGAGTTCCATTAAAGCATGCCATCGGCTGGGTAGCACTGATCCGAGCAAAACTCGCCCTATTTTGGTCAAGTTTGGTTCATATGAAACTAAGGCTGCTGTTTGGAGGGCCAAAACCAAACTAAAAGGCACCTCAACTACCATGAAAGAGTTCCTGACCAGATCCCGCCAGGCTCTGTTCAACATGGCTCGGATGCACTTTGGTGTTAAGGCTTGCTGGACTCAGGATGGTGTAGTTTCTGTCAAGACTTCAGATGGGAAGCGGCATAAGGTGATGACCACAGAAGATCTCCAGCCCCTTATGTCAAGTCAACCCAAGGCTGCGTCAGGGACAGCATCCTCAGTTTAATTTTTAAGTATATGTATTAATACTGGTGCAGGTTTGTATAGTTAGTGATTCGTCATAATAATATTGTGTCTGTGCATTTTCTTAATTGTTGCGTTTCAAAGCCATCCCCTTTTATGTCTCATCCCCGATACATGCCTTTTCTTCAATTTTCTGTTACTGTCTAATGTTTGTCTTTTACATCACAATATCATTATTTCATTTTAGAAGGGTAAATTTTTTATTTCGTAAATTTCTTGTAACTTGTTTACTGTCTGTCAGTTTGACAAACTGTCAACTGTCTGACAAACTGTCAAACTATCTTTTTTTTCTCACTAATGGCATGCACTTTGTGCATAGACAATGACATACAACTGTCAAACTATATTTTGTTTTTTTTTTTTATTATTATTATTTTAATGGCAATTGTGCATGCACATAATGCGTAAAATTTCTTAATCATAAATTTGACGAACTTGACAAATAACTTTTTATATACATATTTACACATTAATAGCATAGCCTGCACCAGAGTGAAACTTAGTTTACATTGTTATTATTATTGTTATTTTAACGTGTGATCTCACTACACATTAATTGTAATTATCTGACAAGATTAAGTATTGTTAGCTTTATGTTCCTACTCATTTCTGTTTTCAATTGTTTTTTTTTTCTTTTCTGTCTTCTTTTCTATCTTTTTTTTTTTTTCATAGAAGTCGGTTGGCGGGTGGTGCAGAGTAACAAACTATATATATTTTTTTTTTGCTTTTTTAACTTAATATAATATAGTCTACAGCTCAATAGTTTATAAACTTGTTATATTTTATTTATTATTAGTGTAATATTGTATAAATTATTTATTTTAATAATTATTAATATCATAATATATTTAGTATGTCTGTTTCAGATAATGATTCTTTTTATTCTGCCAATGATTCTATTGGGATACGTTCAGATGATAGTTTCGATTCGGTGAGTTACACGTTGGGTGAAACTTTAGCGCAGCATCTCAACTCACAGAATGAAGGTCTGTTAAATGTTTGTCACATAAACGCGCAAAGCATACCAAGCCATTATACGGACCTCCTGGAATCGTTCTCTGGAAATAACATTCATGCCATTCTGATTTCCGAGAGCTGGCTTAAACCTAATCTTCCGTCTACCTCCTTTTCGTTACCTGGTTTCGTCTTGATCCGCAATGATCGTATTGATAGACGGGGAGGTGGGGTGGCAATCTATCTTCGTCGTGATTTTACTCATAAAATCATAGCCTTTTCTTCTGGCCAATCTGTTACGGCCGAATATATTTTTCTAGAGACTTACGTCAGAGGAACTAAATTGGCCATAGGAGTAGTATATTGCCCTCCTTCTATTGATTACTTTGCTGATTTTGAATTGGTTCTAGACACATTGAGTTCAGAGTACGCACATCATGTCATCATGGGAGATTTTAATACAGACCTTTCCATCCCCTCCGCTCCCCGTCCGACTAAACTTCTTAACCTGATTAGATCTGCTGGGCTTCATCTTCTACCTCTTCAACCCACACATCACAACATCTGTAGTGATGACTCCTGGCTTGATCTAATCTTCATCGCCGATCCTTCCCATGTCCATGCCCACGGTCAGTTCCCGGCTCCTGGTTTTTCCCACCACGACCTCATCTACCTCTCCTACATATTAAAGCCCCCCAAAATATCCCCTAAAATTATTTACAGTCGATGTCTTGCTAGTGCTGATAAAGAAAAATTACGCACCGATGCAGAAAATATCGATTGGAATCCTTTACTCGATGCTATCTCTATTGTCGAAAAAGTTAAGATTTTCAATGAGAACATAACACAACTGTACAATACACATGCTCCCATTAAGAAATTAAAATTGAAGCACCCACCTGCACCTTGGTTGACTGACGATATTCGTACAGCAATGAGGCGTAGGGATCGCTTGTTTCGCAAGTTTAAGAGGGATCGCAATGCATCTAATTGGTCAAACTTTAAAATAGCTCGAAATCGCTGCAACCAGATGATACGGAAAGCAAAACGCCGTCATTTTCTCGATAACTTATCATCTTGTTTACCCTCTCATACCTGGAAATTTTTAGAATCCTTTGGCATAGGTAAGTCACGTCAAGTGGAACTACCGAGAACGGTTAGTCTAGAAGATATTAACATACACTTCACTGTACCTACTACACTTGATGATACAACAAAATGCCAAACAATCTGTCATTTAAATAGCTTGCCACGACCTAATATTACAGCTCCTTTTCAGTTTTCACCAATTGCATCAGACGAGATCGATAAGACTATACTTGCCATAACATCTAAGGCTGTGGGTTGTGATGGGATAAGTCGGCATATGATATTTATTATCAAAGATCAACTTTTACCCATTATAACCCATATTGTCAACTTTTCCCTCCAATCATCCGAGTTCCCTGATCAGTGGCGTAGAGCCTACGTGCGACCCCTCCCTAAAATTTCCAATCCCACAAATCCTTCACATTTTCGTCCCATTTCAATCCTTCCATACCTATCCAAGGTGCTTGAGGCTTGTGCTTATAAGCAACTGTCCAGGTTTGTACAACAAAGTAATTTTTTATCACCACTGCAATCTGGCTTCAGATCTGGACATAGCACTACCTCTGCACTATTAAAGGTGACCAATGATGTCAGAGTAGGCATTGAGAACACTAAAATAACTGTTTTAGTCTTAATAGATTTCTCAAATGCGTTTAATGCAGTAAACCATGACATCTTGCTAGCCATACTTTCTAGTCTTTCGATCTTGCCTGAGGCGTTAAATTGGATCTCGTCGTATCTTTGTCGGCGACAGCAGGCTGTACGCATGAACCAGTCCACTTCATCATGGCGTCATCTAGACACTGGTGTACCCCAAGGCGGCATTCTTTCTCCTCTTCTCTTCTCCATATTTATCAATCATGTTACTCCTAGACTTCGCTGCACGTATCATTTGTATGCTGACGATTTCCAAATTTATAGCCAAGCAAGAGTGGAGAATTTGTCTGTGGCGATCGAAGAGGTAAATAGAGATCTCAATACCATCAGGGACTGGTGTAATAACTATGGCTTGTCAGTCAACCCAGGTAAATGCCAGGCGATATTGTTGGGCAGTGCCCGATTATTGCCCAGGGTTGATGTAGGCTCACTATCGCCTGTAATTTTCGATGGGTCTATTATTGACTTCAGCTCCTGTGTTAAGGATCTCGGTTTGCACATTGACTCCACTCTTGACTGGCAAACACAATCAGCTCACGTGAGCCAGAGAGTTACTAATGCATTGCGGTCCCTTTACCGACTCAAAAATTTCCTACCTTCAAGTATTAAAATCTCGCTGGTGCAGTCCCTTATACTGCCAATCATTGACTACGGTGATGTGTGCTATTTTGACCTCAATGCGGACAAACTAAATAAATATGACCGACTCCTAAACAACTGTATTAGATTCATATACAATCTTCGTAAATATGATCATGTATCCTCCTTCCGTTCCAAGCTGCAGTGGCTCCCAATACGCCAACGTCGTTCACTCCGCGCCCTATGTACCCTCTACTCTTTTCTTCACTCCCCCAATTCCCCCACTTATTTAACATCTCACTTTCAATACCTCTGTAATAGTCACGATAAAACCCTGCGTTCTTCAAACAATGCCCTTCTCCTATGTCCTTCTCATACTTCTAGTCTTATCCATTCATCCTTCCACATACAGGCTATTCTTCTCTGGAATGCCCTCCCTTTGGAAATCAGATTGTCTTCAACCAGAGAAACGTTTAAACGGAGGGTCCGTCAATGGTATCTTAGTTTTTTGGCAGAAACCTAATGAAATTATCATCGTCTTTATTAATTATAGTATTAATTATATGTATATAGTGTAGTATTGTACAGTGTATATATAATATAAAATTATGTATTTATGTACTTAATAGTATTATATAGTATGTAGCCTATTCGTTTAATTTGTATTATTAGTATGTATTATTATAATATTATAATATATATATATATATATATATATATATATATATATATATTTAATTTAATTCATATTATATGATTACGTTTAATTTAATTTTATTCCTTTTATTCTTCCACAGTATTTCTCTCATCGTTTTGCAGCACCTTTTCGTTTTTTTGTCTCTGCATCACCCTATGGTTGACTGGTAGAGAATGCCTCTCGGCATTAAGTCCGCCATTGTACGTTGTGCAAAAAGTGTAAATAAATAAATAAATAAATAAATAATATCCTTTATTTCTAAACAAATCGACGTGACATACACGAAATAGAAATATAATTAAAATGATATTAATTATAATTATCTTACTAACCTAATTTTATCTTTGGTCGCCGTGGATAGCTGTTTCATAAAAAAAATCTTGCTTGGTGAAACACGCCCTTAGTACCATAATATTATTTAATACCCTAGTAACAATATAGCTAGCAAAAAGTAGTGATCATGACGGTTCAAACGAGCCCAAACGCGAATGGGGAGGTTTAATGTTTAATGTTCCGTAAAAAATTATCCAAAATCATTATAAATAATCTATTAGCGATAAGTCGGAAGTGACCTGGCCCATTTAAATACTCTAAAAAGAAAAATACTCTAGAGTAATCGGTGTACAAACATAACAAAAAAACGGGTGAATTGAGAACCTCCTCCATACTTTGGAAGTCGGTTAAAAATCTCTTACAAAATTCAGACCATAAATATAAAAAACTGGCCAAGTGCGGCTGGCACTCGCGCACTCGAGGGTCCCGTACAGGTTAAGAGGAAACACCACGGTTGAGAGAAATACAAAATAGGTATTTATAAAATCTATTGCTGTCTCGCAGTGCCTTAGCTAGCCAGCACTAGCGCGATAGAGACAACTGCAACTTGGACTTAAATTACCTATTAAAAGTACCAGAAATTGACGTTTAGGGGATTCCTGTTTCCTCATCCAAAACTTAACCGATTTAAATATTTTTAACTGTATTAGCTAAAAAAAGAATTGAACTATGTTCCTATTTTTTGATTTTGTTGTTTATTGTAGTCAAATCTGTTTCCTAGATATTTAAACATAGCGGATAGTCTGGCCATTTTTTAAAGGTTTTTAAACGTTCATATCTCTTTAAATAATTAATTTACTTAAAAAAGGAAAAAATAGGGACGTACAAACAATATCCATAAATATTCAGGGAAAAAAATGTTACTCTAGAGGTATTATCCAGGGAGGAAATAGAAATCCCCTAGACCCTTATTTTTGTATGGAAAAAAATTCGTGGTGTTTCCTCTTAATGATCCGAATTGTGTGATTCTTTTTTTATTCGCTGCAGAATAGCTGCGATTTGGTCCAATTAAAATTTTACATAGTTTGGCGCTGTAGTTTTTATTTTATGAACAAATTTGTAACTAATCAACACTTGTCGGTACATTTATGTCGATGATTTATGTATGTAGTTTCAGTGCGGCAAATTTGGGGAGTTTTTCACTTTCGCATTTATAATTGACTCTTGGCACAAAAAGGAGGTGGAAATTATAAATATGGTGTCTGTCAGTCTGTCTGTACCATCGTAGCCACTGAAGTCGGCTTTTTTAAACGTAGTTTTTTTTTCATATGCAATTTCTTGGCGATGCGATATCGTTGCGGATCGGGGATGTAATGGATATGAAATTTCGGATACGTATATTAAATTATTTCGGATTATCCGTTTGTTTCGGATAATTTCGGTTACGGATATTACATTTTGATTTCCTTTTTACCGCAATAAAACTTTCATTTCGGATTCGGTTACGGTTACGGATAATATTTTATATCGGATATCCGATAGTTTCGGTTACGGTTACGGAGCTCCCTAACATCCCTGGTTGCGACATCGTCGCGATTTATTTATTGCAGAAAAATAATCGGCGCGTTTTCAAGGCGATTATTTTTCACCTGCATACTATTCGCCGCGATTTCGCATCGCAGAGAAATCGCATACGAAAATCGCTAGTGCACTTTGATTTATATAAATATTAAAAAATGATTTATTAAAATACTTGTTACAAATGTTATTAATATAACGTTTAGAACGGTTTCACCTTCCTGTCAAGGTAAGATGCGTCGCAACAAGAAACTTAGGCAACAATGTTAAAGTCGATTGTTTAATACCTAATTTAAATTAACTATCTAATTATAATCAGGAATATTTCCTTTCTCTGGTTCTAAATACTATATGATCTTTGCATTGTTTTAAGGTAATAATATACTAATAATATAAATTGAAGAGTTGTTTTTTTACCTGAACACACAAATCTCAGGAAGTAGTGGTTCAATTGGAAAAAATATTACAATATAAATTGATAGCCTATATATCGAAAAAGGCAAAAGGCTGTATAGCATCACGCTCGCGCTCGGACTAATAGCAGCAGCAGCGGAGTGAAGCACTAATGAAGAACGTTTAATTATCATGTCTCAATCTCAGTCTGTCCCGCTCGTGCACGCGAGATACAGACTGACGATCGAATCGAAGTTCGAGTTACGAGAATCGGGGCTCAGGGTTTTGTTTCCTTTTGGGAGCTTCCGCTGCGTGCGCTGTGTAAACGGGCTGAAGACTTTGTTTGTTTTTGTTTTCAAAATGGGGGTTTGAGGTTTAGATGAGTAAGACGTGCAGGAAAGTCCGACCACACATTTCCACCACTGCAACTCTGGTTGTGGGAAGCACCCTCAAAAACCCCTTGATAAGAGCTCAGGATATTAATCAGAAGAATGGAAGAGTAAACGAAAATAATCAAAAGAATGGAGGAGGAAACGAAATTAATCAGAAGAATGGAGGAGGAAACAAAAATAATTAGAAGAATGGAGGAGGAAACAAAAATAATCAGAAGAATGGAGGAGGAAACGAAAATAATCAGAAGAATGGAGGAGGAAACAAAAATAATCATAAGAATGGGGGGAGGAAACAAAAATAATCATAAGAATGGAGGAGGAAACAAAAATAATCATAAGAATGGAGGAGGAATATGTTTTTTCTAATTTTAGTGTCGTAAGCTTTGATCGACAATACACTAGATATCGTGTCAGAAGAGAAATCCATCTCGGCGTATATCAGCTCATTTAGTTCGCTTGGAACACTGCCAACGTCCACACGTGTCACAATGGGGCAATATGTGTTTATATTCAGATTTTTTAAATTTTGAACTGACATAATTTTCAATTCAGCGAAAAAACTATAAAATGCTTTAAAACAGTTCGTTACTAAACAATTGTAGCTCTATTGTCATATATACCACGTAGTCTTTAGTCTTGTTTCGTGTGTCACGTTATCAATTAGTGTATTGTTGATCAAAGAAAGAAGAACTTTTATAAAGTTGAAACCTAAATTTGAATTATTTCAGTTATTTTGGGCGACTTTCGACTACAGGATGAACTCTTGTTGCCTAGAACTTCCTCTAAATTTATCTATTACTTCATAAACTATTACTATATCGTGTTACATGTCACTTTAGACACTGTTAGTAAATATTAATGTTTTTGTAACTGTATCGAGAGTAAAGTTTTTGCATGACGTTTCCGAATAGAAGGCATTAACCCGCTTCGCTTTCACTATAATCACCTTTCGTGACTAAGCTAATGGCACAACTAATGGCTAGAAAAATTTATGCTGATGATAAAATTATATGTGTGCAGGTAAATCGATCCAGACGTTTTGATAATTTAAATCATAGACAATTTTTTAAAATTAAAAATTTATTAGGTAACTAAAAAAAAAACTGAGTAACCTTGGCATAGTCTAGAAGTAAGCGATATATCACTCTCAATTACGGCAGCTTTTAAACAAAATAACTAGATTAAAACTATGGAGCTAAGATACTACGTAAGATACAAATACGTCAAACTTACCCTCTTTTTTTGACAGGGGTAAAAATATTTGAGGAAACAATTCCGACATAATACATATTATTTAGAAGTAGAAGTACAAAGTTGTGATAAATTTTGACCAAACGTAACCCAGTTGACTGTCGTTATTTCACGTACCAATGATAATAATATTTATTACATTTAGGGCGTGTTTCACCAAGCAATGTTAAAGTTAATCCTTCGTTAAATATCATGTTGTCCCTCTCGTAATTCCTATCAATGAGAAGGCAGGGTATAGTAACACGCCGCTAACACTAACATTCGTTGGTGAAATCGGGACTTAGTCCCAATTTCACCAACGTTTGTTAGTGTTAACGGCTTGTTAAAATGCTATGTCTTCTCATTCATTAACAGGAAATACTAGAGGGATAACATGATATTTTTTTATGTAGGTAACATGAGAAAATATAAAGTATTTAATAAAATAAGCATTTTATTGGTACTTATCATAATTATAGTGTGGAGTGCCTAATTATCATAATTATTTTATATCTTATTAACAGAATAATAATAAAATATATTACTTATTACGGTTAAATATATTACCAAAATATTTAAGACTTAATTACTATTTTAACTGAAATCTTTTGTTGTTATGATCTCATCTCCGAGAAAAGAAAGTCGCATTACCTTGAGGCGTAGAGTTTAAGGTCATTACAACAGGTTTCTGTTTTCACTTTCTATGAGACTCGTGCACGCGTAGTATACGTTATGACCAGGGTAGTTTTCTTTCCTTCGGAAGAACAGGCAAAATGACAGATTGATGAAGCTAGACTACAAAAAAAGAGCAATTCTCAGGAAATACGAGAGGGATAACATGAAAAGCATAACGCACGTAGACGCGCGTCGACGCGATGCAACGCTCGCTACCTACTAATAGTGCCTACCACACTGATTTCGGAGACGGTGGCCGGTTTCATTAATACCAGGCCAGCTACGCATATTGTCTAGTGCCCAAGTATGTGCGCAATACACAGAAGCACTCTCTCTTCCTTCACTTTCGTTGTCCAATGGGTCGGATAACCGACATAACTGGCGGGCTATCAGGCGAAAAATTTGCCCATCCGACGCATGGATCATCTTTCTTGTCAGAGAATCAGATGATCAGCCTGCATTGTCCTGACCAATCTTAAACAACATTTTTGTTGTTTCAACGCGAGAATTGATCCCACGAGTCGAGAGCTAGGCTCTAAACTACTAGGCCACGGAGGAGTTACCTAACTATACTATATGCATGATCATAATCTCCACTTTAAAATTAATTGGAAAATAGAGATGTATATGTTATGGACAAATGCCGTCTGTGCCAATGTGAGTTGAGCCTAAGGAAATCTGCCTTTTACCCGACTTCGGCGAAGCCAAAAGGAAGGGTAATGATTTTGGCAGTCTATGTATGTATGTATGTATGTATGTATGTATGTTTGTATGTATGTATGTTTGTATGTATGTATGTATGTTCCCTCGTAGCGGTTAAACTACTGGTCCAATTTTAATAAATAAGATGTCAATCGATTCGTAGTGGTCCCGCGAGTAACATAGGCTATATAATTTTTCGAAAAATTTTGGATTTTGAAAATTATACCTCAAAAACTATCTCCAAAAAAAATTAAATTAAGATAATTGTATCGTGTTTGGTATCAAAAGATAGCTCTTGACAAGCACATTACAAATATATATTAAATTTTTTAATTAATTATTATATTTTATTGTTAAATTCAAAATAATCGTTTAAAATGCGGTCGTACAAAATAGTATCTAGGAGTTGTTTAGTTACTTTCTATGTGTTAATTTAACGTTCGTTTAGTGAAAATATAATGTTATAGTTTACGTGGACACAGAAAAATGTAAAATAAAATAAAAGATTAAAAAAACTATAACCCGACTTCGCAAAAAAATGAATAAAAAACTATAACCCGACTTCGCAAAAAAAAGGATCTAAAAAGGCTGAAACAAGAAAATAATTCAATTTGAAATCCAGATATGCATAGGTACAGATATGGTCAAGGTAGAGCCGTGGTCGTACCCGCTAAATATACAGGCCAGATAGTGATATCTGCCAGTATTTCTATTCTTGTGTAGACAAAACCCAATCCACGGTGGTAATAACGTAGTTTTATTTTTTACTTATAAGTAAAAGATAAATCCGTTTGGTAGTTACGTTGCTACAGACAGACTGACAGACAGATATTTAGAATTTCCACCTCCTTTTTGTGTCGAAAGTCAATTATAAATTCAAAAGTGAAAAACTCCTAAATTAGTCTTACTCAAATTAAATTATCTGTAAAAAAATGTATCGTCAAATATGTATTACTTCTTGAAGTTGGTGAAATATGTTCATAAAATAAAAAGTACAAGGCCAAACTATGAAAAATTTATATGGGACCAAATGGCAGCTATTCTGCGTCAAATAAAACGGAATCACGCAAATCAGATCATAAACCTCAGAGTAATCGGTGTACATACAAAAAAACGGCCGAATTGAGAATCCCCCTTTGTTTTAAGTCAGTCGACTTAAAATAAAGGGGGATTCTCAATTCGGCCTGTTTCGTTGCAAAGTTTAGTAATTAAATAACAAAATGAAAACTATAGAAGATTGGCATTTGTTATCTATTATTTCCGCAGTTAACGATTATGGGGCAAAAACATTATTAAAACAGAAAACACATCCTAAAAGTCAAAACAATTATGTTGTAACCTAGGTAGATTATAATTAACTTAGGGTTATACAATACTATGCTTCATGAAATAAACTTTTATATATTGTTATGAAAGAAAAGTAATTTGTAAACTTGGTGCAATAAGTAATAACTATAAAAAATGAAATTATCACCGACTATTTAAACAAAAGATCAACATCGGTTCAACTGGGATGGCAGCTAGGATGTCACAGACAGACACACAACATCAAACGAAAGCTAATTATCATAATATATTTTAACCTGTGTCAACAGGGTTATTGTATTATAATACATATTTTAATGTTACTAAAACATTTTAAAATTTACGGTTTTAAAATTTAAGACATAAATGGATGAAGCTGATACGAGTATGTCTCAAAAAAGTTTTTACTCAGAAAAATTGTACTGGAACTTTTTGGATATTGTATAGGTTTTTCGAAATCGATTTTTTAGATTAATGTACTACTACGATGTATTTTAAAATGTTTAAGTTACACTTTGAACTCAATTTTGTCGAAATCAATTTCATGATTCTAAGTTCACGAGAACCCTGTAGGCTTTGATTCCTTCTCGAGTGTGAAAATGTCGAAAATAAGCGGCATAAGCGGCGGCATAAAAGTCTGATATTTCACAGTTTCAAGGGACAGTAGATCTGACTATGTGTTATGATTTTTCAGATACCTCATATATTTCCCCTGTCGCCTTTTACGGCATATGAAAAATGGTTGAGAGTTATTTACACACATGTGTTAACTTTCAACCGCACTTCCTATAATCTTACGATTTAGCAGATACACCAAATATAATGTACAATTTTATAACTATCAACTTTATGACAGAAATACTTCCGACTTTCTTTTGTGATTAGGCTTCCCATCTTCCTTACATAATGTTACGTAAGTGTGAAATTGTGATGATATATTGCTTATCATTTAACATTTGACAGGTTGTTAATAACTTCCAGTTAATAATATTACAACTTTTCTTTTATGGGAAGGGCCGTGACGGTTAATTTATGGAGAGTTACGTACCTAAATGTAGAATAGGATAGAATATAGATGATACTTTATTTGCACTCACACATAAGAACAGTCACAATATCAATAAATCAATAAAACGAACTGTTGGTAAAGAAATCTTACCAATATCTTCCAACCTAACGGTACTAGGTACTAATAAAACCATATTTATAATTCAGGTGAAAGAATGGACGTGGTGGTGAGAGCTGATCAGTCTACTGGTGGATACTGGATGAGGGTATCAGGAGGAGGCGCCTGTGAGGGTCTGGATACTTACGGAATGCTGCTGTACTCGGGGTACAACTATACCGCCATGTTCGAGGAGGGACCGGTAAAGTACATTTGTTCATGTTTTAGGTATACATTGGTGTATCTGATCGTGATCTGATCACACAAGGTCCCTTGTGGGATCAGATCGCGATGCAGGATTGTGGCGCTAGTAGTACCACCACACCCTATTCAGATGATAAATTATATTTCTGTGCCCAACTTCATACAGACCAGATCGATTATGACGATCTAGCTTACAATAAAAAAGTGACAATGCAGTCTCGATATATTAAAATAGCGAAATAGTATTCGCATAAACATCAAACCAAGGCCAAACGCGAATGTATTGGTCCAATCTATAAAATCAATTTCTGATAAAAGGACAGTGAATAAAATTAATTGAAAATAAAATGGAAGCTTTAGCTGAGCAAATCACATTTGCTAATCCATATATTATGCATTAAAAATTTATTATATTATGTACTATTAAATTATAAATACATATTTGATAGAGCGTTACCAATCTGAAAATTAGAGAATGGGTGAAGACAAATCGCTTAGTTCTACCAAACATTCCATATCCTAAAATGATTAAAATGGCTTATAAGTTATAATGAAATAACTCAAATTTTTCAGATGAATAATTTGAATTTTGAAGACGCAATAGAGGTTGTCCCGCTTCTACGCGACTTACATTCTCAAAAGGATACCGCAACGCTATCTGAAATTCGGTCATTCTACCTGGGCATAGACAGAAATAGTCCTCAATACAAAGACAGCGATGTAGACTTCAGATATTTGAGCGATGCGATGCCTGGGAAACCGTTCATACCAGCTGCTATGAGTAAGTTGATAATTCCCAATGTCTTTTTTCTATTTAAAGTCATCATCTGTGCCTTTACTGAATACTATGACTTATAAAACTTATATCAGTTAATTATTATTATCGTACAACAATGACGAATATGAAATAAGAAATTAACTTGCTTAACATAAATCTGTAACACACAAAATGTACTGTTGTTTGGGAATACTTTTTTCTGCTCTGATTATTATTCTATTAGCCAAGTAGGTATATTCTGTATTGTATTTTTTTAATAATTAATGCTATTAATATACTTTGTTAATGAAAGAAATTAAAAATAATTTCGAGGTTACCGTTATGACACCATTTTTTCCTTGATCATATCTAAATATTATTATAATATGAAAAGAAATAACTATAGCTTAAACAGCGTAACAAACCTGCTTATTTTACATTTTCAGCTACACAGGAAAGCATCGTCCAGATAAATCACAAGAACTTTTTGTATCCCAACGTTCCTTTACTTTTGAAGCCACAAGAAGTTCTACCAGGTTCGCTCTGCCTTGTGGGAAAGGAAGCTGACCATAAGGATCCACAGTGTGTCCAAACTATAAATGCCAAAGCCAATGAAACGATAGAACTAATAATTGTTAATGAAGGTAAGTATAATTTTCAAAAACATTTTCTTAGTATAGCGTTACAGCTAGCCGTCATAGAGTAAAATTTTTAACATCATCTTATTAATTATTTTAATTGTGCTAAATTAAACAAAAAGTAAACGTGGTCTATAAAAAAAGACGAAGTAGTTTGTTTATTATTACTGTATAACATTTATCTCGCTCATACGTGATGGCGTTGTAGTTAATTATCGCCCTAATAGTAAATAATATACTGATTACCTATTTTAAGATTTCGAAATAATATCAAGCATTAATATTTGTACCTGTTGTTTATTTTTCAGGTTTCGGAAGTAACGACTCATATACATTCCATATGCACGGTTACAGTATGCGAGTTTTGGCCATATGGCAAAGCCCAGCTGGAATGGCCCTATTAAGGGAAGAGTTCATGAAACTTGATAGAGAGAATAAAATTGCAAGGTATTAAACAGACAATTATTCATATAATATGTAGAAGACACATATTATTAATAGAGCTTGACAATAATGATGTTTATCTTTACAGGAATCTACTAGATCCTCCAAATAAAGATACGATTCATGTACCGAACAAAGGATTTGCGATTGTGAGGATAAAGGTGGATGTTGGCGGAAGTTGGTTGCTAGAATGTCGATCGTGTGGTCTTGCAGAACTACCAGTTGCAGTACTCATCAATGTTCCACAGACGATACCAAAACTAGTAGTTGATTCTTTACCATCCTGTAGTGGGTATAAACCAGCTGACGTTTTACTTAATTAGGCAATTGACTGAATAGAAATTAAAATATACAATAGTTGGTGCTCAGTTCTTGTATCATCGCTAAATACATCATCATGATCAACATCAATACTAATATGTATCCATATTTCAATACACATTGATAGTTTTATAACAATATTTTTTTTATTGATTATTATTTCATTTTCAATTACTTTCGTTCTTTGAATTACATGAGCAACATCACGTATTTATTTGTTTGTCTCTTTCGATCTCAAAATGCTCTTACTTATAATTATATTGACGCTTGTAGTAATAGAATATTGTAATGCATTATAATATTAAATTGCCAAAAACTAAAACTGCTCTCAGGCCTTTTTAAGTGTAAGCATAGTGGGCTGGTTACCAATTGTAAATTAAGAATATTGTACATAATATTATAATGTTAAGTTAGTATTTATTAATTAAAAGTATAAACGATTTTTACTCTTTTATTTCACATATGTTTCAATAAAATTCAAGTAATTTGACACTTTAGTGTAAACCGTAGGAGCACCTTTGTAGCCACAGGGAGAAAAGCCAAAAGACACCACTCCAATAATAACGGGTACTTCTTCAGTCATATTTGCACTTGATTCGGTATCTTCCATTGTCGTATAATCTTCACCGCTACCAAGTACATCTTCAGCCCGACCATATTCTTCATCTATGTCGTCGTATGGTATCAGCCTATATTTGGGCACAACTTGTACTAGTGGACCTCCAGAATCTCCGCTACAAGCTGCCATTCCTCCACCCAACGGCCCAGTACACACGTGAGAGTCTTCTTCTAAAGGATTTGTTTCGAAGTCTTCTCTAACACCCTCAATTGCTTTATAACACTCTGAAAGTTATTAAATTTAATTTTGTCAGTTTATGTTTGATACTATTTACTTTAAACTTTTCACAACTATAAAAATATATTTTTAGGGTTCCGTACCCAAAGGATAAAAAACGAGACCCTAATACTAAGACAGAATGAACCATGATTGTCAGATATTTAATTTTTTACAGATTTTATTGCCGCTATAACAACAAATAATAAACAACAGAATAAAAATATTTATATTTTTCAGGGCTCCAAACAAAAAACGTAATTTTTTTAGCTTTTCGTAGGCAAGTCCGACTCGCACTTGGCCAGTGTTTCATTACAGTTCTTTTAAAATGGCAACTACATACGTGTATAAAAACCTATTAAATTTTACTATAGAATTTGTTTCATTACCATCGTAAGGTATGTATTTCACTTGAAGTTCTTGCAATCTGCGAGGCATGTCAGGTATTAAGACAGTGGTTTTCAATGCACCCCAGCCAGCAGTCATGAGTGGTTTGTCATCCATTCTAAAGTTATAAGTTGGCAAGTTCACCGGCTGAATGGATTTCGAAAACTCGAATTTCGTTTTGGTGCTAAGTACTGCAATATCATGTGGTCCTATCCCTCTGAAAAGGAAAATTACTTCAAATCTCGTAAGCCTTTTGAGAAATAATTTGAGCGGTCCTCAATAGCAAAATTCCTACGATGTTATGGTACTTAGAATCACTGCGATATTGCTAAAGTATGAAATTCTTGGTGCTGCGTAGTGCAGGCCATCACCAATTATATAATTATAATGTAACCAATTAATTTCTATTCTTCAATAATAAAATAGCTTACCCAGCATATAAAGGATGTGGAATCCGTTGGTCGATTCTAGCCACTTGTACGCCTGGACCGAACTCCTCCACATCACGTGCCCCAGCCACAGCATCAATGTTCAGCAATCTTATCAACCACGATTCAGATATGCAGTGACCTGCTGTTAGAATCTATAGCAGAATCAATAATTTAAACAATTGTCGGTTGAAATATTTTTTGGTCAGTAGGGCTTTTTAGATTCATGAGTTTTTGTCTCCGTGACCTTTAAGTAAAGCGTTCCTAACGCAACAACAAAAGGACGTGTGATTGTTTTAAAATAAATACACTTATAAAATTATAAAATATATGAGCTACGACACGGCAAAAGTGGTTGAATCTAAAAATATATTTACCCATTGCTCGCTAAGGATACTGCCTCCGCATAAGTGCACTCTAGCCCACAAGAACTTGAGCTGCAGCGACACTATGTATGGATGGGAGTGAGGCTTGGCCACATGCCCTCCTATTATCCGGCTTCCTCTTACATAATTTAATTTTCCTAAAGTTAAAAGTTAAAAGTTATTAAATGTTATTAGGATAGTATTGACATTAATTATGATTACATCCTCCTTGATAAAAACGAAATAAAATGAAATTCGGACAAGTTTCTTACGCTAGTTTTTCTCGATGTATCTTGGGACCGGCCATAATTAATATCTTTGGTGATTTATATAAAAAAAATAATTTTTGGTAGGTACAGAATTAAGTGTGTAATTTTATAAAAAAAAAAACAATAAGAAGCTGCACGTCTGTTACACAAGAACTTAATGAATTGGGGAATTAAAAATACAAATTAAAAAGACATAACATCTTACGAAAATTTCCTAAAACGAGGAACGGTTAAACGTAGATGAGAAATGATTTAAATACCTGCATTTGTGTTATTAAAAACAAAAATTAACAAAATAAGAATCAATTCGTATATGAAATACATACTGATAGCACCAATAATACTGGAGGCTATTAGTTAAATATGAATCCTTATCTAAATGAATAATTAATTATTCAGAGGTTCTGAACTATTCCTAATAATTATAATTTACAATAGTGCATGTTCTGCTATGACAATTATTTTGTTTGTTTGTTCGTTTGTTTCCTTGTACTTATAACATAATTAATGCAATTGTTCAAATGCTTTTTAATTTTTGCGGTATTGCTTTATCTAAAATGTAAGGCGTTTATATGCATTTTGTTTTTTATGGCATCGATGCATACATTTTTTATTGTAGGTCTCTAAGAAAATCTAAATTAAGTTAATATCGCTTCCAAAAAAAACAAGCCTGTAGATTCTTATCAAAATATTACTTTAAATGTATCAATTTAAATATGTTTAAATAAGTTTGCATATTTATGCAAACTTATTTAAAGTGATACTTATTTAAGTATTCGATGTTTTTATAGCTGCCTAATTATCTTGCGGAGTTTTTTTTACTTTCTTTTGAATTGAAAGCTAACTTTTTGATATTTTGTGTAGCAGGTAAAGTAGGGATATTATTACATATACGATTTTTATTTATCTGCATTAAATATAGCGACATTCCTTTTGATACGTGGATTATACGGGTAATTACATTTAGTGGGACAAAAATGTCAATGGCCTACTGACTCTACTGAGACGCAGTATTGCGTTTGTGCTAAGTACATACTCTATCGATATAAGTAATTGCAATTTGTAAATATTTTTTCATTAGACCTATAAACTTACAAAATATGCTGCATACAGCAGAGAGACAGAGGAAAAGGTTAATAAAATAACAAGTTTAATTTAATTTTTGTATTTTTTTTCACTTTTTAATTTTTCAGCCAGCAAATCGATGTAGAATTTGACATGAAAAATAAATAACGACTTTAAGGCCCACTTGCGCCAGTCTAGATTGATAAATCCAGAGCCCTATTCTGGAGTTAAATTAGAGTTAATTATTTACAACTAAAATAACGCTAAAATAGCGCCAAACACCTCTGGGTAAAATCCCAGAGGTAC
The DNA here is from genome assembly GCA_905187575.2 of Celastrina argiolus. Lineage (NCBI taxonomy): Eukaryota > Metazoa > Arthropoda > Insecta > Lepidoptera > Lycaenidae > Celastrina > Celastrina argiolus. The sequence continues at coordinate 5,761,970 of LR994587.1, read as the reverse complement.
TTGGCGCAAGTGGACCTAAGTATAAATAAATACATTAGACGCTTAATTACTATTATGATATGTAGTAAGAAAATGCGACATAACAATCCAACCACAGCAGTATATTTTATGTAAAAAAGTACTCTGTGTCGCTATTTAACTTAAATCTGACGTTTAGTGCCCTAACACACGTCACCGAAGCCGCGGCGTCACCGAATTTAGATGGATTTTTCACCCCAGCGCCTGTGGCGTTTTACTGCTATCAACGCTGCAGTACATAATCAGTTATTTCCAGTAAAGAAGCTCCGCAGGACCTTGGGCGCGTGTGTAAGCGTACTAACGGGAATATTAAGCAAAAATATGTTTTTTTTTTAATTTTAGGTATCATAATTAATTTCATTGCGTTTTTGCTTGCTATAACCGTCTTGCACCTTGGCTTGTAAGGGAAAATACACACTAGACAAAATTTATGAAATATACTAAAGTCAAAAATAAAAAAGAAACATACACTTGATTCCTAGTGTGCATCAACATAAACTTTTATAGGATGTTATAAACTTATATTATCTATTGTAGCTAACTGATAATATATTAGTTAAAATTGAAAGTTCTCCCGTAAAATATTACGGTCCCAAGTTAAACTTAAGGTAATTTATAGCATATAGTCAGTGTCAGAATAAATATATTTTGTCATATTCTACAACAAATTTGTTATATTTTACAAAAAACAACATGCGAGTCATTCGTCTTAAATTAATTATCATTTATAATACACATTTTATCATAATATATTTGAACTGTAGCTATATTTAAAATTCAGCTCAAATAATACAAGTATAATATAAAATTTGTCAAAAATTATCTGTACATCAACAAACAGAATGATAGTCTTGATCTACGAAATAGTTCCAAGATATTTTCCTTATTAACACTTCAAGAGCAGCTGATCACTTTAAGAAAATTAGTACGTAAATTGTAAATGCACCAGTTGCCTTGCTAACCTTCATAAAAATAGAAATATACATAACAATTTTATTTTTTAAGAAAGGAAATACTTGTAAGTATTCTAAAAGGACTTACGATTAACTTAAGCAACGACCTTAATTACATTTTATTTACAATTAAACGGCAACAACTATTGAGTAACATCAATCTAAAGAAAAAAAATGTTGCAAATCAATATGATACAGATATATAAATAAATTTTCGAAAACCTCCTGTAAAATGTAAAGTGTTTAATGCTTTTGAAAGAATAATAAAGATAAGTATTTTATTCTTAGCTTTGGTCTTCTAGTTTTCCGTTAGTATAGGGGAGTGTAAAAGGTCCTTTACCCCATTTTCAAATATTCGTACATTCTTTATATTTTCAACAATTTCAATATGGCAGTACATAACAATATTTTTCAAGTGATTTTTTAATTCTCCTAGTAAGAGTAACTCAAAATTGTAATCCATGACTTTACTTATCCTATTTGCTAGTGTATGGGGTAGTAAGGGGGGGTTATGGCGGGTAGATGGTGACCACATCTGGGGAAGTTCGGAGGCACGGGGGGCAGGTCGCCCTGGGTCCCGATGTGGATGATCATGTTCATCCCAATCACGATGTGGTAGATGAAGTGACAGTGAAACAACCAGTATCCTGAAAACGAAACGGGGAAAAGTTAACAATAGTCATGTTTTAAACGCCTACAAAACGTTATTAGCAATTGTTAAAACATAAATATAGCATTCAAATTCGTCTTTATAGTTCGCGCAGAGCACAAGGGTGGATTTTTTAAACATGACCTGAGAGTATGAATCAGTAATCAACAGTAATAAACTGCTTCATATAAAGTTCTATAATTGACTTAATTTTTTTATAAGACTCTTCATAAGAGAGATATTGAGACTTACACTAGTCTCAATATAAATGATATTGACGAGATAAATATACAAATTAATGCAGTTCAAAAACCAGACAGCTGATAATATGTTAAACGGTACACGCAATATTATATTACTTAGTGCGAGTATCAAGAAAATGAAAGCGTCTAACGATATGCGAAATGTAACATGTCTTACGCCAGTCTTAATGTTCAATGATCTTGCATTAGCGCAGGTAATTAATAGAGTAGCGAAACTGATTTTGCAATCATTAGACAATGCTACAACGGACAAACTTGGTAGTTAAGAAAAAAATATTAGAGATATGTCAAAGCGTGATTTAAAAAATCCAGTGGCCTTAGGGGATATATGAGCCACCATTTATTACTGGAAGTAGATAATACAGAAATATGTTCGTTGTTAAATAATAATATATTAAAAACTATATGTACCTGGGTTATCAGCTTTAAGCCTTAGAACTACGTATCCGTTATTTGGGACAGCTATAGTGTCCTTGAAGGGTGGCAAGTTATATTGCCTGTTCAATAACCCCATTCTATCCAAATCTAGGGTGTGTTTCAAGTTGATCTTTTTTATGTTCTTGTCTGGTGATCTGCCGATACCGATGACGTTGTACGACATCCCGTGAAGGTGGAATGGATGTGAGAGATTTGGTGATTGTACTGAAAACAAAAGTATATTAAATTAAAATAAATAATATAGGCACTACATTAGTAGATATTTTTGTTTGTAGATATCAGGGTAACTAAATATCATATTTATAAATCATATTATTATGTTTAATAAAATGGCTTGATTATTATGAACGATGTAAAAATGATATATTGTATGACGACGATTAAATTTATAATAGCATTAATTACTTTATTAAATATCTTACCTTCGTCTACTAAAACAATTTCGACTATGGAATTTAATGGGACATCTATCATGTGCGTACATCGGCAATCTACAGGACAATTGGCTGGTCTATTGTCACCGTTGCAAAACTGGTCTGATGGTAGCTCGTGCATTTGTGACAGGGGTGGTGATGGAGCGGCTTTGTATGATATTTCGTCCACTAAACTCAAAACGTGATCACCTCCAGGAGCCACTGAAAAGTTAAATTTTTTTAGAGTGTAGTTAAATATAATATATTTACTCTTGTGGTTATGTAAACATATTACCATTAACACTTATAGTTTTATGTTGAAAATAAAAAAAATCAAATCAAAATCAAATCTAGGGGTAGTTGCAAGTAGGGCTAGGGCTAAAGCTAGCCCTACTTGCAACTACCTAAAAGTAGTTGATTTTAGTAAGTTCAATGGTATAGCAACAATTTTAATTAGTAATATCTGTAGAGTCTTGAATAATACAATTAATCCGACGCTTAAATGAAAAATACTTGAGGAGTATTGAAATTTTTGACAATATTTTTTAACTTACCTAAGAAATTACTGTATGTGTTTTCTACAAACAGATCCTTGGGTTTGTAAAGATGGAACCTGAAGGGCAAGAATATCTTCACGTCGGGTCGTTCTTGTAGAATCGCCTTGTCTATCGGTTTTGCTGATTTTAGATTACTGACGCATACAGCGTCATTTCTTTTCACGTTACACACGGCGTCAAGGGGGTTCATAACCTGGTAATAGTTTACTATTTATAATTTGTGTTGTTTAGACATTTTAATTTTATAAATTGCAAATGTTCCAAAGTGTTTAATAATATAATATCACGAATATTTTATATTTTTATTTACTTACAGCAAATTCTACTTCTTTACAGTTCTTTATTAAAATATCAAAATAAAATAATTAAAATATACAACCTTCTATCTCGTACCGTGGGCATTCAACATGCTACTCAAATCTATTGAGGAATCTATCTACTGATATGTGCAGTAAGTTATGCTTATTGTGCTGAGCTTTTATTTTCTACTATTTTATAAATTCTAATATCCACAGAGTCTTCGTGTTTGTATTTTTTAATTGAAATAATACTATTGTGTAATGTCTGGTGAGTAATTTTTGGATCATTAATATTTAAAATAACAAATATTCTGTGTTACTTTAATGCAATCATTAAAAGCCTCGTTGATTTTTAATAAATGTGGAATGGAATATAATCTTAATATATATATTTCTTGTATGCGTGTGTATGTGACTGAACTCCTCCTAAACGACTGGACCAATTTTGATGAAATTTTTTGTGTGTGTTCGTGGAGATTCGAGAATGGTTTAGATTTACAATTGGAACCGATAGGTGGCGCTGCAGTCAGTATGTCAAGCAATTAATTAATAAGGCAATACGAAGTTTGCCGGGACAGCTAGTGATTTTATAAGTTAAGTAAGCAAAACATATTTTATTATCGAGTTAAATTTTTTCAAATTATCCAAAATGCTTCAAGGAAAATAAAATTTTGATCTATACAATAATACGTTTTTATTATATGGTAAAAAATTTACAAATTTCTTAAAAATAATGAAAAAAAGAATAATTTTAAAAATCTACAGAGAGAAAATGAGATTGGTATTAAAAAAATGTTATTTTCATGAATGATGAGCGATGGTTTTTCTTAATAACGAGATTAGTAAACTTTTTGATTGAACCAAAACTTTATATAAAACTAATGTTTGTATAATGGTAACTGATGTGGTAACATTGTTTTTGTACTGGTAACAATATATTAATGTGAATACAAACAGTCTTAATGTTTCAAAGTCGATGAACATGATTGAAATGACTTCAACCGTAACATAGGTGTGTATTTACAAGTACTGCAATTAAGTATATACAAAACTAAGGAATGGTCATGCATAGAGGTTAGTAAAAGGTGAAATGAGGTGAAGATTAAATAACCTAATGAATAAAGTATAAAAATAAACTACCCAAAAATGGCGAGTGCATGAACGTTAGAAAATTACAAGGAACTTGGGTAGCCTTATTTTTAGCTTCAAAATAAACATTATATACATAATAAATATACCTGGTGAAAACAAAATGGCAAGTAGTTAGTTACAGAACAAACTTGTTCCCAATAAAATAAATTGTACACGAACGATGCACACGATGAAGAGCCTCAAATATGCTATACGCGGATGTCATACGCTAAGGTACATCACGATATGGCATTAGGTAAAGATATTTACTAAAATTATCACCTTTAAATTAAATCACAAACCATCGAATACAAAATAAACACAAAATACCATGGCGTAGTCGAGCACTTCGGATACGCCAAACACATCACACAAAACAATCATAATTACACTCAAGTAACATAAAAATTCAGCTGTAAAACCGATTACGATCAGAACTGCAACATTTGTCTAGAAATTGGTTAGTTGATTGGAGGAAGATGGTCTCCGCAGGTTGGGAAATTGGGAGGTACTGGTGGCAGGTCAGCTTGTGTGCCCACTTGGAGGACGACGTTCATACCGATGACGATGTGGAACAAGAAGTGACAGTGGAGAAGCCAGAATCCAGGGTTTGTTGCCCTGAATCGAACGATAACGTAGCCATTGTTAGGAACGGCGATCGTATCTTTCGCCGGAGGCAAATCTCCCTGTTTCAAGTGACGCTCGAGCAATCCCCTCCTATCGAGATCGAGAGCGTGCTTCAAGTTAATCTTTTTAACGTTCTGGTCAGGTGACCGCCCGATACCGACAACGTTGTATGAGTATCCGTGCAAGTGGAACGGATGAGATAAGTTTACGATTTGAACTGAAAGTAAAAATGATCAGATTAGATTTAAGTTGCGATTGCAAAAACGAATTTCCTCGCAAAATGAGTATCTAGCTTACCTTCATCTACGAGTACAATTTCTACCACAGCGTTAAGTGGAATATCAACTTTGTGGGTGCACATGCAGTTTTGACCGCAGTTCGCTGGCCTGTTATCTCCGTTACAGAACTGATCGGGATTGATATCATCGTACTGACTAATGAGTGGCGCTGGTGGTGCCATGTATGATATTTCGTCAATCAAACTAATAACGTGATCTCCGGTTGGTGCCACTGAGGAAGATTAGAAGAGTGTTAGTCCATAATTTTAATTTAAAATTTATTCATATCGAACATCAAATTCTTACCTAAGAATCGGTTGTATGTGTTCGGTTGGAAAAGCATCTCTGGCCTGTATGCGAAGAAACGGAAGGGCAAGAAAATCTTGACGTCTGGCCTGTCTTGCAGAATGGCGGGATCAATATGAAGCGCGTTTTTCAATTGGCTGACACAAACTGCATCATTTCTGGGCTCATTACATCTTGCGTCCAAGGGGTTCATTACCTGGATAGTTAGTGAGGAGAAAGGAACGTGCAATTACTAATATTACGTGCAAACTAATCTACATCTTTGTTTACTACGCTAACTTGAAAATTTCTAATTCTATTTAGGTGAATATATTTCTATCTGATTGAATATTCGAAAAGTATTCCAAGCGCATTTAAATCGACGTATAATTTATTTTCTTAAAAGCTTTTGGAATAATGTTCGAATGTGCCATAATAAATATTTGTAGGTCATTCAATGAAATTATTTTTGCATTAGGGCAAATAGGTTTTATAAGCGTACCACCTTTTAAAATGCAATTTGCATGTTTTGGATAGGAATATTCATTACGTAACTACTACTCAAATACAAGGCTCACTTGGCATCGATTTATGAAAGTTTTTTCCTTTACTCATTAACAGTCCAGTTAATAACTAGACTAGAAATAAAAATCTAATCTTTATGCCTATGTGATCATATTACATAGGAATATTGCTAACAAATTGGGTTGGATTCTAGGCGATTAAAATGCGTAACCATAAAATTATAAACACTAAATTACAGCTCATATTTGAGCAATTATGTCGGCA